>CM046721.1:43001566-43601566 GCA_025584915.1 Monochamus saltuarius | reverse complement strand
TTTTATAAACACCTAGATGTGCGGCCTGTGGGTTATTGTGACAGTCTTCAAAAATTGATATACGCTGACTCTTGGGAACTACTATTTTCCAATCCGTGAAATTTGTATGCCTCCCAAAACTTGAAACTATGTGCTTATAAAGTATTCCACCATCGACTTTCCAATCCGAGTATTTTTCTGGAGATTCTAGGACTTTTTGAATCAGTTTGGTGTACCAAGGATTTTTTTCTATGGCTGTTCTCTCAACAGTAATGATGTCTACTTCAATAGGAGCTCGGGAGAGAGCATCTGGAACTATGTTTAATGCACCTTTCCTGTGTTCGATGACCATGTCAAAATGTTGCAACTTAACAGCCCATCTGGCAAGTCGGCCACATGGATCTTTGAGACTGTGTAATCAGAGTAAACTATAGTGATCCATAATAACTTTAAACTGTGTACCTTCGATATAACAACGAAATTTTTGTGTTGCGAGTAGAATAGCAATTAATTCCTTCTCAGTCGCAGTATATTTTCTTTCACTTGGTGTTAATGTGCGGCTAGCAAATGCGATTACCTTTTTAAGTCCATCATCTTCTTGAGTCAATACACAACCTACACCAACGTCTGACTCGTCACACTGCATTGTAAACTGTTTATCAAAATTAAGGCTGACTAGTATTGGTGCGGACACTAACGCTTCTTTAATTTTACCGAAAGAAATTTCCGCTCTTTCTGTCCATCCAATTTTTTGTGATTTTCTTTTTCCGTTTATTAGTTCTGTCAAGGGTGCTGTTAAATTTGCATGAAAAGGTATAAATCATTTGTACCATCTAACCATTCCGATAAAACGTTTTAACTCCGTCGCAGTCTGGGGGCGGGGAAAATTAAACATTGCTAAAACTTTTTCAGGGTCAGTTCGTAAACCACTTCTGTCAAGGAGGAATCTAAGGTATTGTTACGAAAGCTCACCTACCTTTTTAGTTGGTTAATTATGTTTTCGTTAGAATTTATAATTGAAGCTCACCTACCTCGTTAGTTTGTAAATTACGTTTCTGTTAGAATTTATAATATTTGTGATGCCTTTATTTTGACGTTTTCCGGAATATTCCAGGCTATATTCTATTTGTTTCTCGACACGTTCTCGAGATCTCAGAAACTTCGAGAACTTTAAAAACCTATATATGCAGACCATTTTCGGCCGCTGCAGTCAGTTTATATTGAGCAGTCGAACGCGAATGACTGAAACGTCAAAGTAAAGCTTGACAGTTGTTGTGAATTTGTTGAAGCAGATTTCTTGTATAATCAAGAGTGACAATAAAGTTGTTTATCTACGTGACGTGTCTCAACGATAACCTAATTTCGAGGTTACATTGGTGTCAGAAGTGTGACGTTCCACAAAGAAGACATTTGGAGTAGATAAGTGAATGCCGGTAACGAGATCGAGAGCAACAGAAATGGAGGAAACATTGAAACAATTAATGGAAATGATGCAAGATATGAAGAAGAGTCAAGAAGATATGAAGAACAGCCAGGACGAAATGAAAGAAGATTTAAAAAAAGAAATGAAGAATAGCCAAGACGAAATGATGGACAGTTTAGAAGAGATGAAAAATAATCAGGAAGAGTTAAGAAACGAAATGAAAACCAGTTTACAAGAAAACAATAAGAAGTTAGAAGAAGCAATTAAAGTTAAATTCAATGAATTTGAGGAAACTGTAGAAGAGGAGATTAATCAATTAAGAAATGAGGTACAAGATAAGGTCCAGGTCGTAGAAGAAAATATGACTAAGTTACAAAGTGAAGTATCAAATCTGAAATCCCAGCTGTCGGTAAAGGAGCCCATTAAGACTGAGAGCAATTTTCTACCGTCGTCAAGAGTGAAGCCACCAACATTTGATGGAAAGGTGTCATGGAGTACTTACCTTAAACAGTTTGAAGCAGCTGCCTTGGCAAACAATTGGTCAGAAGGAGAAAAAGCTATCTCACTAATAGTGGCTCTACGAGGTGAAGCCATGGAGATATTACGAACACTAGCCGAGGATAAACAAAAAGACTATCAAACGCTGAAGAGTGCTTTAGAAATGAGGTATGGCGATGCTCACCTACAACACGTTTATCAAGCACAATTAAAAGGCCGAAGACAACGCTTCGAAGAAAATCTGCAGCAATTTGAAGCAGATATAGCACGTATGGTGAAGCTAGCCTACCCCACCGCACCGGAAGAATTCCAGTCAGGACCAGGAAAACGCCAACTAGTCGGCTTTGAGGGGCGAAAGCTGGCTAGGTGCTACCAAGCCCCACCAACTATTAAGATCAAGGTAACCCGTCTGCAAAATAATGGAACGAGTTTGGTAGTACCAGGGCGTATATGCGGACGGGATTATGAAATGGTCCTTGATACAAGCTCTAGTCACACCATAGTAAGACCGAACATCGTCGCTCACTGCAGAATACAAAAGCCAGACCGGAATTACATCTTGGAGACAGCAAATGGAGAAGTCATATCAGTGAAAGGCATCCATCTAGCTAGAATAACTCTGGAGGCAACCAATTTCCAACACAACATCTTAGTAGCAGATATAACTGACGATGTCATTCTTGGACTTGACGTTATGACTCAACATAATTTTGTATTGGACCTTCCACGAAGACTATTGAAGACTAAAGATGAAGAAATCATTATGCAGTTTCCCGAAATCAGAAACCTTCCTATTAGAACTGTGGAAGCGTCAGCAGACATAGAACTTCCAGCACGTTCAGAAGTCGTAATGGAAGCTATTTGTAGCAGTCCTTCGGCAGTTGAAGAAACTGTAATTGTAGAACCAGAACCAGAAAGCAGTCTTTATAGGAAGGGCATATTAACTGGAAAGACATTAACAGAAAGGAAAACAATTTGGTATTGGTCAGAATGCTAAATCTGAAAGACTACCCACAACAGATCAAGAAAGGTGAACCTTTGGGAGTTTGTCAAACAGTTGGATCGGTCTTCAGCAATATAGAACCATCAACAACATCTCGAAGTATTGAAAACCTACCTGAAGTTCTTCGGGGCCTTGTTAACCGATTCAAGTCCCAACTACAAGCCGATGAAGTCCAAAAATTGGAAGATTTGTTGAGGCGTTATCAAGATGTTTTCTCCTTAACAGAAGATGATGTTGGAAGAATTAATCTTGTGCAACACCGAATAAATACCGGCGACACCACGCCAATTAAACAAGCTCCACGACGGATTCCTATAGCGAAGCAAGAAGAGGTATCCACGATGTTGAGAGACATGCAGCAGCAGGGAGTCATTGAACCATCCTAGAGTCCATGGAATTCGCCGGTTGTTCTGATAAAGAAGAACGACGGCTCTACCAGATTTTGTGTGGATTATAGAAGACCAAACAATGTCACTAAAAAGGACAGTTATCCGTTGCCAAGAATAGACGATACCCTGGATACCCTGTCTGGATCTCAATGGTTTGCCACATTAGACCTGAAGAGTGGCTATTGGCAAGTGCAGCTTCATCCAAATGATAAAGAGAAGACAGCGTTTTCCATTGGAACAGGGTTGTGGCACTTCATTGTCATGCCCTTTGGCCTCTACAATGCACCAGCCACCTTTGAAAGACTTATGGAAAAAATTCTACGGGGAATGACTTGGAAAACTTGTCTCGTTTATCTTGATGACATAATAATACTTGGCAAAGACTTTGAAGATCATTTGAAAAATGTCCAAGAAGTTTTTCAAAAGTTGAGAGAAGCCCGGCTCTAGCTAAGTCCCAAGAAATGCATGCTGTTTCAAAAAGAAGTCAAGTATTTAGGACACATTATTTCCTCTGATGGAGTGAAGACTGACCCAGAGAAAACTGAAACCATCTGGAAATGGCCGGTACCGAAAGACAAACATGAATTAAGGAGTTTGTGAGAAATTTCGCCGAGATTGCGAAACCCCTACATCGGCTCACAGAAAACAATCAGCCATTCATCTGGATTAAAAGAAGCTTTGTGTTCTTTTCCAATTCTGTCATATCCCAAGCCTGGAAAGACATTCATCGTGGACACGGATGCTAGTAATACTGGAATTGGAGTATTATCACAAATTGAAAACGGGCATGAAAAAGTGATTTCCTACTTTAGCAAGGTCCTCTCTAAGCAAGAAATGAACTATTGCGTAACCAGAACAGAGTTGCTTGCCATAGTTAAAACTGTGGAGCATTTTCATAAGTATCTCTATGGTCAGCCGTTCGTCTTGAGGACCGATCATGCTTCTTTGAAGTGGCTACTGCAGTTCAAGAATCCGGAAGGCCAAGTGGCAAGATGGCTTCAACGGTTGCAGGAGTACGACTTCAAAATTGAACACCGGAAAGGATCTAACCATCGGAATGCTGATGCTCTATCCAGAAGACAAGAGTCTGCGACAAGAAATTAGAGAACAAGATGAGTTTCTTTGCCGAAGAATTAACATCCAGGGACCAGATGATTGGGATAATAAAATCATCGCTAAAGAACAAAGTGAAGACCCGGATTTTGGACCAATTTTCCAGTGGAAGATAAGAAACATGAACAGACCCACCTGGCAGGATATTTCTGATAAATCACCGTCTCTAAAAAGCTACTGGGCGCTATGGAATTCTTTAGCCATCGAGAACGGCCTATTAAAAAGAGTCTGGGAGAGTCCCGACGGCAAAGAAAAGATTTATCAAACAGTACTGCCCCAGAAAAGAATTCCAGAAGTTCCTCAAACACTGCACAGTGGAGTCGGTGGTGGGCACTTTGGAATAAACAAAACTCTGAATAAAGTTAGAGAACGATTCTACTGGCTTGGCAGTCGGTCCGATGTGGAAGAATGGTGCCGACGTTGTGATACCTGCGCCTCTAGTAAGGGACCCAGGACTCGAAGCCGAGGACAGATGAAGCAGTACAATGTTGGAACTCCATTCGAGAGAATAGCTATTGACATAGCTGGATCATTTCCTCGTAGCAGCAGTGGAAATCGTTATATTTTGGTAGTGATGGACTACTTCAGTAAATGGCCAGAAATATATCCCTTACCTAATCAAGAAGCTGTTACCGTAGCCGAAACTTTATTCGAAAATTGGATATGTCGTTATGGGGTGCCCAGAGAGATCCATTCCGACCAGGGACGAAATTTCGAGTCGGAAGTGTTTCAGAACGTTTGTGAACTGCTAGGCATTCACAAAACCAGAACTACACCTCTTCACCCGCAATCAGATGGAATGGTGGAAAGATTCAATCGCACCATCGAAAACTTCCTGAGAACGGCCGTCAACGAGAAACAGACCAACTGGGATACCTGCCTTCCTCCATTTTTACTGGCTTACCGAGCAGCAATTCATGAGACCACGGATAAAACACCAGCCAACATGATTTTCGGCACAGAGTTGCGGCTACCCATAGATCTAATTATGAATGGACCGCAACACGAGGAAAACTTAGATGATTATCTCAGCCATCTGAAAGATCGAATAAAGATGGTACATGAAGAAGTACGAGAGAAGCTAAAAATGGAAAGCGACAGAATGAAGACCAGATACGATTTGCGTGCCAACAGCAGCGGGTTTCAAGAGCTTGAGAAAGTGTGGTTGTATAACCCAAAAAGAAGCAAGGGTAAATCTCCGAAGCTGCAGAAATCGTGGGAAGGCCCTTATACCGTCGTGTCACGATTGAATGACGTAGTTTACAGGATCCAGAGGAATCCCCAAGCCAAGATGAATATTGTCCACATCGATCGTTTGACACCTTATCAAGAAGGCCATGCGAACAATGGAGTAACCTGATCCGGACGATCAGTTCTAAGAGGGGGGCAATGTTACGAAAGCTCACCTACCTTTTTAGTTGGTTAATTATGTTCCTGTTTTCGTTAGAATTTATAATTGAAGCGCACCTACCTCGTTAGTTTGTAAATTACGTTTCTGTTTATGTTAGAATTTATAATATTTGTGATGCCTTTATTTTGACGTTTTCCGGAATATTCCAGGCTATATTCTATTTGTTTCTCGACACGTTCTCGAGATATCAGAAACTTCGAGAACTTTAAAAACCTATAGATGCAGACCATTTTCGGCCGCTGCAGTCAGTTTATATTGAGCAGTCGAACGCGAATGACTAAAACGTCAAAGTAAAGCTTGACAGTTGTTGTGAATTTGTTGAAGCAGATTTCTTGTATAATCAAGAGTGACAATAAAGTTGTTTGTCTACGTGACGTGTCTCAACAATAACCTAATTTCGAGGTTACAGTATTTTAAAGATGATCGACAAAGTTTAGTTAAATTTGCTGATTTCAGACGTTTTAACACTTCTAAAACTTCAATGTGTTTTTCAAAAGTTGGCGTGGCAATTACAATCGTCAAGGTATACGAATGCAAATGGTTCTAAGGTATATCCTAGGATGTTGTCCATCAAACGCTGTTGTGTCTGTGCCGCATTACATAATCCAAAGGGCATAACCTTGAATTCAAATAATCCTCTTGAAGGTATTACAAACGCAGTCTTTTCGCAAGAACTTTCTTCTAGTGGTATCTGCCAAAATGCAGACTTTAAGTCTATACTTGATAAATACTTAGCGCCTGTAAGTCTACCGTGCGGTAGTGGATATGCATCCTTCTTCGTTAAGCTATTGAGCTTCCTTCCATCAAAGCAGAACCTCATTTCGCCATTCTTATTTTTCACCAACAGAACCGGGGAGGCCCATGGACTAATTGATGGTTGTGCCACCCCCAAAGATAACATTTTGTCTAACTCCTTGTTGAGATGCTCAAGCTTGTAGGGTGACAGGTTATGATGCCGTTATTTTACTGGACTTGCACTACCCGTGTCTATCTTGTGTATAATGTATAACTCAGACTCTTTAAATGTTTCCAGCTTAAATGTCTCCAATATATCTAGACCCCTACCACTAATCACGGAATGGCTAGCACCTGTATCTAACAGAGCAACCAATTCACAGCCGAATATTTTTATATTAATATACGGAATAGGACGGTTGTCTTGTTTCAATTTGACTAACAGCATATTCGAATTTTATTATCTATTGCACTATTACTATTGTCACTATTAATTGAATT
Source organism: Monochamus saltuarius (assembly GCA_025584915.1). Classification (NCBI taxonomy): domain Eukaryota; kingdom Metazoa; phylum Arthropoda; class Insecta; order Coleoptera; family Cerambycidae; genus Monochamus; species Monochamus saltuarius. The sequence continues at coordinate 43,594,514 of CM046721.1, read as the reverse complement.
ATTATTTTTAATTACTGGCACTGTACTATTAAAATTACAAACTGGATTTTTACTACTGATAACATTACTATATTGAGACCTCTTGTAAAAACTTCTAACAAAATTTTTCCAATTGTTCCACTCATTTAATGTGGTCTTTCCAGGCAAAAACATACTATTCGCTTGCATATCGACAAATTCTTCTAAAAAGTTACTATGGTATTTAGACTTCCTGTCATTAAATTTAAATTTATCTGTTTTATAGTTTATAGCATTTACGCTCGAAGGTTTCCATCGATATTTAATATTACTATAACTATGGCCTTTAAATTTTGAAAAATCAGAAGAACAACGCTGGCCTACCGCGAGTCTCCAGGTTGAAAGTTTTTTGAACATTGGTTACAATTAGGTCGAATGACTCCAACTTTTCCGCATCTGAAACAATAAGGATTTCTTTTCATTTGGTTACAATCTCGCCAATATAATGGCGTCTGGATCGGGCGTGTGTTCGATTGCTCCGACTTGTAAACGGTGTAAATCGAAGGTATTAAATGGTGTGAAATGGAAAAACTGTGCAAATTTATTTCATATGAGTTGTGCAAAGTTGTGGAACAATATTCAGTGCACTGATGACAAAAATACGATTATTTGTTGTGATAGTGGTGAGGCCGACGCAACGACAAGTCTAGAACAAGACACGGCTTTTTACAAAGCTATGGAAAATGTTGCTAACGTGGATAAAAAGATTGATGTACACATTTTTTCCTACGTTATTAAACGAAAGGATATAATAATTACTGAGCTATGTGATAAAATAAAGTTGTTAACAAGTCAGATTGACCTTATAAATAAATTATCATTAGTTCAGAATAAGGATAATGAGGACCCGCAAAAAAAGGATAAGGAGGGAATGATAAAGCAACAAAAATCAAATGGCGCAAAAATAGAGACTGGACGTAGCTATGAAACAAAAACTAATAACAAGAAAATTGATAGTTCTGTCGTCAGAGGTAAACAGTTATCAGCTGATATTATGATGGTACAAAGTGAATTAAAATGTAAGGAAATAATTAATCTTACAAGAGATACAGAATCTGAGGGCACTATGTTGATCAATCAGCAGATGCCTGGCTCAGATACAAGAACAACCTTAGTTTCTCATGAAGAAAATTTATCTGAAAATGATAATAAATGGAAACCAGTGATTCATCGGAGAGGACGTAACCGTAATGCAACGGTGATAGGGAATAATAAAGAAGTATCCATCAAGGGTGTGCGAAAGTTAGTAGCGTTACATGTGTATAGAATTGACGTTCATACTACAGCCGTGGACCTACAAAATTTACTAAAGAATACTTTTCCCGAAGTCATCTGTGAGTCTATGACATCCAAGTACCCAAATCTCTACTTCTCCTTTAAGGTGACTGTGTTTGAGGACAACTTCAAGGTAGCCATGGATCCTAAGGTTTGGCCTAAGGGAGCGTGTGTGAATAGGTTTTTTCAATTTCGGAAGAAAACTGTTCCGGAAAAATGATCTTTAACCCAGACATCTTATTGTTAAATATACAAAGTCTTAATCAAGATGCAATTGATTTAATTGAGGTTGATGTCTGTAATTATAGTAATTTAAACTTTCTATGTCTGACCGAAACCCATGCAAAAGTGGCTTCTATTCATACTAAGCATATTAGTGGTTTTAAATTGTCTGGTTTCTATTGTAGAAGTGTTTATGACAAGGGCGGCGTTGCTATTTATACTAAAACTAATATTAATGTCAAAACAATTAATCTTGATAAATTCTGTAAGGATAAACATTTAGAAATATGTGCTGTGTCTTGGAAAATAAACACCATGCACGCAATGGCCCACTCGTGTATCTATGACTTCAGTAAAAACTATTGATCATGTTTTTACAAATTTCTTTTCGAGTGGTATATCATGTGTGTTGGACAATAACATATCCGATCATAGAACAGTTCTGTGTGAAGTATATTTGGATACGTTTGCAGAAAGTAATGACCCACGTTTGATAAGATCGTTTAGCGATAGTTCGATAAATAATTTTGCAAATTCTTTAAAACATGAGAATTGGAGAGAATTATATGACATTCCCGATTTAAACGCAGCTTTTGAGTATTTTTATGGTATTATTAAGTTTTATTGTAACATACATTTTCCTTTTAGAGTAAAATACGATAATCAAACAAAATTATCAAAAAAGTGGATAAACAAGGAAGTAATAATGTCAAGTGTAGAACTGAAAGATTTGTATATATTAAGTTCACAGTTTCCAGAATTAAAACCGTTTTATAATTATAGCAAGAGGCGTCACAATCAGTTAATAATGAAATCGAAAAAAATGTTTTATCAGAAAAAGATTTTAACATCCGAAAATTTAACAAAAGAAATATGGAGTATTGTTTCACAGTTAACAAACAAAACAAACAAAAATAAAGATAATATTCAATCACTTATGATAGTTGGAGTTTTATGTGACGATCCAGAGGTTATATCAAATGCCTTTAATAAATATTTTATAAATACACCAATTAATATTGTGAATGGCATCACTGCTGAAACTGTAAATGAGATGACACCGTCATTTAAAACTACAAATAAATTGCTTCTTACGCCTTTCACGGAGAATGAATTTTGTGAAATCATAAATGGAAAATTGAAAAATAAGAAATCATCAGGTAATGATGAAATACCAGTTTTTGTTATAAAACATGTAATAAAAGAAATAGCCCAACCTTTTACGTATCTTGTAAATCTTTCATTTTGTACTGGTACGTTTCCTGATAGTTTAAAAATAGGGAAAGTTCTGCCTTTGTTTAAAAAGAGTAATCCACATAAAATTGAGAATTACCGTTCTGTAACCGTGCCCAGTGTTTTTTCAAAACTCTTGGAATATTGTTTTTTAGATAGATTGGAGACATTTCTTGTCCAGTCAAATATATTATCAAAAAATCAGCATGGTTTTCGCCATGGAAAATCCACAATGACGGCTATACATTCATTTTACGATAAAGTTTGCAATTTGATCGATGCGGGAGAATGCCCTGTTGGGATTTTTTGTGATCTCAGCAGGGCATTCGATTGTGTCGATCATGACATATTACGTCGTAAACTGGTACATTATGGTATAAATGAAATTCCATTAAATTGGATAAATTCATTTTTAGAGGGACGTAGTCAGTATGTCATGGTAAATTATAAAAACAAATCTGACAGATTACAAATAAATTTAGGTGTTCCACAAGGCTCGGTGTTGGGGCCTGTCCTATTTTTACTATATATTAATGATATTAATTGCATAGCAAACGGGGCGCATTTCACTATTTATGCAGATGACACTTCGGTCATAGTATCGAATAAATCTGAATGTGACTTACAAATAGATTGTGAACATGTTCTACAGGAAATGAGTGTATGGTTTGCTCAGAACTCGCTACATTTTAACATTAAAAAAACACATAGTTTAAGATTTCGTAATTGGCAGAAGCCCTGTTCTGAATTTGCACTAAAAATCAATGATAACTTAATGAACAAAGAGGATAATGTAAAATTTTTGGGTTTACATATTGATCAGCATTTGAATTGGAAAACTCACTGTGAGTATATAATATCTAAAATTCATTCAAATATATATTTATTTAGAAATTTGCGTACAGTGCTCACTAGAAAACAATTATTCATGGTATACCACTCGCAAGTCGAATCATTACTTCGGTATGGAATATGCTTCTGGGGTTGGTCCACTCTTTCATCAAAGGTTTTGATAGCACAGAAGCAAGTTTTAAGGTCAATGCTGGGGTTACCTAATACATATAGTTGTAAAAATATTTTTAAAGATTTTAAAATTTTAACACAGCCCTGCCTTTTTATATTTGAATTATGTGTATATATTTTTTTAAACCGTGATAAATTCATTTTAAATACAAGCATTCATAGTAAAGATACTAGGAGTAAACATGACTTTCATGTACCTTGTAGTAAGTATGACATAACGTATAAGTCTCCGTGTAACATAGGATTAAGGGCATTTAATCAACTACCAACCGCAATAAAGAATGCTGGTTCGCTCATCTATTTTAAAAAAAAATTAAAAGAGTTCTTACTGGAAAAATGTTTTTATGATGTAGGTGACTTTTTTAAATAGCTGTAACTGTGTAATTTAGATGTACTATATATTATTTATGTATGTATGTAAGTAAGATTTACATGTGCCAGTGTGTTATATTATATATAATTCTAATTTTATACTAATAACTGTAAATGGACTTTATACTTGTGCATTTTAAATTTATTATTCATTGTTTTAGTATTTAAGTTGTGACATATTCCTATACAATTTTTATATTGTCAAATGGAGAATAAAAACTAAACTAAACTAAACTAATTGTTTTAAATTGTTACAGATCTCCTAGTGGAGACTTAAATATATTTTTTGAAAATATTTTTAACGTGTTGGATTTTATATTTGTGCCTAATGCTAATATAATTTTAACTGGTGATTTTAATTTGGATTCGCCTGAAGCTTGTCGGAATATAAATGTTTTTAGGAATTTGTATCATGTTTTATCTGGTTTCGATTTGGTTCCGTTGGTATGGTGGCCAACTCGGGTTACACACTCCAGCTCAACCATAATTGACCATGTTTTCACAAATATGATACGGAACAGTCTTACAGCTGTAGTTGACAATGATGTATCTGACCATAGAACTGTGCTGTTTCAAATAGAGCATTTACATTAACTCAGTGCCATTAAATTCCGCTAGGGGCGCTAGTGTCAAAGTTAGGTATTAATATTAATGTTCTATGGTCTAGTTCATGATTTTTCTTATTTATATATATTTAATCTGTGGTTCATGATTCGATAATTTTTGATTTGAATTTGTGTAAGTCAAATAGTGATTGTAAATCTAATTTGCATACCTATTATCAAAATAAAACTTATAATAAATCAATAAAATGTTTGTAAAGACACAAAGACAACAGAAAAAAAATCACTTGAAAAGATATATTAAATTTTATTTATGTTAACCTCACATAACCTTGTTTATTTGCATTTTACATTAGCAATTTGGAAAGATAAGTGATAAAACGTTATTTAACACAGAAATTGTTAACGTTGGAGTGCCTAAATTATTTCCTGGAAATTTTTAATTTAAACCTCTTTGTTTTCAAAGAATTGAAATTTTATATATTTCGAATAGATAGATAAATGGTTAGTTGTCGCTCAGATTGCAAAAATGTTGCATGTAATACGCCTAGTAAATAAAAAAGTACATTAAATACCCAGTAATTTTCAATTCGAGGAATCGTATTATCACATTTAACTCATGTTTAGAAGTCTATGAACTCGTGTCACATTTCTACTATATTTCCATCTGCAAGTTTGTCTACATTTTCATCCTATGTTCGCCTTTTCAAGTACCTTTTCATGCGTTCATTATTTTTTACAATATTAGTATCGTATTTTCGTGTACAGGTAAATATAATGTTGAAACAGCCGTTTTTTTGAGAATTTTCCCTTGTCCTAAAAATAAGAATGAAATCTTATCAAATAATGAAAAATATACACCGAAAATAGATCCTGTATGCTTGTACTTACCCATGCTGGTAATAGTATAACAATGTTCTGTAAAATGTTTTGAGCAGATCTTTGTGTACTGGGTTGGTTTCTTGCTGGATGCAATTGCTATAAACTATTTTTTTCAGCATTATTGGGGGACTTACGAAACATGAAATCTTTATTTTTATTAGCAACAGATAAACACTGCGGTACACAGCAGTTATATGGCTATTTTATTTACACAAATTGAAACACAACAAAAATTAAATAACAAATATTTGTGAGGTTAGATTTAATACTTAACATTGATCGCAGCGCCGCCTACATGTAAATGCTCTATCGATTACGGGCGGGATGAGGAGCCTTCTCAGGCTTCTCACTATCGGAGAAGCTTTAATAATATCGAAGAGTTTCGATTAGATCTATTGAGAGAGCAGTAGGATATGGTATACAATACTTTTGATATGAATATTGCATATGAAGGTTTTCATAATACTTTTTTATATCACTTCAATAAAAGTTTTCCTTTGCGGAAATTTTATAAAAAAAAAGTCATAAGTGGTGGGTAAATGACGCTGTAAGAACGTCCGGTGTTAAACTGAAGGAGTTGCATATTTTGAGAGCTTCGTATCCCGAATTGAACCCCTTTTATAAAATCGCAAGAAAAGCACATGCTGAATTAGTTGGTAGAACAAAAAAGAAATTTTATCAAAGTAAAATTGCAAATTCTGATAACCATACCGTTTGGAGAGTAATCTCAGAACTGTCCAATAAGTCTAACATTGTAAAAAAATATAAGTATAAAATTAGATAATGGAGACTTGTGTACCGATCCACTCTCTGTAGCTTCAATTTTCAATGATTATTTTATTGATGCTCTCAAGTTGATTGAGAATATTCCATTGACTAATAATAATTACCCCATTTGTAGCCAAAATCAACAGTACCCTTCTTTTTTTTATACAACCGTATTCGTCTGACGAGTTGTTGAAAAATTCATCGGGACCGGATGACATTCCGGTTTTTATAATAAAAAAAAGTTCTGACAGCTATTGTAAAATCTCTTTGCTATTAAATTAATTTGTCGTTTCAGACTGGGTAATTTCCAGACTATCTGAAAATTGGAAAGGTTGTACCTGTTTTTAAAAAACACGATTGTCATAATGTGGAAAATTATAGGCCAGTGTCCGTCCCTTCATGCTTTTCCAAAATATTCGAATATTGTATTCACGATAGATTAGTAAAATTTCTCAACAAATGATATTGTACAGATAAACAACACGGGTTCTGTGCGGGTAAATCAGCCACAACTGCTTTACACTTGTTTTGTGAAAGGGTTATGGAACTTATGGATGCAGGCGAGTGCCCTGTTGGGATTTTCTGTGATCTGAGCAGGGCATTCGGCTGTGTGAATCATGAAATATTATTACAAACGCTAAATGGCTATGGTATAAGGGGGGTGGCCTATGAACGGATCTCGTCATTTCTCAAAAATTGGACGCAATATGTAAGTCTTTCTTGTTCCTCAGTTGGTACCGTTCAAAGAATTAGTTCTAGGTACAGGGAAGTGGGTATGGGTGTGCCACAGGGCTCAATATTGGGACCTGTATTATTTGTGTTGCACACGAGTGAACTTGATACCTTAATATCCGCTGCATTTCCAGTTATGTACGCTGACGATACGTCGCTAATTGTTTCTGATAAAACTGATGATGCACTGGCACTCAAATGCAACGCGGTCCTAAATAAAGTTAGCGATTGGTGTGGCTCTCACTCATTATATTTTAATCCCTCAAAAACATCTTATATTAGATTCCATAATTATCAGAAAAAATGTTCTAATCTAAATGTTCAGGCATACAATTCTCCATTGTCTGATACTGTAACAACTGTCAATTTTCTAGGTTTCACATTGGACGAGTGCCTAAATTGGAAAGACCACTGCACCAATCTAATAGCAAAATTAAATTCTCTGTGTTACCTGTTTAGAAACATAAAATCAGTTCTGACGAAGCCTCAGCTTATGAATTTGTACTACGCTCAAGTTACCTCCCGCTTGAGATACGGTGTATGTTTTTGGGGCGATACTACCCTATCACCTGGTGTATTTATTGCCCAGAAACGGGTATTGAGATGTATTGCGGGTATTCCAAGTTATCACACGTGCAAAGCTTTGTTTAGGGTCTTACAGGATTATTAATTTTTGAACTATGTACATATATTTTTAAAAATCGAGCAACATTCAAAATTAATAGCGACATTCACGCAATTAATACGCGTCAAAATGGTGTATAAATTTAATATATCACAAAATTGTCCTAACTATATTGGTCTGAAGCTTTTCAATCATTTGCCAGAAGAACTAAAGCAAATCCAGTTTTTTTTAAGTTTTAAATGTAAATTAAAGTTATTTTTAGTGGACAGGTGTATTTATTCTATAGATGAATTTCTGTCGTCTTAGGTTAAGTAACATTGACTATTCCTGTATATGTGTACACATGTCTTAAAGGAAAATAAATGAATTATTATTATTATTATTTTTTTCCCAGTAACACCTTCCGAAGCTCCGACACATTTGGAGATGTTCTGAAGAGTCAAGCAATGACCACTTTCCACTCCGTGGAGTCAGTAATCATTGCGCCCGTAAATCGTGTGATCTGAGCAGACGTAGCGAACCAAGGACGATTGCCTTCTGCATTCTGCCGGCTAAGATCGCTGCCGAATTTCGGCAAGCCGGTATGATCTTTAAGTCAGAAAGCAACGTATGTCTCATTCCACCCAGAACGCGAATAATTAGCACCACAATCTTAACAGAGTGGTCTGGATACAGCCTGCGGAGCTCGAAGAGAAGATCTCGATACTTCCTCTGTTTCTCCTCCTCTTTTAGGACGATGTTGTTCTCTGCGGGAGCCGAGAACTCAATCACAAACATCGTCCTAAGCTGGTGGTCGAGGAAGACTACATCAGGCCTATTGGCTTGAATTTGCCTGAGGGTGGGCAATGAATAGATCCAATAAATTCGGCACTTCACATTCCCCACAACGGATTCTATATCCCCCGGAGCATAAGGCAGCACTGGCGTCTCGTCTATCTCATACGAGTGTTGTAAATAATAATACAACACCCGTAAGGCTGAATCGTGTCTTTGGATATACGCTGTGGCCGCATATACCGGACAGGCCGACAGAAGATGTATAAGCGTCTCCGGCGCCTGGCGGGAGGCCCTGCAGCTGATTTCAGGAACCTCGATACCCAAGACACGACTACGATAGACAAGAGTGTTAATTACTCCATCTTGGCAAGCCATTATGAACCCCTCGGTCTCAGAGTTCAGCCCCGCTGACCTCAAAAAGGCGAAGGTCAGCTTTTCAGATAAGCCAAGCCCCTCTGGATGACGGTAAAAGAGACCATGCATTGGCTTATTCTTATGTAGCTGCATTTCTGCAGCTCCCGCTCAGTATCGAACACGAGACCAAGTTCATCGGCTGCTCTTCTCGCTGCCTTATATACAAATGCTCCTATCCCTGCTGCGTCTTGGTCTTGGACCATGCAGAGAAGGGGATCCAAGCTCCTGATGACTTTACAGGACTCCTCCAAAACCACTCTGCCCTGGAGACACTCCAAACTCAAGAGTCCACGGCCTCCCCGATTTATTGGGAAGTATAACCGCGGAACGGACGATCTTGGATGCAAACTCCGTTGGAGATGCATCATTTTGCGGGTCCCTATATCGAGTTGCCTCAGCTCTTCTTGTGTCCATTTCACTACTCCAAAGGAGTAGAGAAGGATCGGAACGGCAAGCATATTTGTGGCACTCACCTTGTTCTTACCCGACAGCTCCGAAGACCAGATCTGTCGGAGGCGGTGCCGATACCTGCCGCGGAGAGCGTTTTTTACCATAGCCACCTCATGAGTGAGCCGCTGTGGGACATCCAAATAGGTGTACGACTCTCCGGCATCTAGATGGTGGAAGATGCTTCCGTCTATGAGCTGGGTGTCCTCTCCGTATGTACCGCACCGTCCTCTCTTGAGATGAACCAGTGCACATTTGTCCAGCCCGAACTCAATTCCAACTGCCTGCGTGTACTCCTGTACCACTCTGAGGGACTGATTTAAATCCCTCTCTCCGGAGGCATAGAGTTTAAGGTCATTCATATAGAACAAATGGGTGACCTTATGCCTTCGGTCTCCTGGGGTACCGCAGTTGTAACCCCGGGTACGACGAAGTGCAACGGATAATGGCAGCAGTGAGATGCAAAACAAGAGGGGACTCAGGGAATCTCCCTGAAACACTCCCCTCCTGAACAAAACCGGCTCTGTCTGGACCCTTGCATTACGGTACAAATATAGTGGAGCGGCGAGGGTAGAGGCAAGCGGCGAGGTAAGAGGGCGACTCAAATATCCTTCTGTATTTAAAGTGGTACACAGTAAAGCTGTAAGCGGCGAGTTGCCGCCGAGAGGCATCTGGAGCGGGGAGTGTTGGTTTGATCTGGGGATTTATTATCGCGCGGCAAAAGCGTTTGTTTTGTTTTAAAATATTCACCAGTAGCCAAATACCTGCAATTAAACAAAAAATAAATAAAACACATTCATTATGTACTTGTGTAACTAATCAGAGCGCACTTAATCATTTTTACAACAAAAAAAAACATTTCTTTTTCAATTAATTAAATAAAAACAATTTAATTTCAATATTACTGAATTCATTGTTTATGTTTTGTGCTACAAATTCTTCTTCTTTTTTTTTAGTTCAAGCGAAATGGAAAAATCTCAGGGACTATTATTATAGACATGAGATATATATATATATACACATTCATGTCATTTACATATTATAGACATGAATTAAAAAAAAATCCAATGTCACGGTCTGGAGCTGACATAACAGGCAAATCTCATTGGTTGGATGCACATTATATTGCCTTTTTGCTTGCAAGTAGCATGCGAAGTGCGGCATTATCCAATAAAATTTCGTCTTCACTATCTGAAAACATGTTTACAACTAAATAAGCCCCCTTCGGCTTGGGCGGCCTCTTTAAATCGCCGCTTTTACTATGTTCGTCTAACTCGCGCGGTGTCGCTAACCTCGCCGCTTGCCTCTACCCTCGCCGCTCCACTATATTTGTACCTTTAGCCGATGTCATGGTAAAGCGGGTCCTCCAGAGCGGCATGAGTTGTTCAATACATCTCACTATGGGGTCGGCCACTATTAGTTTTATTATTATTATTATCATTATCATTATCATTATCCTTATCCTTATCCTTATCCTTATCCTTATCCTTATCCTTATCCTTATCCTTATCATTATCATTATCATTATCATTATCATTATCATTATCATTATCATTATCATTATCATTATCATTATCATTATCATTATCATTATCCTTATCCTTATCCTTATCCTTATCCTTATCCTTATCCTTATCCTTATCCTTATCCTTATCCTTATCCTTATCCTTATCCTTATCCTTATCCTTATCCTTATCCTTATCCTTATCCTTATCCTTATCCTTATCATTATCATTATCATTATCATTATCATTATCATTATCATTATCATTATCATTATCATTATCATTATCATTATCATTATCATTATCATTATCATTATCATTATCATTATCATTATCATTATCATTATCATTATTATATCTACCCCTCATTCTAATCACGATTAGCCCAGAAGTCAAAGACTTGTGCGGGAGAGGGGGCGGCATATTATTATTAAGCAGGCCGCATTTGCGCCCAGGAACGACTTACGTTGGTAAGCCCTAACCACCAGTCAGTGCAGGAATGAAGGAAACCTGGAAAACCTCATTAATTAGGGGGGTAGTCAAATGTCAACCGGTATCAATCTCTCACATTGACCCAAGCCAACATTCTTCCACCCTACCATACCCGCAGAGAGGGTTACATTTATAACAGTGAATTTCATCAACTCGGTCATTATTGTTTTTAAATTGATGATCTAAGCGCTTACTTGTAGAGGGTTTCGACATAAACTCTAAGTCGGACTCAACGGTTGCCATTTGTTTTTTAAAATGTTGATTACTATTCTTTTTTCGCAGTGCGTTTGCTTCTTCTAAATTCCGACATACCTCAGAGAGTTGATCTATAGTAGTAATATTTTGTAATGCCAAGTGCATATGGTAATTGGATAAAATATTTTCTCGAATAACCTCTAAACGTTCACTTGCTGAAACCTTTTCTATTAATCGTGAGAAAAGATTCCCCATGGCTGCTGTATAAATTACAATGGATTCGTTGTCGTGTTGTTTACGAGAATAAATTTATTCTTTGAGTTCCTTATCATGCCTAGGTGAAAGAAAATCTTTACGAAGAAGACTCACCAATTCATCCCAATTATCGCTATTATTCCTTGCATACCGATACCAGACGAGTGCTTGACCGGAGAACAGCTCAACTGCAGACCTAAAAATTGCTTCTTTTGAAATATTACGGGCGAAATTCAGTTCCTCAACTTGTTCCAAGAAAGAATTTACTGAATATTTAGTAGTTGTCCCGTCGAATTTTAGTGACCATTTGTGTCGTGGATATGATTTACAATCTGAAGTTGTGGATGTAGGCTGTAATTGAGGTCCTTGCAGTCCTTGCTTATGTGTTTCCATAGTTTCTTCAATATCATCTTCAACTGATGTTACTATTGTCACGGAATTTGCCCCACTCACTCCCAAACCGACGACTGTGGCACCGCGAATTGCCTAAGATTGCCCCAATCGCCCCTACGCCATTCTGGTAAACAAACAACATGCCGTGAATCGAGGCCTTACTAGAAAATTGTGGAAACGACGAGAAGCGTTCCAGTCGTACGAGAAAATGGGTCTAGAGATGCTAGAAAATACCTGGAACATTCGTTGGGTCTATAAAAGAAGAATAAACGACCGAGTTAGTTAGTCTTGTATAAGTCTTGTATTACAGTCTGAAGTGAAGTGTTTAGTTAGAGAGATCAAAGCGATTTAGATAGCGATTAATTAAATAAGTGGTTAGTTGAGCTGTAATTAGTAGTGTTCAGTAGTTAATAAAGAAGTGATTAATTAACGGATTGTTTTTCTGGAAGTAAGAAAAAGACGGATTGGGAAATCCGTGACACTATAATAATTAAATTATCACCACGAAATCCACTTATTTATTCGCTTTCATTTTTCGGTATTCGTTTAATCCTGCCTATTAGTTGATTTAAACGACTACGCATTCGATTATACACATCAATATTTGTGCCATGAAAATTGTCGGACATTTCTGTGACTTGTCGTACACTCTCTTTAATTTCTTTGGATTCGTTTTCAAAAAATGAACATCAGGTCGAGCTAAATCCTTTTTAAATTCCTTTCTTAAAAATTTCCTTTTTTGTGGAATATCTGCAGCACCCGTATTTATACCGCAGATTCGTAATTCGTAATTTATTTCAAAAACTTTGAGTGATTTGGATCAATATCGTAACTTAAGTTCATATTGATTGTTAAATAAAAATTCTAAAATGATTTAACTATATAAAAATTTTAAATTCCGTTATCGAAAACTTGATTTATTCTTTCCCTGTATACTTAAAATCGTTGTGTAATCAGTCACTCAACTATTCATCTCAATACAATCACCCAATATAAACGAAGTTGCTTGTTGTACTGAACAAATTTCAAAATTATTTATTTTACAAGTTTTAAAAATTTTAATCGGTATATTCAAAATGAAATTATTTATAATTTGAGGCTCAGCTATCCGCTCACTACATTCACCAAATATAAATTAGATCACTAGGTAATTGTACAAAAAAAATTTAATTGCTCTGTACAAGTGTCAAAATTTCACACTATACATTAATCTGACATTGCAATCATTCGTAAAACATTGTATAACATTGAAAAAAACATTAGTATAATACTAACATAACAGAACCGTTACCAATAACGCTAAAAAAAGGTAAAGGTAATTAAGCTTACTGGTAATTAGGCCATATTTGGCCCTTTTTACCTACTAACTTATACTACCCTCCACCCTTACAATCACAAACATCCATGGGTAGGACAGAAAAATTCCTGCCCCGTGTTGGATTCGAACCAACTTCCGGCCGCTCGTGCTTGCCCTGGCAGCGACTGCTCGTCACCGCCTTGACCGCTCGGCTACCGTCAGCCCTACCAATAACGCTAACTTCCAAACTGTTGCCACTAAAAGAAAATACTTTCACCCATATAAATTTCTTTTTACCTCTCGAGGTCAAATATTGATTAAGTACCTCAATAAAAAAATGTACATCTCGTGTTAAGTTGTTAATAGCGATTGCCCAGCAAAGGTAAGTATGCTAACGTTAAACTATCACTAATAATTGATATACTTTACTATTTAATACCACCCTGTATATATATATGTTAGTTCGTAGGCTTGATTGTAACTTGATTTTTGGATGTCTGTTGTTCAGATGAATTAAGAATTCCTGTAATTTCTCCTCGCCATGTGTCCATATGACAAAGGTGTCATCGACATATCTCAGCCACATAGATGGTTTATATTCTGCTGCTTCTAGTTCACCATGGAACTGGAAAAGGACCAACAGCTACCTTTCCTCGATGTGTGTATAAAGAAAAAACAAGATGGAGGTCTAGGCTATACGGTATATCGGAAACCAACACACACGAACAGATATCTACATGCAGAATCTCATTACCACCCATCGCAGCTACAATCAGTGATCAAAACACTAATGACAAGGTCAGAACGACTCTCTGACGACGACCACAAAGAAGAGGAAATTAAAACGTTAAATTAGCCTTACAGCAAAATGGTTTCTCTGATAACAACATCAAGAGGGCTTTAAGACCTAGGCGAAACAAAGAACAGAAGGAAGAAGATAAACCAACAGCCAAAGCTCTCCTGCCATATGTCAAGGGAACTACCGACAAAATAAGCAGGGTTTTAAAGAAATATAAAATAGAAACCATCTTCAACACGGACAGGAAGATTGGCAATATGCTACCATCAGCCAAAACAAACATTCCTCTAGAAGACCAAGGGGTATATGAAGTTCCTTGCGGAGATTGTGAGAAGACGTACATTGGACAAACTAACAGAAGAATTCAAACCCGGAAAGAAGAACATCGGAATGCTGTCCAGAAAAATGAAAAACCTCGTCATTAGCTCAACATGTAAAAGAAACCGGCCACCAGATTGATTTCGATAATACCAAGGTACTAGCAAGAATGGAGCATAAAGGAAAAAGAATAATTAGAGAAGCCATCGAAATTGAAAAACATCCTCAAAATCTTAATACACGTGACGATACCCAAAGATTACCAACAGCTTGGAAACCTGTCCTGAAAACCAAGAAGATCAATAAACCAGTGATACGTAACGCTGAGAGTAGGCCAAGCAGAACACAAGAACCCACAGCACCGTTAAACGCAAGACCCGTGACGCGCAGCCATGCGAAAACCACACACCGGAACGGAAGCACAGTATATAACTCACCAAGTGGACAAACATCTTCCAGTAAGCCGAACGTAGTAACGCGAAGCGGAAGTAAGAAGACCTGAAGATGGTAAATGAGATTTTACCGAAACGTTGTCAAACAAATGGTTCTTTGAGGACCATGCAGATTCATCGCGGAAAGGAACCCGGAGAAATTTTACAACCATATATATATATATATATATATATTTGTTAGTACTTGAATCGAGGTGACTAGACGGAGTTGGTTCGAGCCCAGCTGCCGGTAGACCGTATATAAGCTATATTCGTGGAGAGGCACCCTCTCTGTGGGTATGGTAGGGTGGAATAATGTTAGCTTGGGTCAATGTGACAGATTGATTCCGGTTGATATTTGACCGCCCCCCTAATTAATGAGATTCCAGGTTTTCCTCATTCTTACACTGAATAGTGGTTAGGGCCTACCAACGTCAGTCGTTCATGGGCGCAAATGCGTCCTGCTTAATAATAATATGCCGCCCCCTCTCCCGCACAAGTCTCCGACTTCTGGGCTAATCCCTGTGATTAGAATGAGGGGTAGAGATATTATTATTATATTATATATATATTATGCCTCTTGTCTCTTTGTCCCCTTAAAATTTAGCTTTCCTCCAATATATATGTATGTTGTGATGATGTATATGGGTCATTCCATTTGAAATCGTCTAATTGGCAAAGCCGACCCATTTTAGATTTTGGTGTAACTTTGAAAATCTCTTCTCTATGGTACCAAACAACAAAATTTACACGAGTTTGATTTTACAAGCGCTTGTTTTCGCCTATTTAAATAAAGACTCTTAAAAATTGCTATTTTTTGCTGTGAAATTTTTCTGTTTGAAGATATTTGAATGATCAAGACGGAATTCAGAGTGAGAAAAATAATAGTTTCAGTGTAAATGCAGATAATTGGCTCGGACGATCCTTTTGAATAATAGCAGTGTGCTGAAAATGAGTTTTTTTAGTCATTTTTTGTGAATTCCAATCGACTCTAGCGTCTTAACTGTTGAGAGTTAAAAATGCATGCTCCGCGGGAATTGAGTATACATATCATAGACAAAATTCCGCCACAACTTGACCTGAGTAGCCCACTCTTTATAGAAGAAAACTTTGATTGAAGTTTTGAAGGTTTTAAAAATCCCAATATTCAGGCTATGAAACGAGCGTGTTGACTGCGAGATAAAAGTCTAATACTCACAGAATCTACTGTTCTTACCTTCAACTTTAAATGACTACATCACTTGTTTTGTTATTTTCATGTTTAGTGCATGTACATAATTTTCTCGTTGAAAAATTGTTTACAGTTACTATTTTCGATGATAATTACTTACCAGAAACAATTTTACACCCTAAATATCCATAACTTTATTAAAACTTGAAATATTTTTCATATTTATAATTATTTTTGATGGTAAGTAATTTTAATTCATTAGTAAACACGTCCAGATTTTTGCTGTAAAAAAACGGCTCGTACATGCACTAAACATGAAAATAACAAAACAAGTGATATAGTCGTTTAAAGTTGAAGGTAAGAACAGTAGATTCTGTGAGTATCAGATTTTTATCTCGCAATCAACACGCTCGTTTCATAGCCTAAAAACCTACAAAGATTTTTCTTTTGTTTTAATCCATTAATTAACCCAATTGGTATATTTATTAGCTTACCCTAGGTCTCATGGGGTATTTGAAGACATTTTTCAACGAGTATCATGAAGGTCTTGCCTTCGAAAGACAAAATGGTTCTTCTTCCGCTTTCTTTTCACAAAAAGTGTTTGACAATTGACCTTGCCCTTAGAACATCAGGCTCGTCTTTTAAAAAATCCATTATTCCCTAGCAATCTTTGACATTTCACATTTTGATACTTAATGACAATCATTACAATCTCAAAGTTATTATTTACATAAATAATATCATTATTAACAATGTTTACTACCGACTTACACGGATTAATTCTAAAACGTCTTCCTAAATACACCGGCTGAATATAAGGTTACGTCCAAATTTAAGTTGTTGCTTTTAACGATCTGCAACCCTACATACTTATAACTGATTTACGTGTAGAGTGCTAGTGACAACTACTTTTAAATATTAAAACCCACTTTTATTTTGATTGAACCGTTACAAGGTACACAAATAAAAGCAAAAATTCAATGTATATCTATAACAAAATAGAGTGTCAGTGTTTAATACGACTTGGGTTGGTCAACTATTTTATGTAACATACGTATATTTTTATGTAGGATTTTTTGGTTTTTATTGTTTCAAAAACGTACAAAACTTGGAATTCTCTAGTTTAAATAATTTAATATTGTTAGTAAGAAACGCATTTAAAAGTTGATAGGAAAATTAAGAGCTTTCAAAGCTCGACGGGGCATGGCTGTTCAAATGTATCAGTAGTTGCGTCTATAAACAAAAATATCTTCATGTATCGATTTGACTATTATATTCGTATATTATTTGAATCTGCTGTATGTATTCTTTTATAAGAGATTTTTTAGTCTATTTATTTTACCAAAAACGTACTTGGAATTCTCTAATTGAAATAGTGGAATATGTCAGCAGGAAACGGTTTTGAAAGTTGATAGGAAAACAAACCGCTTTCAACGTCGGACGGGACATTTCTTTGAATACGTATATCCTTCCTTACACTTAATCTGCACAATTATTTTCTAACTACGTTTGAAATGATTCCCTTTTATTTCGTTTCTCATTTGGCATTTAATTTTCTATAGCTGTGTACTCACTTGTAACAGAACCTCAATGCGTTACTGCATTTCGAACAAGGTCAAAGTCATGATACGCGTAACAAATTCCATGTTGTGTGCAGTCCGATCAGTTGTTTAGGAAAAAAGGTTTACTTCCACACTCTGGCGTGTTACAGAACGAGATTTGCAATGAAGTTCTGTTGTAAATGTGTACAAGGCTTAATATTCGCATCCATTATATATAAGTTGTTTAAATACACATGGCGACTACAATTTTACACATATAAAACAACTGAAATGCCCAAGACTAATTGAAAACCAAAAGACCGAATACGCACTTTGTTAACAATTGCGGCTCTCAGTCTCTAAAACCGAGTATATACACACTTACAGTAACTATGCGAATTATACATGTACCCCTTTTGATATTGTATATATCTTTTGTTTATATTTTATTTCTTCGCTGTAACATATAGTTATCATATTAGTCATTATATCTTCTGCTTAGATTTGCATTTATTTCTTTATATACAGGGTGTTTATTAATTGAATGCCAATACTTAAGGGTATGAATCCTTGGGTCATTTTAAGAAGAAAACTTAATATCAACATAATATGTCCTAAACCTCTTAATTTTTGAGCTACAGGGTGTTACAGTTTTAAGAAAAAATTTACTTTTTTATTATAATTTTCTTATCACTCCAAATATTTTTATGAAATTTTATACACACCTATTAATCATTAAGGAGCATTGTTTGATGTAAAAAATGTTTTAAAATCTTTGCCAATGACGTCCGTACGAGGTTTGAACTAAACATTTTTGAAGAAAAAATGGTACGTCACTGCTTTTTCTAAAAACTAAAACTATTTTTAAAATCTCCATTTATTTTACAGAAAATTCGGTCCCTAGACTAACTCTTGGACGACGCACCATTTTCCAGTAAAAAAATGAAAACCAAAAAAGTTTTTCCTCAAGTTCATTGAGATTGCTTTTGATATTTTGTTGCCATTTTGTAGACACCCACCATGCGTGGAAACACGTTTTTTAGGACAAAAATTAATTTTCTACTTTAACCAGTGACCTTCACGTAGGCATAATATTAAATGTTTGAATAGAAAAAAATGGTACGCCTCTGATTTTTTTAAATTTTATTTAAAAACCGCGATTTATTTAGTAAAACGATAAATTCAAAATCTTAAACCTAAAACCAAACGACAAGACAAGAAAATACAAACAAAATAAAGAACCCAAATTATGTATTTACAGTAGTTGTTGAAAGTGTCCTCCACCCACACGTATGCAAGCATCTACTCTTCTTCGCATAGACTGACGTACATTTTCAAAAATTCCTGGGGTGTCTCTTATGGTTTGGCAGCATACTATTATACGATTTCGTAACTCTTCTTCGGCTTGAATCGGCCATGACTGAGTTCCTCCGCGGCCTATCCACCGATCGCGATAGTTGTGATTTAAAAATTCACGCACCTGTAGGCTAAAATGTGGAGGCGAACCATCGTGCATCGACCACATCTGGTTTCTTAATAAAAGAGGAAGGTCTTCAAGCATTGGCGGCAGATCTTCTTCAAGAAAGTGTAAATACGATTGTCCATCTAATCTTCTTGGGAGAAAAAATGGGCCTATCAAATAATCGTCAATAATACCAGCCCAAACATGTAATGAAAACTGTTCTTGATGATTTGATTCAACAATAATTGCAAAAGGGTTTCCATCCGCCCACAAATGGTTATTATGGAAAATTCTATGGAAATTGAGCTTCGAGAGAAACTAGCTTCATCGGTAAAAAGAATGTACTTGTCAAATCCGGATTTTCCAGCAGCTTTTGTAGAAACCACTCACAGAAATTAATGCGCAATGGGAAATTTCTAGGGAGTAATGGCTGGACTCTTTGAATGTGATATGGATATAACAAATTTTCGATAAGAATTTTCCAAACAAGTGCGTGTGAAACATTAAATATTGCCGCGATTTTCCTCGTGGTAGTTTCGGGGTTCTTCTCAATTTCATGTAAAATTCCTTCTTCAAGTTCCGGTGTTCTTACTGTTTCAGGGACTCCTTTAGCACTGTGGTCTACTTTTAAATTTCCGGTTTCGTCTATGAATCCCAGAAAATGTTCTCGGATCGGGTAGTACGCGATTTGGATACCGCTCTTGGTATATCCTCCTGGCTTTGTATGCATTTCCGTCGGCAACCCCATAAGTAATGTGTATGTCAGCTAATTTACCGATTGTAAAATTTACCATTTTTTATGAAATTTTACCTCCTACTCTAATAATAATTTTTTAATAATGAAAAATCAAAGTCAACTTTATTGCGAAAAGAAGCATAAAAAATTATGACACTTTACCCAGTCTACTAATTTTTATTTCATTTGCTTTAAGGGGGCATTTAATGAGCTTACCGTTTTTTTTTCTATTCAAATATTCAATATCATGCCTCGTGAACGTCATTTGTGAAAGTAGAAAATTAATTTTTGCCCCACAAAAAGTGTTTCCACGCATAGTGGGTGTCTACAAAATGGCAACAAAATATCAAAAGCAGTCTCAATGAAGTTCAGTTCGGTTTGTTCACATGCCAAAAGAGAGTAATTCTCAAGCTAGATTACGAGTAGAAAATCCATACCAGGTCCCTGTCGGTGTTGAACTCTCCGTAAATCAAAACGAAATAGATAGTTTAGTAAACACATTAATAGTAACGAAAATATGACTACTTACTCAAATATTAACGAAACTAAAGCCTTTCTAGATGTGATACCAATTTTTGATAGTTCACAAACTAAACTTCAAACATTTTGTAAATTATGTGACAAATTAACTAGGATGTTTAATATCCCTGAAAGACCCGACCGTATGGTATATTTACTTGCGGGAATTATATCTAAAGTTACAGGCCAAGCTGAAATTATTTTAAATCAACGTTTAGAAATTCAAACTTGGACCCAAATTAAAAATTTATTACAGCAAAATTTCGGAGATTGTAGAGATCTCCCATGCTTTCAACAAGATTTAATTCACATGCGGTATAATCGGAAAAGTGAAACTTTGCAAGAATTCTCAAACAGAATTCAAAACCTTAGGTCACTCTTATCTCAAAAGTCAGTAAAGTTAAACATCACTGTTGTTGAAAAACAAGCTTACCAAGACATTTACCCTAGACTTGCACTCGACACGTACGTGGCGAATTTACCAGATAACCTGCAGTCAACGATACGTACAGCAGATAAAACTACATTAGAAGACACGATCTCTTTTGTAAACCGAGAACTACAATAATTTAACCAGTATAAAGAACAACTTAGAAAAAATATGTCTTATTCGCAATCGTCGTCAGTCCCACCTAAAATTCCCCAAAGCAACCATAATCCAAATATGAATTTTAGATCTAACCAAAATTTTAAACGGAATTTTCGAAATCAAAATTCCACTTCCACCAAGAAGTCAAAATGTCAATCAAAATTATAACCGAAATCAACAAGCTTCGGGAACCTATCAAAATTATAGACTAAATCATCCCCCTGCGATGTCAGGAGTTCAATCTTTTGTAAATCAAACTCACAATACTAGAAATAATCAACACAATTTCAGGCAAAACCAACAAAATTTTAGACAAAAACCAAATAGACAAAATTTCTTTAGAATTATCGAAAATTTTAATATTGAAGAACAAAACATTGAACAAAATTTGCTACGAAACGCCTCGAAGGACCACCATTATCAAAGGAACGGTTCCTACCGTATCAGTCGTAATATCAATAATAGGAACCGAAATCAATGTATGGACGGGCCCAGAGACACCGATAGCGGGTCTGTCCCCACAGAGCCTACCCCGAGAACAACCAGGGCAGGTAAAAGTATCCCGGCTAATGCTAGGGATGTGCATTTTAACTCTGTTCCTGGCAGCTACCAGTTACGGCACAACAACCCGGAAAATCATCATGTATCAAATTACAGCACTGGCCGTGAAAGCCTAAAAACCACTGTTTGTACTAACTTCCATTTCATTTGTTGTTCCTCGAAATCTAAAGTAAAGTCGTTGGCTTTCATGCAGAAGCTGATAAATCGTTTGAAGGTGTTTGTAATAACTTTCAGTCCGTTTGTAGTTCCTCAAAATCTAAAGTCTCCGCTAGTCACTGTCGTTCAAGCGGAGACTGAACAATAGTTTGCATTTGTTTGTACTAATATTCATTTCATTAATAGTTTTGTAACATTCTTAATTTGCATTTAAGAATATTCTAATATTTTTACATACTTTAACAATAGACCTCTACCTCTTGTAAAATTTTTATCCACCGTTATCAACATAGGTTCAACCATAATATCTATTTGTAATTCTGAATTCACTTATATGTATATTCTGAAATTATTCACATTGCATAATTTATTCGTAGCATAATTATTATTGCTTATTCGACTCGTGTATAAATTTATGATGACTACCTGTATAGTGTATATGTATATGTACATATATGAAACGAACACCATGATATTCAGATACCCTGTGTAAATATTAGTAGATTTTATTTGCTTTTTGCCATTAGTTGTTAAGTTTCACAAAGGATAAACTATATAGAGCAATATCTTGATCACTATAGCACCTAAAAATTGTTTAGGGACAAGTCCATCCACTGCAAGCGCTGCTGTAGTACTTTAAGTAAATGTAGTGTATATTTATGGGTTACTTACTGAGGTCCAACTTAGTTTTTTCATATATTTTCAGGTATTAACAATATTGTGTGAAACTAACTTTTACACAACGTTTTAATTATAAATTTACTGTTACTGCACAAACCTGAAAAAATATAGACTGCGTCGGTTCATGATATAGGTCACGTGACAGGTGCCGTGTTTTCTAGGGACCTAAGGTCCAGAAAATTGATATTTTATTTGCTTTATGTTGGCGGTTGTGCAAATATGATGGATGCATTGCAATATGAAATTAACTAACTTACTGTCATTTTAAATGTCATTAAAGAATGTGATATGAATGTGACCAATTGCAGTAAACAAATGAGCTTCACGCTACAATACAACCAACGTAAATTGGCATAAAAACCAAGTTTTAGCGATTCTGGGCCTTTTAGGGCAGCCATGAGTTTCCGGTCACCGGCAATATGACACTGGCACAGTCTATATTTTTTCTAGGTTGGTGTGTTACTGTTTTTGATTTTGACATGTCTATTTATTTAATATATTAACATTACATATCATTCTACGAGGTTTATTACTGGAGAATTTAATTCTGAAGAACATTAGAGAAACCAGGAACATAAAGCATATTGTAAAATTTGTAATAAAAATAATGTGGTACTATACCATAAGTAAATATTTTAAAGTTTTGCTACAAACATATTGACGTTAAATCAAATTTGGCAAATGTCAAACTCTTGGTTTTCACAAAGTCGACGTTATTGCAGGGGAGTAGCACTGATACTTTATACTTGCATAATCTTACAAAATACTCTAAATAATTACCAACTCGAGATTGAATAGCCAATCACATTGTTTTAATTTTTTATTAAGAAAATTCTAATGCAACCTGAAGGGAAGCAACAAACTGCCATTTCTTACTTTGTTTCTGGTAGTAATCAGTTCTCCATTTCGATTTCAAGTTATAAGCCTAAGAAAATCGATTGAAAATAAATATTCCATCTTAGGAGATGATTATTTATTGTACACAATTATTTATTTATTGTTTAGTATGAATTAATTTAAAATCAGTTCTTTTATTCATTTGTGATTAAATTAATAGTTTTATTGTTTTAAGCTAAATTTCTTTTTATAATCTGCAACTTTGTCGACCACGTGATAATAAAAAACTATATTTTTTTTGATGTCTCCCTTTTTAGTAACCAGAATAATTTACATAGTTTAGGATTATAATAATTTACAGATTAGTAATTTACAGAAGAATAGTAATTCTTTGATTATATTAATTCTTTGAGTATAATGGTTTATAAAATAATTTATTGATATTCTTTAATTCTCTTGATCTAATACTTTTTAGATTTATTAATCTTTCGTTTATTGAATATTTCTTAATAAGGAAAACTTAACAGCTAACTACGGCTATTCTGTTTTGTTTGATTACTTTTTTAGATTGAAGATTTAAGTTATATCAATTTGCTAACTGAAAGTTACTAAAGAGAGAGGGCAAATGGATTATACACCACTTACAAAATTATACCGTGGAGATGAGGCACTAGATGTGAAGTACTACTAGAACTATCACTAATTCCTGTCATCTTTACCACCAAGATCTATAGTGGGAAATAAATGTGTGGCTTTTACTTATCTTAATATTTTAATTGCTCCATTCCCAACCTATAAGGAACGGAGGTACTGAGAGAGATAGTGGTTTCTTGTTTTTTATATAGGTTGGCACTCAAACGAAATCTTGTTTATCTGTATAATAACTGTATTTTTCATTACTAGTACACGCGTAAATTCTTTCACTACAATCAACTACAAACGATTCTTTATGAGAATCAACCATCAGATTTCAGTACCGTTAACGTCGAGTTATGATTTTTTTAAGATTGGATAATTTTCTTTTGATTTCACTAAAAACGAAAGAAAACATTACTACAAACATATACCATAATTTTTAAATAATAAAAAAATATATTGGATTTTTAAAAGTCGGTTGCCAGGTTCACGACGCCATTGAAGTATAGGATAGAAAAATAGTTTAGTCGATAACAATCATTCATAAGCAATCAACAGATGTAGTTTAAAACATATTTACACACTACTGTACACTCTGGTTTACTCAACGCTTGCAGGTAATCTTAAATTCAAAACAAGGGAAGTTCATAAAATAACGGAAAGGCGGAAGCGCGTCCGCCCTCTGAATGGTTGATGTGTTTTAGGAGCCAGTCGACTATATCTTTACGTGCTCGAGGCAACAGTTAGCGGTTGATAACAAAACAAATACCTTAAAATTCTCAGAAAGGAAATGCTAACAAATTGCTATTTTTAAAATTAGCATCCATATACAGATATTATATTTACAAATAATAACTACATTCAACCCAACCATTATTTTGTTAATCTCAAGAATATGTAAGGGGCTGATGACATTTAGATAGTTTCGACATCAACACTTAAATGAAGATTTTATCGTACATTCGCAAAAGCACATTGTTATTCATTGCATTAAAAAGTCTTTATTAGTATTTGAAATGTATGAGCGGTAGTCAATAATAATTATTGTTTTTCAGAGCATATTTTTCGAATGTGAAGTTTGTGACAATAATGTTCATAAGAATTAAAACAGCTTTGTTCTTCTGGCCAAAGGATTGTTACAAGTTTAAAATTTACATTGGTGGACAGTTTCCAAATACGTATTTAGAGAAAAAAAGTGTATGGATTCGTAGATAAATTTCGTAACTTAAATGCGTTACAATATGTTTGAACTTTGAAACAGGATATTAGAGTATGCAGGTTGTAGATATTGTTTAGTAAGTAGTTTTGAATAAAGGTAATTTAAGTTCATTGTTCACAAAGTGTTGTTGGTGTTACAAACTTGGCATGTATACTTACGAGTAGAAGATTGGTTAAAATAGATATTAGTTAGGAATATGCAAGTTTGTTTGATTCTTGCCTTCTCTCACCGAAGAACCTGAGCCCTGGTAAGCAGGGACATTACATGGCGAACCTGGTAGTTCGATGTGGAAGATTGGTAAATTCTAAATAAAAGTTATAAAAGGGAAAAAATGGGTAGCAGTCAATCAAAGGAGGAAGCTAATATAAGCCAAGCAATCAGTAGTGGTAGTGTACGAATGGTACGTTTAATGGAGTATCACTAGGGCAACAGATATTAATAGTAGTGCCAGTAGGACTGCAATTATAATGGTGTTCTGTTGTTTCCAAGCGTGTCAGAATCTAGAGAGTGTGTAGTGAGTGAAGTGTAACAGAGAGTGTAACAGTGTCGATGTGAGTGAGAACAGCAGTTCATTCAGTTATACGAACAGTTTTCAAGGTAATATTAATAAAAGAACACAACCACCGTCGAGCATCGTTGAATACTGGATAGAATACATAAATTGAAAATAGAATTAGAGAAATTAGAAAATAGTTTTACTGAGTTAAGAGATGAATATAATAAGCTAGGAAACCTGAGGAAATTAAACAAGTAAAGGAATATATTAGGGCAACTGAAAATAGTATTGTTAAGTTTTATAATATTTTAGTAAATACATTAGAAAAAATAGTTAAGTCTAAGACGTGTGAAATCAAAATTGAAACTAATTTGGTATAATCAGCTGGAAATAGTTTAAAAATAGGTGAGAAATTTGATCTAAGAATGGCAGCATCTTATCGCCTACAAGAAGATATTACAAATAATTAATCGATGCTATTCAATTAAGTATACAATGAATTCTTAGACAATTCAGGGAAAAATCTCTTAATAAATTACGTGTTAAAAATTAAAATATGTCAAAATGCAAAACATTGATTAGAAAAGCAGTACCTATAATAGTGTTGATGAGTTGGCATGTGATATGAAACGTCATTTAATAACTAAAAAATCAGCGGCGGCTATGTCTACACAATTGCATAGTGTGAAACAAGACAGTAAAACATTAAATAAATATGTCAAAACTGTGGAACAACTGCAAACACGGAATTCCAGGAAACAACTACTCTGCGGGCTAATGCCCCGACCAGCATTGAATTACTCCTGGAAAACCTATAGCAACAGCTAGAGTCATTCGTCAGACGCCCGCCAGACATATACCGGTTTCGAGCTTATTAGCTCTCATCAGTATGCCATAGGTGAGGTATCCGACGAATAATCCTAGCTGCTTTCGTCTGTCTAACCCGACAGAAGGGACCATGAGTACGCGGTGTAGAACGTGACGTTTTCAGTCCGGCATGGAGTAGCGAACGGCCGATAGATGTAGTTAGTTCTACACCGCGTACTTGTGGAACAACTATTCATAAATTTAACTTTAGCCGAAACGGGAGATGATAAGTTCTGCAAGAAGTAAATGAGAAGTTGGCTATAAACGCTTTTTCGAACGGATTAAAAATAGCGAACTTAAGAGTCATCACAAAAGCAAACAAATTTAGCAAATTAAAAAATGCGATTAATAGTGCTGATGAAGAAAAATTTATAAAAACCTGTAACAATTCTCAAGTAATAAATTTGTTCTAAAATTTCGATAAAGGTAACAAAAACATTAGTAGAAGGAGATTAAGCTCAAACTATTATAGTTATAGAGGTAACAGATATAATTCATATCTTTGAATAATAATCAAAAGTAAAATGTAAGCCAGGGCCGGTTTTGCCATAAGGCGGGTGAGGCGACCGCCTCGGGCTTTCGATTTTTACCGGCCTCATAAAAATTCGGCTTCATACAATTTAGATTTTTTATATATAAAAAAATTAATATGCAATTACTAAGCAAAATAAAAATTTAATTTTATAAATACTATTTTCCGCAATGAATTGTTTCGTATTTTAGGTATATATTATACCTAAGTTCCTAAGTACATGTGGCAACACTGTGTAGTCGCGTTGTGGCAGTAGCAGAGTACGTAGAGTCGTTGCATAGCGCAAAGTGCACAGGTTACTCCACACAATCCCTCAGTAGTTCAGTATCAGCGACGGCCAAGCAACCTTTATCTTCTTTTGACTTAATACAATAATTTTAGATTTATAAAAATTATTAAAAGGTTCGTGATAAATTATTAAAAAATCTTTCAGAACTCATAATACGTATATAACAATAAAACAACCTTTTAATTTTTGTTCTGTTTATTTATTTTATTATTTTAATGTAAAACCCAAAAGAACGTAATCTACTAAAAGGTTATTTTATTTTTAGGTACCTATGTCAAAGTTTAACTAGAAATATAGTTATTAGTCGTATACCTTTATTTGTAGCAAAAATGTCTGCGAAAAGAAAATTTGAAGGCGGAGCTTCAAAATTAAGAAAACAGAAGTTAAAACAACAAGTTAGGGATTCTTGCGCAAAAATTGAAAATTATTTTGTTGAAGATACTAAAGAAAAAGTAACCGAAAATTTGGATGAAGCAAGCAGTAGTCACACTACACTGTTGAAAATATCGGATATACCTAAATAATAATAATAATAATAATAACAATATCTCTACCCCTCATTCTAATCACAGGGATTAGCCCAGAAGTCGGAGACTTGTGCGGGAGAGGGGGCGGCATATTATTATTAAGCAGGCCGCATTTGCGCCCAGGAACGACTTACGTTGGTAGGCCCTAACCACTATTCAGTGCAGGAATGAGGAAAACCTGGAAAACCTCATTAATTAGGGGGGTAGTCAAATATCAACCGGCATCAATCTCTCACATTGACCCAAGCTAACATTATTCCACCCTACCATACCCACAGATGAATGAATGAAGAAACTGATGCTGGAGAAAAACTTCATATAACAGTAAAAATTGAAGAAACAATTGTAAGTGACGATAATATGCAAAAGAATTTTACTGAAAATAAAACAAATTATACTCGCATTGACAATGAATTAAATATATCTGATTGGCCACAAATAATTACGGATTTTTTTTATAAACCAAATTTTATTAAACAAACCAAAAAGTGATGTAATCATAGAAAATAATGTTAAAAAATTATATGGAGAAGGGGAAACGCAATATTACAGGTATTTAAATGAAAATCATTTTTATCTCGTAAAACCAAATGGACAAAAGCAAAAAAGAGAATGGCTAATTTACAGTGAAAAAGTAACTGTGTATATTGTTATCCATGTAAGTTATTTTCATTGCAAGAAAACTCTCTACGCAGTGGTTTCAGTGATTGGAAAAATATTAACATACGATTATAAATGCATGAAAATTCGAAAGATCATTTTTCATCTATGTGTATATTAGCAAGAAGATCTTCCAATGTGGGTAGAATTGACAAAGATCTCATTGAGCAAATAATAAATAAACAAAATTATTGGAAAGAAGTTTTAAAAAGAATAGTATCAACTGTAAAATTTTTAGCTGGGCAAGGTTTAGCATTTAGAGGGTCAAATGAAGATTTTTCAGAGAGAGACAGAGGAAATTATTTGAGTTGTTTGTCGTATTTGGCTGAATATGACAATTTTTTAATGGAACATATAAAAAGATATGGAAACAAAGGCAAAGGATATACTAGTTACTTATCGCATAGCATATGTGACGAATTTATTCAAAAACTTGTATGTCAAATATTGTACGTGATAATATTATAACCGAAATTCAAAACGCATTATATTTTTCATTAATATTGGATTCAACTCCTGACATTGCGCATAGTGATCAATTTGCGTTCATCATACGATACGTGCTTCCGGATGGTTCGATTGTTGAAATATTCATTGACTTTATAAACATTAATAGCCATAAAGCAGAGAATTTAGAATTATTTGTTTTAAAAAAATTTAATGAATTAAATATTAAAATTACATATTGCCGAGGACAAAGCTATGATAATGCGTCCAATATGGCCGGGAAATACACAGGACTACAAGCAAGAATTTTAGAAAAATCTTCAACAGCAACATATATTCCATGTACTAATCACTCCTTAAATTTAGTAGCTAATTTTGCAGCAGAATCTTGTTCTCAAGCCATACAGTTTTTTTGCTTAGTAGAAAACATTTATACATTTTTCTCTGCATCGACCTATAGATGGAATCTTCTGTTGCAACATATTGAAGGCAAAACAATAAAAAAATTATGCGATACAAGATGGGCAGCTAGAGCAGATGCGGTAAGTGCACTGAGAAAAAATTTCATTGAAATTAAGAAAGCATTAACGACAATATCAGATGATAGTAATCAAAAATGTGTTAATAAAGAGGAAGCGAAAGGAATTTTGAAAAAAATTAATGCACTGGAAACATGTGTTATGACGATTTTATGGGATAAACTTTTAGATAGAATAAATAATGGTACGAGCAAATCATTGCAAGATCCCAATTTAGATATAGGTATTGGTGTAAACCTTTTAAAATCATGCAACAGGTTAAGCAAACATTTGATATATTTTTTCTATATTTTAAAGGGCTAAGAACATAATTTTAATTTTAATAGCATTAATACTTAAATAATGTTTTTTAGTAATATCAATTAAATTTAAAATATCATAATTAATAGCCTTAATTGCATCATCAATATTATAAGTTGGAAAAGCATAATATAATTGAGTGTCATCAGCATAAAAATGAATAATTGCCTTATTTATTTTATTAACAAAATCTGATGTATACAAAATGTACAGAAGAGGGCCTAAAATCGATCCCTGCAGAACATCTGAAGAAATTTTAAGAGGAATAGATTCACTGTCATTGATTCTGACACTTTGTTTTCTATTATCCAAAACATTTCCCACAATATCATCTACAATGTGCAGTAAAGCTGTCTCACAACTATGTTTTGAACAAAAACCAGATTGAACAATTGGTAAAATATTATGGTGACTGTTTATCCACTACACGTTCCACAATTTTTGAAAGTGTTGACAGAATGCTAATGGGCCTTAAATCTGTAAACTATTTTGGACAATTACACTTAGGTATTGGTTGAACAATAGCAAATTTCCAAGATTTAGGAAAAGTATTTTTTTGCGGACAATAATTCACAATATGTGTAATAAATGGTAAAAGAAATGGCAACAAAAGAGCAACATTTTTATGTTAAGGCCATCAGAATCTCTGGCATTTGATTTAATATTGTACATAGTTGTTTGAACTTCCATTTCAGAAACAGCAGTAAAATTAAATTTATCAACATCATGTCTAACATTGTTCCGATAATAGTTGATCCGCTCTTAATTTTGGGATGCCGTTCATATAATAATCATTTAAGGCACCAACATCACACAGTGAATCGGGAATAGTTGCACGTTTTTTACCTATATTCAGATATTCAAGATCTGTCCATACTCCATTTACCCCATTTAATTGTAATCTATAATCTATACTCATAATAAGCTTTCTTTTCGTTTCTACATGCCAAAGTTGTATAACTGCGAATTTGTTTATAAGAATTGTACTGCTCTATTCTTTTAGTAGGCCTCCATTTAGCTCTAGCCTTGTTCCTTAAAGAAATTAATTACATTATCAGTTACCCACGGCGAGCAATTTTTGGTATTTTTTATAATTTTGACAGGAGCATGAATATTAAATAAATTTATTAGTTCACTGTTAAAACATTGTAGTTATCGTCCAACATATCATATATATAATTAAGAGGAAGCCTCTCCAAATCAAATACAAATTTCTGATTATTAAAATATTTAAATTCCCTAATTGTCCTAAATAATGATGATGATGATGAAATTAATAAACTAATAAAAAGTAGTAAATGGATACCAACAATGTATTAATTTATAATAACTACACCCAACTATACACATACATATAGTTCCAGAGATTCAAAAATACATTCATACATACATTCACAGACATACAGACAAATTTATTTTTATACTTTCATAATAATGCTCCTATATAAAGAATTATTCCATAATCAATATAAAATAATTATAGAAAATTCAAATTTTAAGTATAAAAATTTTATGAAGAAATACATTTACAAACTAAATATAGGCGTCTTACTCTTATTAATTTTAAAATTTAATTGACAGCTGGTTAATTCATGGTCAGAATTTAAATTTTCAAGAGCAATTACACTAACATTATCAACTGCATCAACATCCCTTGTAATAAGATCGATCACGGTTAAAGAAGTTGGAGTCACATGGGTCGGCATATTAACAATTTGTGTGAAACTAAAAGCATCTAATATAGATTGAAGCTTGTCATGTGCACAACTGTTACTCAAAACATCAATATTGAAATCTCCAAGACAAATTAAAACATCACAAGTTGGTAATAAATATGCAATGCTTTGTTGAAACTCACTTAAAAAGTTTACGTAAGAGAAATTAGAAGGTTTATATAGGGCACCCACAATTATCGTTTGAGCACCTGCAAAAGTTTTCAACCACAATAATTGTTCAATCGAATTAGAAAGAGACAATTAGGAATATTTAATATTATTTTTTATATAAATACATACCCCTCCTCCAACACGATACCTACGATCACTTCTAATCACCTGAAACCCTCAATTGAAATTACTTCATCCGTTATACGAGGAGATAACTACGTCTCTGAAATGCACAATTTTTTACATCATAAAATTTTGGTACTAGTGATCTAACATTAAATTGAGCAATTTGCAAACTCTCCATCTAGTACATAAGGAAATAAATAGGTATTAGATAATTAAAAATCATTATGAAAACATTAAATATCTAATTATCATTCATAATAAGAAAAAGTTAAATGAAATTAACAATACAAAGATTAATATATTAAAAGATAAACTATTATGCAAACAGACCCTAAAGTTATAAAATCAAACAGAATTAGAAAAATGTAGAAAATCCAAAAAGTACTTAATTTAAACAATAATAAATAGGTAGAGATAGCCAATGCCCGTAATGAAATATAATCAAAAAAGTATATGCAAAAAGCAATAAATCTATCAAAATAGGTATATAACTGATTGTCGGTACCATATCATCTTACATCGAAATAGACAATAACTTGCTGGACATATCTCCGCAAATCTTCATCGTTAATAATTTTCATAATTATTTTATTGTCAACTTTGGCTCTTACAACCACCAGTGGTCCATACATGCTCTTTGCCTAAGGCATTTTTGGCATTGGTAAGAGGTTTTCTTCGAAATAAAGTCAAATCCTCACTAATAAACAATTTACTACATTTACATTGTTTACTCTTATGAAGCACTGCCTGTTTACTTTCATATTCTTTAAACTTTACAATAACTGGTCTTGATAATCGAGCTTCATTGCTTCTAGACTTGCCCACTCTAAAACAACTTCGCTGCTTAAAGCTCAAAATATTTGTCACCTTAGAGTGCAACTCTCCCCTTTGATCCTCCTGTATACCGTAAATACAAATATTATTGATTTTATCATTTTGCTTTAATGTTTAAATTTCTTTAGATAAGATAGGTAAAGTATATTCTCTTCATTTCTTGCTGTGGTAAATTGTAGTTTTTTAAAGTCCTCGCTAATTTTATCCTGAACGGTTGTTGTTAAAGTGCTGACAAACTTCTCATCGGCTAACAATTCAGCAATCGTTTCCTTTAAAATGGATTTTAATTCACCTTTTTCCATTTTACGCCTGGTACTACACATGTTGTTATTGCACAAATTCGTATACCACAAATAAATATAACTTGTAATATGTATCTCAGCAAGTCACTGCTTTTCAACTTAATAAAATTGTTAATTTTTACGAAGCGACAATATTATCAGTCTACACACTCGACGCCATATTGTATGTATTGTTGTGTTATAAATTGATTATAATTTTTTCCTGGAAAATGGTGTCGTAAGAAAAAAGTCGAGACACCTTTTCACTTCTAACTTAAACAATGAATTAAAAAATAATTTTTATTTTAATAAAAATCAGTGTTGGATCATTTTTTTCTTTAAAAATATCCAGCAGCGGCTTCCGGTGAGACTTCTGGCATGTTATATCTCAATAATTCGCTGCCTTATCTAGGAATTTCCGGGTTATGCCGTGACCTCGGTAACTGGTAGCTGCCAGAAACAGAGTTAAAATGCACATCCCTAGCATTAGCTGGGATACTTTTACCTGCCCTGGTTGTTCTCGGGCTAGGCACTGTGGGGACAGACCCGCTATCGGTGTCTCTGGGCCTGTCCATATATTGATTTCGGTTCCTACTGTTGGTATTACGACTGCTACAGTCGGAACCGTTTCTCGGATACTGGTGGTCCTCCGAGGCGTTCCGTAGCCGCCGCTGTAACTGGTCGCATCCCATGCTTCGAAACGTTTCGCCGCTCTTCACTGTCGGCATCTTCAGTGATGACTCTGCAAAAGCTTCGCCGCGACTGAGGCCGATAGGGACCTCGTTAGCGGTCTCGTAGTGTCGGTGCAACTGCGCGCGCTTCTGCACCTGCGTAAACAGCCCGTGGACGGGGCACGATCGATATCAGCAATGACGCACGACCCGTCACGGTTGAGTAGCCGCGAAGGCGTGGCCAAGCTATTAGTCATCGATCGTGTGACGTAGAGAGTGGTACGAGCGCGCTCGGATGGGTAGTGGGCGGGGCCTGAAGCTCGGCTCGAGAACCGATGCCCTCCTCGTCATTGGTCGGCAACCCAGTAGGCGTGGCTACGCTGTTATTAGTTATCGATCGTGTGACGTAGGAAGTGGTACGAGCGCGCACGGTTTCGCGCCGTTGAGTAGTGGGCGGGGCCTGAAGCTCGGCTCGAGAACCGATGCCCTCCTCGTCATTGGTCGGCAACCCAGTAGGCGCGACTCAACGGCGCGAAACCGTGCGCGCTCGTACCACTTCCTACGTCACACGATCGATGACTAATAACAGCGTAACCATAAGGTTATAAGGTTAAGGTTATATAATATACACTTGCACAGAATAACACATTCCACTCAACTTTAAATTATTACGAAATTAAACTTGGCAAAATACAACCCTGCATTAAACAAATTCTAATTCGATTTCAGTAAAAAATCACGCAGATAACTTGCTTTCTCTCTCTCATATCTGTATATTTTTATATAAAAGGACCTAGTCTGGTTTCATGTATTGTATGCAGTATTTATGCGATATTTTTATTTTATAAACTAGGTCAATGTCACGATTATTGAAGGGACATTGATAAAACCCTTAAAAATAGTATCAAATCCCTTGTACTGAAACTGTTTTTAAAACATTTTAAAGCTACCAGACTAATAATTTGCTTATTTTTAATTACGTACATTTTATAAAACAGCAACAATTATTTTAAAACATTAAGTTTTACTGGCAATAATTATTAGTAGGTAACGTATTAAAATCCACATACCAATACTATTATTTAATAATAATAATAATTAGTTAATAGATCAGTAAAAAATTGGATTTTTTACGTACTTTTCTACAACACTCGAAAATGGTTTTAGGATCCATACTTCATCAGAACTGACAGAAAAGTATAATGATTGATGAGTCGCAATGTTATAAAAGAGCATATTAAGATTATTCATTGCAGTTTTTTCTTTTTTGTATCTCCGTTACTTATCATCTAGACGTCGGAACTTGTCGTATCATTGGCAGTTTATTAGGATCAGACTGATACATGCAAAAATATGTTAAACATAGGTATTTACATTGAATTGGTGTTATGTTATTTCTAGTGACTCGCATCGCCGATATCTCATCACAATAAATTGGAAGCTGTAGTTTTGCATATCCAGACTATTGTCTTCTGCATTCACATTACCTCACTAAAAAAATCCGCACTTTCACATTTCACAACCTCACAATTATGTCAGACTATGTCACTATTTTTGTTATAGCTTCTGCATTTGCGTGTTCTAGTACTTTTGATGCGAACAGATGAGATCTTGTGGCAACATTTTCTTCCAATGCACCTGTTGCGAATACTGGCTTTTACGGTTGATTTTTGTTTGCAGTCAAGTAAAATATTACATAGAGTACATTGTACCATTAAATAATAACTGGCAAATCGTGAATCCATTTCGCTGTGGTTTTTCTGCACGTTATCCGTCGTGACGTTGTGTACAGTTAAGTTGTACTCGTGAACGTAATGTAAATAAATAACACGTAGTGCACTACATCAAAGCTACGTATGTACTGAATTCATTATAAAATATCAGCTTCAGTCGCGCCGCGCTGCTTGCAATACGACCCTGAAATGACGGGACAAGTTCCGACGTCTAGACTGGTAACAACTAACTGGCAACACCGCATACATGGTTCTGAAGTGAAACTCGGACGCTGTACAGGGGCGGCGTGTGTAGAAATTTGGGTGCAGTTTAAAACATTAATTATAACTCGGCTATTTATTTGATTTAAAAAAAAATGAATTTCAGAGTAGCAATCTAGGGAACACGGACTCCCCCTCCAAACCGGACCCCCCTTCAAAGTTACACCCTGTATGTTAAAATAAAATATATCAAGATTTATTTTATCTTATATTTTTGCATTTTCTTGAAATTAAAGTTAATTGAGTATATCGTCTGCAATATAGAACTCGTGTTGTCTTTGTAATGCACGGCTGCTGCGATTCATCCAACGGTGATTGAAATAAGAATTATTTATATTTCGCGGTCAGTCATTTTTTGACACTAGATGGCGTTAATTATTGGCTACCAATTCTACCAGACCAGTCAATTAGCGCCATTCGCGCCAACACAGAGCACATTCGAGCCAATTTACTGTCAGATGTCGCCGATGTCGGTTTGTCAGCTTCACAACTTGCTTTTGCTGCGATTGTTAAAGATACTGATACTGTGGTGTGGTTATAATTTTCAGTGCAAATATTCATATACAAGAATCTAAATTGAAAACATTTAGGTCATTTCGTGTTTAAAGAAAATACTACAATTTGTAGTTTAGTGTTTATGCGGTATTGCGGTAGTTACAGTGCAAACATTTTCAGATTAATATTCTAGAATATAGAAAACGTTTAGTGTTAGTGCATAAAGAAAAAACTACAATCTGAAGTTTATATAAATCATAGACCTCATAAGGTCTATAAGATATAGTAGATACATGTTTCTTTTACTTACAGATAAGTGAAATAAATTTTATAAAAAATTTCTAAAATATTATTGTAGGTTAGGAAAATATCGAAGCGCGGAAAATGTACATACGAACATATAGAAAAGAAAGCTCGTAGCTATAGTCGAAACGTCTCGCAATTATTAATAAACGAGGCAGGCATTAGAACCCATGCAAATATTGAAATCAACAACATTCAAAATGGTAATGATAGTGATAGAACGAGTAGTACCAATTCATTTACGCCACCTCCTGTATCTTCTGTTATTTTTAAAGATATCTATTTTCCTAATTTAGATTCCAGCGGTGAAGACAACGAATCGAGCATTCCATTACAAAGTTCAAAACATGGTTCGGATAATTTATCTTTTCGAGATAAACTTTCAATTTGGTATGTAAAGGAGAACATTTCTCACAGCAGTTTAAATAAATTAATAAAACTGTTAAAAGAGGAAAAAGACATTGCATCCTTACAAAATTTGCCAAATGATTCAAGAACATTATTGCAGACACCGAAAAAAATAAATGTTATTAAAATGGGGTCGGGTAGTTTTTACTATTTTGGGATTCAAAAGTCAATTATAACATTAATAACTACATCAAAATGTATATTATCAGAAGAAACATGTTTTGAGCTTGCGATAAATGTAGACGGTTTACCTATTAGTAATAGTAGTTCAAGCTGCTTATGGCCAATCTTAGCACAAGTTAAATCAGTTGATATTTTGAAAAATAAAATTATTGTTGTTGCTATCTATTTTGGTAATTCAAAACCTGAAAATAGTAACGAGTTTTTGAAGAGTTTTGTTGATGAAGCAACTTTACTTACAACTAATGGTATTTTTCTCAATAAAAAATATTATTCTTTTAAAATATCTATATTAATTTGTAATGCTCCTACAAAATCTTTTTTATTATCTGTAAAAGGACATACCGCATATTTTTCATGTACAAAATGTAGCCTGGAAGGTGATTTTATAAACAATGTCCTTTGTTTTCCCCTTGAAAATTTTCAAAAACGAACTGATAATGAATTTAGACAACAAGTTAATGAAGAATTTCATTCAGGGGTTACGATATTAACAGAGTTGCCTAATTTTGATATGATTAAAAATATACCATTGGATTATATGTATCTGTTGTGTTTGGGAGTTATGAAAAGACTCCTAGTAAATGCCAAATATGGGTGGATATTTGGCCGCCAACCTTATAAGTTGCTTTTTAATGATATTAAAAACTTATCTGAATTTTTAAATTCACTAAAGAATTTTATTCCTGTAGAGTTCGTACATAAAACAAGGCTAATTGAAGACTGTAAGCGGTATAAAGCTACTGAGTTTATGTTATTATTATTGTATGTGACCTGTAGTTTTTAAAAATGTTCTTAGTTTTGAAATGTATGATAACTTTTTGAGTTTATATGTTGCCAGTTTAATAATGTGTAGTAAAGAGTATCATCAAGACATCGACCTCTTAACTTTTGCTAAAGATTTGATGACATTTTTTGTAAAAAGAAGTGAAGAAATTAATGGACTCGGTTTTGTATCGCACAATACACACAATCTTTTACACTTGGCTGATGATGTTTTGCAACATGGCAATTTAGATAATTTTAGTGCATATCCTTTTGAAAATTATATGTCTCAGTTGAAAAAAATGCTTAGAAAAGGTGAAAAACCATTGCAACAAATAATTAATCGAATTTCAGAGCCCACT
This sequence comes from Monochamus saltuarius, assembly GCA_025584915.1. NCBI lineage: Eukaryota > Metazoa > Arthropoda > Insecta > Coleoptera > Cerambycidae > Monochamus > Monochamus saltuarius. The sequence continues at coordinate 43,556,408 of CM046721.1, read as the reverse complement.
TTTATTACAAACACAACAAATATTGAACATTCATGTCAATTATTACAAGAACATTTTGAAGGCCCATTGATACCTCATTTCACAAGTATTAATCAATATAAAGCTATACAAACTGATAAATATGTATTAAAAATTAAAGAGCCGGATTGTTTTGTTCAATTAAAGAGTAAATTTATTGTTAAAATAGAAAATATTGTAAGATCGAGTGACAATGAAATTAAATTAATAGGTTACAAATTTCTTAAAAAAAGTCCTTCTTTAAATCTCCCTGTGACTCTTCTTTATTAGGAATTTTTGAAATAAACTGTAAAGCTATGAGTGAGTTAACCAGTTGGAAATTATCTGAGGTCAACTGTAAATGTATGTTTCTACCCTTACATTTTAATGACAACGCTGTTGTTTATCCATTACTCCACTAATTGAATTGAAGTTTTGTACACACTCCGTTTCTCATTATGAGCAACTTTTCTCAATAAAATTTACTATACTAGTAGGTACCTAATAGAAATCAAATTTTTCAAAATTTCCAGGGCATACTGGATTTTATGAATTTGAAACCATTGCACATTTTAATTAAAAAAAAAACAAGCAGGGTCATATTTTAACTAAAAATTTTTGTCATAAGAGTCGTCTTAATCTATCCGAGGACATACTGTATAGATATTTTTTATAATAAAATTCGACAAATAAATTTTTGTTCTAAATGTTCTCTAAGGCGTCTACATTTTAGAAAATTCTATGTGCAGCATTAATTCATAAAACAACATAAAATTTGAATCTCGGATTTTTTATTTTGTAACATCAGATTAATATTATTTGATATTTTTTAATGCAAATTAAATTGTTCTTTTATGTTATACATATTCAGAGTATGTTACATTTAACCCCAAGCACAGGCATATATGTAATACTACTTTTCAAATAAAGTTATGGGTAATTGTCTTAATAAAACAGAAAAATTCTAACGTTACTGTTACATATATTGTTGTTTGAGTTTGAAATTTATACAGCTAACATATTGGAATTCTAAAAACTACAGTTCTCCAGTGGTTGTTATGGTTTATACCTATCGTACCATTTTTAGGAAACCCCGTTCCATAACTTTTTAGGAGTATTGATTTACAGAATGGTTAATTGAATTTATTGTTAAAATATAAGAATTACGGTACACATCCAAAATCTTGGTTGTTTCCAAATGTGGAACTTTTCATTGTATATTTAACATATGTTTTTATTTCAGTTAAGTAATTTACTTTAAAAGCAAAAAACAAAAAAAGTATAAATAAACTTTTTTAAAGGTAAAATACTGCTCATTTCACCATTATATTTTTTAATTATTGATTGCAATGTTTTCTAAATTCTGCAGTTATGGCTTGGGTTATAGCACATGTTATCAAAGAGAATTCAGTGGAGGTTGTTCTGGATTCCTGGATTCTTTCCAAACCAAATGGAACCAAGGAGTGTGTATGGCCTCCTTATACAAGTAAACTAAAATTGTTTGAGAGTGTGCGGAATAAGAGTTCACCAGATTGCACGTAGAAACAATATGCGATAAATATTTTAGGGCGTTATGGTAAGTTTTTCCACAGCAGTGTATAATTGTTAAAAAAATTTGTTTTAGATGACCTAGGGGTTGCACAAAAGAAGTGCAGAAAAGCAGAAGTCACAGACAAACTTTCTTCAACAGCGGAATTTATTGAGGAAAAATTCAATCGTCACAGTAAAACAAAATGGCGACCGGCACTATATCTAAAAATGTACAACTAGAAAAGCGTTGTAAATCGTGTAAAAAGAAAGTAATAAATGCGGAAAAGTGCATTGTTTGTCAGGCAACATTTCATACTAGTTGTGCAGCACAGTTAAAGTTGCTGAGCGGCAATGGGGAAATTATTGGCTGCAAACAGCGTGATAAAAGTAAAAGTGAGGTTATGACACCAAAAAGGTGGGAAATGTTATTTGGCGATGAAAATGCAATGAAAAATATGATGAAGGAAGTGCTGAAAGAGTTTTTTGAACCCATAAAACGTGACTGGGAAGACCAATTGCGTGAACTCAAGAAAGGTCTTGAGCAACAAAACAAGATAAGTGAAGAAATAAATAATCATCTCAAGACTCTAACTGAGGAAAACAGAGAACTTAGAAGGCGTGTAGAGAAGCTCGAGAATGAAATGGACCCAGAAACTATAATAAATGAAATGTTAGAAAGGCAGAATAGGGCTTCAAATGTCATTCTTTTTAACGTAAAGTGAATGAAGTTAACAGCAGAGCTAGGTTTGAAGCTGAGAAAAAGGCCCTAAAGGAAATTGTAAACAATGTGGAGAATTATGGTAATGAAGAATTCAAATTCCAGAGGTTGGGGAAATTTAGTCAATAAAAAACTCGCCCAGTTAAAATTTGCTTTGAAAGTAAAGAGGTTGCAATCAGGTGTTTAAAGGAAAAGAAAAAGATCATTGAAAAAATTCCGAGCATACGTATATATGCAGATCACACAAAAAAGCAAAGGGAATATTTTTTTCGTATTAAAGGTAAATTGGAGGAACTAAAACAGGCAGGACACACCAATAAAACAATAAGGTACAGAAACAACATACCAACAAATTGAGCTGAATATAAAAAATTATAATCTAATAAGATGTGATTCAAGTAGTCGTCATACAGGTGGTGTCAGGCAGGGAATTATCATTACGAACAACACATTACAAATAATAATTGAGGATTATAATTATTGGTGCATCTTTGCAAAAGTGCAGTTTGGTAAAAACAAAATGAACTTAGGTGTTGTGTATTATTCTCCTAAGGGCAACCATGGAAAGTTCATAAACGATTTTGAGGAATTGTGTGACAGGATTACCACAAAAATTGTAGGAGATTTTAATTTTGATTTTTTGGTTAATAACTTTTATAGAGATAAATTTCATGGGACAATAATGAAATATGGGCTGGAACAAATTATAAGTGAACCAACAAGATGTACCTCTACAAGTGAAACACTGATCGATTATGTGATTACCAATGATCCAAATATTTTTGCCAAGGTACACAAAGTTCCAAAAATAACCGATCATGATACAATAACTATTAACATTAGAAGTAACACCAGACCAACAAATGAAATTTTAAAAATGTATAGGTGTTATAACGAAGATAGCTTTCACGTGATAAATTTGAGATTGCAAACACGGAATTCCAGGAAACAACTACTCTGCGGGCTAATGCCCCGACCAGCATTGAATTACACCTGGAAATCCTATAGCAACAGCTAGAGTCATTCGTCAGAAGCCTTTAAAATATTTTAATAGACATATTGAGAAACGTTAATAAACCATTTATAAAATATTTATTTTAATCAAAATATAACCATTTGTTAATATTTTTAAAATGTTGATTCAATGTCCTCAACAATGTTTTAAAAACATTTTCAAAACATTTTGTAAATATTTAAATATATTTTAAAAACATTTCAATATTTGCCTAATAACATTTTAAAAACATTTTTAAAATATTTCCTTGCTGTATGGGATAAAGATTCTTTTTCTAAAAAAGTTGTCTATATGGCCACAGTACATACAAGATGTACCAGTAGTAAGTATTCAAAACTTGTGAGCTTGTAGAACAAGTCGAAAAATTACAAAAACCTTAGTACAACTTTTGTCAGTGACGGCTCTTAAGGGAGATACGCTCACGTAAAGGGGTAACCTCAGAAACAGTTTTTAATGCGTAACATCAAAACGGTTCAACATTAAGTCACGAAATTTTGGTGTGATATTAACCTTGGCGTGTTTAATAAGTCTCATAAAATACATTTCAAAATTTTTTACAGAGACCTGAGAAAATGCAAGACTCAGAGACAAATTTAATCATATCTTTTTAGTAGTTAATTTTTTCTAGTTTCTGACTCGAATATATTGAAATTTGAACTATTTAACATAAAAAAGGTACTCTTGTTAAATTTCAATAGGATGTACCGTTTTTCAGTAAAATTGATTTCAATCATTCTTAACGTGCCCCACATTCAACATCCATAGCCAAATAAATTAATTGCAGTGTGCCATGAAGAATACAACTAATCTGACAATTAACAAAAATGTCAAGTATTTTTAACACTCGTTAACAGTAATAATTAAAAACAATAATACAAATAATAATACAGCAATATAATAGAAAAACAACGCCTTTCGGTGCAAAGAAATATTTTATAACACACCCATGACACTCCACTTAACGTCAAAAGCATATCTACATAGGTACTCAGAATATGTATGCTGTTGCATTTTTAAATAATTTTTATCTATTTTTGTTAACTATAAAATAGCACACAAATAACACAATTTTCAAACTAAAAATACTTGACTTTCTGTTAACTGTCAGACTAGTTGTTTTCTTCATGGCACAATGCAATTAATTTTTTTGGCTATGTATTGGATGCTAAATGTGGATTACGTTAGCAATGATTGAAATCGATTTTACTGAAAAACGGTACATCCTATTGAAATTTAACAAGAGTACATTTTGTATGTTAAATACTTAATATTTTAATATTTTGGAGTCAGAAACTAGAACAAATTAACTGCAAAAAAGATATGATTAAATTTGTACCAGAGCCTTGCATTTTCTCACGCCCCTGTAGAAAATTTTGAAATATATTTTATGAGACTTATTAAGTACGTCAAGCTTAATATCTCACCAAAATTTCGTGACTTAATGTTGAACCGTGTTGATGTTACGAATTAAAAACTGTTTCTGAGGTTACCCCTTTAAGTGAGCGTATCTCCCTTAGGAGCCGCCACTGATAAAAGTTGTACTAAGGTTTCGTAATTTTTCGACTTGTTTTACAAGCTCACAAGTTTTGAATACTTACTACTGTTACACCTTGTATATCCTTAAAATTTGGCTTGGATCCCATGTCTGGTTAAGGGCGCCGTATTCCTGAAAAGTGTTTTCTACAAATATAAATAATTTTAGACATTTAAGAACTGAATAATATAGAGTTTACCAAATAACAAGGATATTATTTCATGCCACCTGCAAATATTCAAAGGTACCGAAGTAAAATGAATATTTAACATCAGAAAACGATCTATCCAATGAATTTTTAGGTACTGAAATCTTTCAAAATACGTATTTTTTAAATTCAACTATAGATGTAAACATTGTTATAACATAAACTTACATAGTTCTGCATATAAGATTGTTCACTTTTGTTTATAAGTATGTGAAAATAGTGGTTAAAATGTGGGGTTAGAATAGCGAAATTATGTGTGTCATATAAATGCATTTTAAAAGTTATTACATTATTTGAGGAAAGTTTAAATAGTAAAAGTGGATAAACAAAACATCAATAATTCTATTTTTGATATTACTTTTGCTCTACGAGTTTTATTTTTCGAGATTTCAGTACCTACACCACAAATTTGATCATTTTACGGCGAGAGATACGGGCACCTTTGAGATATAACTTACCTGAAATCTCACCGGCCCCCGCTGATATGTAAAGACGTGCCTGCGCCTACGTACGTGTTTGGATGAAACCGATGAAACTGAAAACAATATATTTTATCTATAATCGTACAGGCCGCATTCGCATGCTCCTGTCTAAAATCGTGGTGGAAATGAGAAACATTTCACTTTTAGTTCAGACGGCCCTTTATAGATGTCGCCATATGTATAAATAATATATTTGAATAATAATTTTGTCGGTGACCTTGGCTGCAAGACATCGTGCCACTGCCACAGCATATTTATTTATGCTGTGATCGTGCGATATTGTCACAGTTCTCTTTACATAAGTCATAGCTCATAAGTTTGAGCTGCTCAAAATTATAAGTGTGCTATGCTATTATAAGTTTGGAAGTGAAGTCGTATTGAATTATTAGTGAAGAATTTGCCTAGTTGTTTCTTTTTTATTCATCTGTTATAAATAGTGTAGGTTTAACGGCCCTATTGTTTGACTTTTGCGACTTCCTTTTTTTCAAGTGTTCTACAAAGTTAGAGGTAAGTGAAATAATATATACTTTAATAAAAACGTGTGTGAACTGTGAATACGAGTCCAAAGTAATTTTATGGTGGTCTGGAAGAAAAACAAAAATTCGCATAAAACTAACCTTTAATAAACTTACTTTTTGATATTTTCGTCCGACGAAACTTTTTCGATTAAAAAGACATTTAATTATTTTACTGCAGCGTAAAACTCTCCAATCTTAACTAAAAAATTTCTACTCTCCTATATTCGAGGGTAGTTATTGCCCTCGAGTCTAGATATGAATTTTTTTTTAGAATTGTGACCTCTATAACCCCTATCATCTTCATTTCATGGGATCACACTATTGTCAAAATAAATAGGCGTTTTATAGGTATCGCAACTTCAACCAGTTCAACCTAATGTAATGTATAGGGTGTTTTCAAAAGAAGTAGGGTAATTATTTACATCAGCAGAAACCTCTCCAATTTTCGGTAATTATTTACATTAGCGTAAAACTCTTCAATCTTAACAAAAAAATTCCAACCTCCCTATTTTCTAGGGTGCAGATCACGAATCTGAAGTCAGATTTCGGCGCTCGTATGTAGTTTTCGAGAAAAGAAATCTCAATTGTAACCTCTATGTATACATTACTTTAGGTTGAAATTGCAATATAACTCCTATATATTTTGACAACAGTGTGACGTCATGAAATGAAGAAGGCAGAGAGGACAGAGAAACGGGCGTAGCCAAGGGGGGGGTTTTGGGGGTCCTAACCCCCTCTGAAATAAGCAAAATATTACCTAATATTATAGCGAAAAATACGAGGAGTGAAAGAGAGTTAAATTATTACATTTGAATATATATATATATATATATAGTAGCGCCTAGCGCCATCTTTTGACGAGAGGCAGACGCAGTTAAAGCCGAACTATAACCGGACCACAAACATAACTGCATTCAACAGTTAGAGGGAAAATGCCCCCCACTACAAGTCCGCTGCCCCATCACTCTCATCATTGCGCGCGCACGCACACGTTTTCGCATATGTCACCTGACGCTCTCGCCGCGCCGAGCACTGGCTGCCACGCCAAAAGTTTAATACCGTAATAAATTATCTTTAATCGCTTATAAACGGTTATATATTATATATATTAGTATATTTGAAAATACATCATTCTAATTTTTCAAAACATACCGTACCAAATTGGTACAATCTGCAAGTTTAACTCAGTTGCGATCACGTGTTTAATTTTGCATTAATTTCTTTCCAAATAATATTTTCTTTGGTTGTAAATATCTACACTATTCAACAGTAAAAATTTACTAAAATATTGTAGTGTAGGTGCGCGGGATCTTTTGTTTGTAGCTCGGTTATAGTGGACGTTGCGTACAGTAACGCCACCTGTATTCGATATGTTGATTTTACAGATAATAAACACCATAGACTTAAAGAGATGTTCCTTGAGTACATTCCAACGGTCGATGTTTCAGGATCCGGTCTCGCAAATCTTATTATTACAGCTCTGAAAAAGCATGGACTTGAATGTTCTCATGTGGTTGGTCAAGGCTATGACGGGGCTGCAGCTATGAGTGGGTATTTGCACGGTGCCCAAGCTTATGTTCGCCAAGAATGTCCTCTTGCTCTTTATGTACACTGTAGTGCACACTCTCTCAACCTTGTTATTGCTTATTCATGTTCATTAGCAAATGTCCGAAATTGCATTGGGATTGTGCAGTCTGTTGGTTCCTACTTTCGACATTCTGCTCAACGCACTGCTTTGTTGAAAGAAAAAATTCAAGAGCTACTACCCGTCGGTAACCAAAAAAGCTTACTCTCAATGTGTGAAACACGGTGGGTCCACAAACATGAAGCTATTATAAGATTCAGGGAAATCTATTCAGCGATTATGAATGCTCTCGAAGAACTCCAATTTAATCACAATAAGGAAACATCGCAACAAGCCGCCCAATTGCTAAGTACGCTTCGATCTTCGGATTTTGTGTTGTGTTTAGTGATTCTTCAAAAAGTTATGAGCTATGCATTGTCGCTATCAAAACAATTACAAACAATTGACATCGATCTCATCGCGGCATTCAAACATGTAGATGATGTTATTAATGTCTTCATCTCTATGAAGACGCAAAGGTTTTACTGGAAGAAAATGGTGGTATACTGCGGATGCCACGCGTCGTCGGAAGACAATTAAATAGACCAAACATTCCTGCATTGGATGTATGCACGTATTACAAAATTAATTTGTTCTTTCCATTTCTTGATCATACAATTCAACAATTGGTTGAAAGGTTTACCAAACATCGTAAAGTAGTATCAGCATTATCTGGTGTGCTACCTTCAAATTTTACTGCCAGTTCTGAAATTGAAGAAGCAATTTTCATGTACTCGTCACTGCTTCCCGAAAGCAACATATCAGTGGTTAAAGTAGAACTTGAAGTATGGAAAACAGTGATGACAAGTATCTCGCCTACCCCAAAATCTAGTTTGGAATGCCTAGATATGTGCGATAAAAACCTTTATCCTAATATTTACACATTACTACAAATCTTGGCTACCATTCCTGTATCCACTGCTACCCCAGAAAGGTCTTTCTCCAGCCTAAGGAGACTGAAAAACTATCTACGAAACACTACAAGTGAAAACAGACTTAATGGTTTGGCTCTCATGAACATTCACTATGGAACAGAAATTCATGCAGATGAAGTTGTGGATATATTTAAAAGAAAAAGCCGAAGATTTCTTCTTTAATGGTTTTAGATTTAGCGTAGAGGAACGAAATTAATTTAACCATTTCATTTAAAGTTAAGAACTTTCTTTATAAATACCTATGTCGTAATTTTTCCGATGAATATATAGATATTAAATTTTATGTAAGTATATTTTTGTTGTCTTATTTACTTCAAACCAAACCCCCCTCAAAACTAAATCCTGACTACGCCCGTGGACAGAGATGTACATTGCAATTTCAACCTAATGTAGTGTACAAATAGAGGTTATAATTTTGAAATTTTTTTTTTCAAAAACTACATGCGAGCACCGAAATCTGACTTCAGATTCGTGATCAGCATCCTCAAAAATAGGGGGGTAGAAATTTTTTTGTTAAGATTGGAGAGTTTTACGCTAATGTAAATAATTACCCAATTTTGATTTAAAAATGTCTACTCCCTATTTTCGAGGGTGCTGAACACGAATCTAAAATTAGTTTTTTCAGTTTTCAAAAAAAAAAAAATAATAAAAATAGTAGGTAACCTATGTATGCGTTAAATTAGATTGAAGTTGCAATACAACGCCTATTTCTTTTCACCACAGCATGGCATCATGAAATAACGATGACAGAGACGTTATATTGCAATTTCAACCTAATGTAATGTATACATAGAGGTTATAATTTTTAAAAAAATGTCGAAAATTAAACACAACCGATAAAACAAATTTGAGATTTGTGTTCAGCATCGTTGAAAATAGGGGGTTAGAATTTTTTAATAAGATTAGAGATGTTTCCACTGTAGCACATAATTACCAGAAGTAGCACAAAGCACAAATGATACTGGTGAATCTGCGGCTAAAAAGAACACTTTTTGCATAAAAATTATCTTAGTAAAATGATTACCCCTTAGGATATATAGCACCTGTAATTTGAAAACTAGAAAAGGTATAATACTGAAATTTTACACACATTTTCTACTAATGCATGTGCCACTTCTCAACTATTTTGAAAATTTCTGTCTATTGGAGAGGGTTGACAAAAATTGAGTATTATTTATTTAGAAGTACGTATCAGATAGTCCCATTTCATTTTAAAACTTTTACCTCTCGTTCTTTTTTGCTGTAAAACTGTTTTTAACAAAAAAAATAAAATTCATAATTTTGCGCATTACATCACACACGATTTTAACTAAGAAATATTTGGGTAGGCGACTGTCGTACTAATTTCTGTCATTAGATTTTTTGTGACATTTGCCAGTGCTTCTTTAGATGTGCTACTTAAAAAATTAAATTTTATCCGTTCGAACATTTTTATGAAAACAAATGCATGTAAATACCTAATGTCTTACTTTTTTATTCAAAAATCGTTTATCTTACAAAAAAAGTTGAGGCAATTCTTACTGATAAGTGATAACTAACACAAATTATATGTAGTATTTATTTTGAAAAAGGCAGGGCTATACCATTTTTTCCGTAAGAAAAATTGGTAACATTTTCAGCATGAAACATTGATTTTATCGTCTTTTTTAATAGGTAGATGTGGTAAATTTTTCGCGTCATACTACAAAAAACTATTTTCTCCAATTTTTTAAATGTCACTTCCAATCACCATAGATTTAAGATTGATATCACTGGCTACAGTTATTGTTAAATTTTAAACATCAATATACACGATTTTTAATGCAAAAAGAAACAGTTTACAAATACCTATAGTTACACACATACAGAATTTTTGTTTTTCCCAGATATGCCGAAGATAAAAAAATTTGGTAAGGGTAGAAACCGTGTCAGTATTAGTGAGATGATATTATAATAAGATGTCCACACTTCACTTTGTACCTTAATTTATTCAAATTCATGTTTCTCTGGGACACTTACAATATATTTGGTTGTAGGAATCTTATTTTGGAAGAACATTCTTATTCAGGAAGGTCAGACTAGACTACAGGAGTAAATTTGTTAGTAGGTTAGATGGAAATATGAAGTCAAAAAACATAATTTTTTTGTAGACCTGCTAATACCTCTGAGCAGTCTTACTTTCCCACAAATGTTGAAGATATTAATGAAGAGACATATAGTGTCAACGAGGGTGTCAATATAGCTGATGAATCTTACCAGAATAATGAAATTCATGATATACAATATGACACTGTCGGGCTGTCAGTAGAACCACAACAGAGGTAAGTACATTTTTGGATATATGTACAAAGAACAGTTTCTTTTGACTTTTGTGCCATCATGAAAAATCCATAAGTTTTTACGAATTTTTTATTATGTACAATAATTATCTTTTTTGAAAATAATAATTCTTATGATATTCCTATGGTATATACATTTCTTATAATTGTGATAACGTTTTAGTATAAATCAAGATACCCAAAACCAGGATGCACTTGAAATCTCTGAATTAAACGAGTTTAGTTTTATTTCACAGAAGGAATATGAGAGGTAACCAAAACAAATCTTATTTATAATGAAATATTGTATATCTACATGTTTACGAAGGAGTAATCAGAAAAAAGGACAAAGACAGTTGATGGTCTAGATTTTCTGACAGCCAATGTTTTGATTTTATTACAAATCAAATCTAAAAATAATATCCAAAAGACAAAGATTTGTAAGACTATTTGAAATATTGCAGTTTACTGCTATAAATTTATATCTCATTGGATAAAATCATTTCTTTTTCTATTTGACATATTCGTTGTGATGAATAACAATTTTTTTTTGACCGATTTTGTCCCACTGGCCCTGAGGAAGACTTAAAATAAAATCGAAACGTTAACCATTAACTGATGTATTGTCCTTTTTTTCCGATTATTCCATCCTAAACACACTTTTAAGGACATTAGCAATATATCATATATATCTACATATTTATTTATTTCAGTGTAATGGCATACAGGCTTGACACTGAACAAGATAAAACAAAACCTTTAAGTGTTTTGCAAGGGCACAGTTGATTTAAGTTTTGTTCTGAATTGGGCATTACCTTTGCAACAGCAACATTAAAAAAATGCACACTGGGTAAGTTATCTTTAGTAAAAGAAACACGTAATGGCTTAACATCAGTTCTTACATTTCAGTGTAATGAATGTAATGAAAATATTGAGAAATGTACAGAAAAGCCGGGAGAAACTAAATCCAAATTAAATTTTGGTGCTGTGTGGGGCACTCTATCCACTGGCAGTACTTACACACACCTTAAGGAACTTTTAGGGGTTATGGACATTCCATGTATGTTTAAAATTAGTAATCGTTAACTGAACAATAAATGATAAATGTTTATTTTATTTATTTAGGTATGTGATACAGGCTTTTTGATAGCATTGAAATGCAACTTGGATAAACCTGGCAAGATGACATTTTTAAAAGTATGGAAGATGCTGGAAAGGAGGAAAAAGAACTAGCAATTCAAGCAGGACAAAGGGACAGTGATGTAACTCCATGGACTATGGTATTCATTGACGGAGGGTGGAGCCACAGATCATATGACCACAGCTATAATGCATCATCTGGCGTTGTATGTAGTAATCTATGATTTTATTTGAAACATAACTATTGATGACTTACAGGGTGTATTTGTTGAAAGCTAACAGGAAAAATATTATTTCTCGAAGTAAGAAACAAATACTGTACAGTATGTTCCCGTGCATCCGCAATAAGCAACAACCTCCAGTACAGCACGTTTGTTTTAAAAATTGGACGAGTTCTTCAAGTGCCATGGAAGCGTCAATAATTGTAGAAGGATTCCGAATGAGTGAAACTATGCATGGTTTGCGATATTTACAGTTTACAGCAGATGGAGATTCATCAGTGTATGCAAAAATTCGTTCTGATGTTCCTTATGGCAATTATGTCACTGAAATTTAATGTCGAAATCGCGCAGTAAAAAATTATGGCAAAGCCTTATTTAATATTAAAAAAGATACCAAAGTGACTGCAGGAGGAAGGAAACTTTTAACGGTTCCCAAAATAAAAGAACTGCAGGACATCAGCACCAAACTAATATGTTTGAATGCACTTAATGACGTGGAACAGCTTAAAAGTGACCTTAAAAATGGCCCCTTCCATGTGCTTGGAGACCATACAAAATGCCATGAAAGTTATTGCACCACTGTGGGCTGTAACTGTTCTTACTGATCTGACATTTGTAAACACAACTTACTATTCCTTTTAATGCAACCAGTAGATACGTTAAATTGACGGATCGTGCAAAAAAACTGAAACCATTTATCATTTAGTTGTGAGAGTTTGTACTGTAATATTTGTTACAAAACAGTAAATTTATTGTATTATTATTTATTCATCTACTTTATTATTGTTACTTTAATGATTATTAACAACAATTATATCTATATTTACGAGTACTATTATTTTAATTCTGTTCATCCCCACTCAATTTCCAGTTCTATTAAAAATTTTTCTTAGAAAAAATTATATCATTTACCTATTAGATATAAGTTTAATTTTACCCATTTAACAGTCAGTTATAATACCAAACACTATTTTAGTTTACTTATATTTACTATATTTAATGAATTAGGTACATTAATTTTGTATCAATCACTCACCTGATAACTTCAATTTAAATATTAACATCCTGTATATTGCCCCGCTATTCATATCGTTGCTTTGTGTACATTAGAACATAGAGTTATGTGTTTAGATAAATTTAAAATAATAATTCTGTCAACCCTACTTTGGTCGCCATTCTATTACCTGCTTTTTTTAGGTTCAATGGCGCCCGAAAGTCGGGTTCCTACCCTTGTAAAAATAAATAAGGAGATAATGTGTTTTAAGTGTGGGGCAACCACAAATTTGTAAGTCAGTCCAGAATATACTGTCAACTAATTAACCTCGTGCATTATTTCTTAAAACGGTATTATATATTTGTATTACTCATAATTTCTTGACCACCAAATATTCAATAATCCGCACCTGTCCTGACAATATGCAATCCGAGTTTCTTATTCCCATAACGCAAACTCTATATGTACCCGTTGAATATGGTATCTACCACTTCATCGGTATAGAACTAACTATAAACAGCCAATGGTATTGATTTTTCTTAAAATGTTATTTTGTATCTAATTGCTCAAAAAACATTAACATTTTTTTTTGTTTATAAAACTTTCAATCATTCAATAAATACTAATGGAAAAACAAGTCAATTCAAAGTTAAAAAACCACAACCCAGCCGAATAGGCATTTGTTTACGATATTTTCGCACATTTATACTCAAGTTTTAGTAGGTGACATATGTTTTATTAAAGTTATAGCGGCATTACAGATGAAAAAGTTAAATTTTGATGTAATACCTAATTATAAAATAATAATAGGTACCTACCTATGTAAATTTTAGCCCTATGATAGATAAAAATTAACACTTCTTTCAAGAACAAATTAACACGCGCAACACTGCTATGAAACCCTTCTCTTCAATTGCCAAAACAACGGTGGCGACACGTGGTGGCAAACTAGCTTAACTAAATTCTGACATTTATTTGACAATTGACAGCATTTCTCTATTATGAATCCAATGTTTATTTAGGTATCATTTTTTTATAAAATTTCAATTTTTTGTGATAATGTGAATGAATAATGAGTAATCCACGCGATGGACAGATTAAATTTAAAAATAGTGTTGTGGTTTTTTTTATAAAAAATACAATGAGTTCAGTGTTAAACAGGGTATCAAAAACCTCTTTCCAGACTTTAGCCAGATAATAATATATTAATTTCAAGTAGTGCACTTTGTTCTAGAAGCATGTAATTGTCTAATGATGGCAAAAAATTATTTATTTTTAGAGAACAGAGAAGAAATTGATACCTAAAAATGATGTATAAATCACGTACTTTTTCAATATGGCGGCTCACTGAAAATGCCCCCTTAATTGAATTAGTTTTTTGCTTGACAGTGACAAAGAAAAGCTGTCACATTGGGGGTGCTCAACCACTTTCTTAAACAGAACTTCTACGCCAATGACTATTTAAAAAAAACTGTTATTTTCATTACCTACATACAGTTGTTTAGGTACCAAAAATTAATATCCCTTCTTCTGTTTCGAAATTCCTGTGCGTTTCCGAATTATTTTGATTTTTAGTGTTTGATGTGTTATTGTTGTAACAATTAATAACAATAATAATATCTCCACTCATTCTAATCACAGGGATTAGCCTAGAAGTCGGAGAGAAATGTTAAAATAGTACAAACCACAGTTAATTTTATCAAAAAAATACAAGAGATAAAAAAGTTTCTAAATGAATCGGCTTAACCTAATTTATTTTTTTCTACGTAGTTAAGGAAGTGTTTTGAAAGTATAGTTAAAAACACTGGAAGGGGTAGTTTATTTCCACCCTTTCCAATTATTTTCAAAAAGTGAAAAAATATGTCACAAGTGTCTTTCGATGATGGTAACACTTCCACAAAATTTTACCATTCCCACGCTTTTCATTTCCTAGAAAAACAATAAAAACACTCTTTTTTCCGCCATCTTTGCAACGCGATAACCCCCTAATGGTTGACTTATGACCCAACGTTTATATAACAAACTACCTTTTATTTGTATACTGTATACGGTCTACTGGCAGCCGAGCGCGAACCCACACCGATCTAATCACCTCGATTCAAGTACTGACGCCTTAAACCGCGCGACCACTGACCGACGTCGCCGTTGTTATTAATTCCACAATTATTAATTAAATGTTGTTATAAATTCAAAAATTTTCTCCATAAACATTAACATCAATGTTCATTCAATGCTATTTTTTTTGTAATTTAGTTGCAGTACATTAGTATTTACGCAGCACAAAATAAATGAGGTTTGTTAAAATTTGTGTACTAAACATATTTTAACTTTTTAAAAGTCTTGTATTTGAGTATGGCTTGATATAACAAAATCAAATACTTATTTTGACTACATTGGAAAGAGATAGAGAATAAGAGATTTCGACTTTTTAGAATCCTTAACAAACCATATTTAGGTAGGTTTCGTTGAAAGAATTAAATATTTAGCCAATAATTGATAATAAATAAATTACTTTAGTACCAGTAAACACTAAAAAAAATAACTCGGAAACGCACACGAATTACGAAACAAAAGAAGGGACATTAGTCTTGGTAAATTGTATGTAGATAATGAAAAAAAAAACAGTTTCTTTTAAAAATAGTCATTGGCGTAGAAGTTCTGTCTAAGAAAGTGGTTGAGCACCCCCTCCACTCCGCCACTGTGCAAGTTTTTGAACGTTCTTACGGCTTGTTTTATGCCAGTTAATTAATAGGCATTATCCTCCAAATATGAAAAAAATTTAAGCATTCCTTTATAAGTTATCATGAAAATTCAAAAACAAAAAATTTTTTTCAACACTATATCTCGGAAACGAGACCTTGTACGACATATGTTTATATAGGAACTTTTCTTCTTAAAAATATGTGTTCTATCTTATGTTAAAGTTTGTCTACAAACAACTGACTCACCCTGTATACGTTACCAAAGTACCTTGACTATATACTCAAGGCTTAGTACTATCCTTTCGAAACGTTTCAATAATGTTCACTGTTTAGTAGGAAAATCATGAAACATTTTTATCACTTTTTTAAAACAAATACAGATAGCATAGGTAGGTAGCTTTGCTTTTATACTTTGAGAAAAATTTGATTGTAGAGAGTGTTAATATTAACTGCATTCGCTTAATTCTAATTTACAGTTCAATTGGAATTTGTATAATCCCTGTTAAAAATAATTAGATACCCATTAAGACGGCACACGTGCAGCAGCTGTTCTCTTCCGCGAACACCTTGCGCCCTAGGTATCATCGGAACATTCTTCTTTTAAAGTCGATTCGTGTACAGCGACAAAATTTATATTCCAGACAAAGACAGCAAGCGTATCCCTGCAGCAAACCGAACATATGCGCCTGTTACAGCCAACTATACGCCTTCTTGGCACAGAGGCAGATGGTTGTACATATACAGTGTGACCTATTTCAAATGGAAACAAGCCTGAAAAAATGATAATTATTATCCGATTTATTTCGGGTTTTTTTCTAAAAAATGGAGCAGTAAAAACTCTATTCTGGCACAAAATATTAAAATTATTTTTTTTGTTTTCAAGGCCTACTTCGATTTTTTTCTCGGTGAATTTTTACAAAAACTGTTTAGCGATTTTTTTACTTCAAATCTAACTACGGCACTGGATTTAGCATCCCTTAAAACGGTTTTATGCCAAGTTTCATAAATAAATATTTAATATTGAGAGATTTATAACAATTTTAATGCAGGCTTCATTTTATTAAATACTTTTATACTTAGTAATTTTCTAAAAATACAAGTTGGTTATGAAAAATGATGTTAAAAAGTGAGTTATTAGTTTTACGCTTTTAATTATTCAAATTAAATGTAAAGACTTAATTAACGGTTAACAATAATTAGGTATTTTAATAAATAACTAAAATAACAAAGGAAAATGACTGCATTACACTAAAACTACGATGTAGAAATACAATAAGTTTAACGTCACAATAAATTTTAAATTTTTGTAGTCTCTACGAGGCCACCGTTGATTTGGATGCACTTTTACAACGAATGGTGTAGTATCGGTACAGCGTTCAAGATACTGTGCTACAGAAAGACCAGAGTGGGTTATTAATTGAAAACGACAATATCCTCAAAAAGTTAATGTTTAATATGGGATACTCAATGAAACAATC
Organism: Monochamus saltuarius; assembly: GCA_025584915.1. Taxonomy (NCBI): domain Eukaryota; kingdom Metazoa; phylum Arthropoda; class Insecta; order Coleoptera; family Cerambycidae; genus Monochamus; species Monochamus saltuarius. The sequence goes on along the minus strand of CM046721.1, from coordinate 43,539,015 downwards.
ATTGGCCTTTTCTTTTTGAGGGAAATATGAATAGCATACAGTTTTGGCAGTTCCTAAGAAATTAATTTTGGAATATATTCCTGAACTTCCAGTACAGGAAAGAGTAAATCTTCATTTTCAATTAAATTTGCTCTACTTTTCTAACTATTTGACATTTTATGTGGTATCATAACATTCAGTGTTTGTAAGTGAAGAGTTGTGTGCAAGAATAAGACAAGTTTGTGAAGAACAACTACAGAATGTTCAAAAAATATTCATAAGCGAATCGAAAATTGTGAAATCAACGGTGGCCTTGTAGATGCTACAAAAATGTAAAATTTTATTGTATTTTGATGTTAAAGGGCATAGCCCAATAAGATGGTGAAAAGTCCCCCCTCTCGGATTTTGACCAGACATAGGCCATTCGATTTGGTACCAATAAAGACCAAGCCTCCTAAATTTTCAGCCCACTAGGGCGCCCCTAGGGGCCGCTAGCTCAAAAATACTGTTTTTCAATATTTTTACGATAACTCGAGCTCAAAATAATATTTTTACATGCGGTTTACGGCATTCGAAAGCACATTTAATTGGCTCTCTGTGATATTTTTTTCAGATTTTTCGGCTTGATACCCGAGAAATGGGGGGCATTTCAATATTTGTAACGTCATTTTCCGGCACAAAATTAAAAAACGGTATTTTTTGGCATTCTTTATTACCTTTCGATGATCTATTGGGAAAAAAAAATTAAAGTGGTGCAAAAGGTCGAAAAAACGTCAAATATGCGATTTTGGTCATTTTTGGCCGATTTTTGACCGATTGTTGATCCTCTTGCGACGTTTCTGGGGGTATTGAGTCACCGTCAAGTCCCTCAGACACTCAAGCCCAAGTTTTGTTCCCTCAGGAAAGATTCTCCTCAAAAACAGACCTTAGAAATCGTTCAAGCACCATCAAAACCCCCAAGTCCCAGTTTCTGGTCCTCGCAATTTTTCCATTATAATTTTTTTCGTCCAAACCCCATATTTCAAGTTTATTTTCAACCACTCAAAACATTTCATCAAGGAACTGACCCTGGGAACACCATCAGCGGCCTAAAAAACACCCCAGTAGGCCTGCTTGACCTTCAATAAACTCTTATTTGAAAAGAACTACCCCTCAACACTTGTTCCAACCCTTTACCAACATCACATATAATACCAGGCCTCAATATGCTCCACCTCTATTTCCCTAATAGTCTAAGAGCCAGTGGCCGGCAACCTATAAGTAAATGATTATACCTGAAATTTTGCACAGTGAGTCTCGTATACCTATCATTCATGAGGTGATGACTCGCTAAGCCCGGCGAGGCCGACCCAACTGTTACTCAGGTGCGAGAGGTATGAAAATTTAACCAACTTCGTTATTAAATTAACAAAGCTGCTGTTTGAAAATTTTAAAATTTCAGATCTGACAAATTAGGCATTTATTTTTATTATTTATTATATTTAGCAGCTTTTTATATTAAAATGATATAAGTAACAAATAACCTCTATTTCTGGTACAGGTTCTGAGATTTGTTGGTGTCGATTACAATGCTTGACATTTCTGACAGTTCTTTCACGTCAAAAATCAGATTTAATCAAATAATTTTGAAATTTATAATTTTTGCCAAGTCCACAAGTGTCTGCCATGATCTTAGAAGCACGGTAATCGTCTGCCTTTGTTATTTTTATATAATAATAATTGTATATTTTAAAATTTTCAAACGGCAGCTTTGTTAATTTAATAACGAAGTTGATTACATTTTCATACTTCTCGCACCTGAGTAACTCTTGAGTCGGCCTCGCCGGGCTTAGCGAGTCCCCACATCATGAATGATAGGTATAAGAGACTCACTGTGCAAAATTTCAGGTATAATCATTTACTTATAGGTTGCCGGCCACTGGCTCTTAGACTATAAATTCCCGGAATAAACAATAAAACGTATTTTGAGGATATGCATTTAATTATACTCCAACTAAATAATTTTGCCAGCATGTTCGTTTAATCACTTTTAATAGAATATTCACAATTTCTCTCTTACGTACAAATTCTGGGATTTTATAAAATCTTATAATTTATCACGAAAAATTTTATTAATCGTCGTTGATGCACGCTACTACATTTTTATCAGTCAAGAAAGATTTTGTTTAAATCTCGGCTGATCTCAAAATTCTATCTTCACACCGTTCATTGGATAGATACCTAATACACAATTGCAGCCACATGAGTACAGCATCTTACTGTTCGATTCCCATTTGCATAATCACAGCAGTAGCTCAATATACTCCCAGGTCCAATTGCATTCAGTGTATATTCTATATAGCAATTATAGTTTTAGTACAGACTGTACCTTCTAGGCATAAAAGTAGGAAAAACTATAATTATTGTAATCGAAATCGAAGTAAGTCTTGAAAACAAAAAACAAATTTTAATATTTTGTGCCAGAATTTTTACTACTCCATCTTTTGGAAAAAACCCGAAATAAATCGGATAATAATTACAATTTTTTCAAGATTGTTTCCATTTGAAATGGGTCACACTGTATATATGATTGTATATGATTGCCAGCTTGTGAAATAGTGAAAATGTAAAACAAAAACTACATGTATTACAGCATTGCAATAAATGTTTCAATTAATTTTGACATCTCTAAAACATGATTTGAAACTTGATTTTTGTGTTTTTAAATACTATGCACACAGAGTGTTCGAAAAATTTTCCAGGAAACTTTCAAAAAATGACTATGTCAATAACAGTACAATGTCGGCTACTCAAAGTAAAATTTTCATTTTTCGTTTTTGAACAGCTTACCTACATGTTTGTCCAATTGTAATTATGTTAAGGACTGATTTTATAGATATCAGTGTCTCTCATAATAATCCTTAATTAATTCACTGTATGCTGGTAAAGGTTTTACTTAGAACTTTTATTTTGCCCTTAACTTTTTTCTGATTAGAGATTGGAAAATTAGAATTATTATTTACCATTGATTGAAGCCAATAAAATGTAACCGTTTAATAGAAAGTAGCCAATAAATTTTATTAAACAAATCAAATTTTCAATAATTTTCACACATCAATTGCCATGATTCAAATGCATATAAATTATATGAATTAATATTTACAATAAATTGTTTAAGGTTTGCATGAAGGTAATAGAAATACTCTAAGGGTACAGATAGAGTGGAAGCAGGTTTTCCGCTTACTGGTAACTAGCGCCGAATACGTACTTACAATTTATGATATTTGTAAGTGTATATTTAAATTGATATAAAAACAGCTGTTAAAAGCAGACTAAAGCGGACACAGTGGAACCGGTTTCCCGCTTACTGGTATCCTGCGCCGAACCAACACCACCTACAAGACAAGGCCGGAGCACTGTTGACGTCATCACGTGTGACATCAGTTGAAGTTGTTTCTTACTCGCCGGCGCCAACACCACCTTAGGGGGTGTTGCCGGCGCGCGGCATAACAACTTAGCTAAAATAAGGTTATTCTAGTAGTTCAGTAATCTGTGGGCCTAGATAATTGATTTGTGGGTTATTCCGTGTTTGTTTACAGCGGGTGCATATCGTTTCCCGATTTTTTAGTTGATTTTATTAGTTATTAATGATAATTAATTAAAACCCAGTGTATAGTGTAATAGTGAAGTGTATAAGTACCGTAAAATGGGGTGAATAGGATCTGTGGGGTGAATAGGGTCGAAAGTTACGTAATTATTTAAAAAAAATCCTGCTTTAACAATTTTGAAAATTATCAGGATATCTAGTCATATTATTATAGGTATAGGTGTAATAAATAACTTTTTTGTACTTTCGAACAAAAAAATATGGCAACGTCGCATCAGGTGTAGCATAACCGGCGAAGCAAATTTAACGTCAATTTATACGGTGTAAAAAGTTGAACAGTGCTGAAGGCAATATTTGACAAAACATGTAAGTAAGTGATTTTTTGTGACCGTTAGACATCCGACTACTGCTACCTAAATGGGCAATTTCATAATATTTGTCACTTTTGGTTTTTTTTAGATTAAATCTGTGAACCACGAGTTGCCTTAGGTTGTGGGGTGAAAAGAATCACCGAAAAACGACGCGAAACAACGATGCCACGTACGTACAAACCACAGTATACTGTACAAACCAGATCCGCTTCCAAGCGTTTTGCCAAAGAATACTAGTTTTTGTTTGTAACTTAAGTTCCTGTTTATTTAAGTGTTATCATAAGAAAAATATATTCTTTACTTTTTATTAAAATGGTCTGTTTTATTTATACCATATGCATATAATTAATAAATACATTTTTAAAAAAAATGTATATTGATCCTATTCGCCACAAAGGCATTTAATGAATTAGTTTTATTGCTATTTGTTAATACCAGTGAACATTTTACGGCGGGGCAGCGTTTCACGCATATCGTTTCCCGGTTTTTTAGTTAATTCGGTATTTAATAATCATATAAAGTATATCTTCACGAAACCACTAGCAGCCATGCGGTTCTGTGAAATCCGACAGCAACTGGGATCCAGAAACAAGTCCTCATTAATTATTAACAATTTTTTTAATTTTTTTTTTTCAATTAATTTTTGAGTGGGAGTATTGAATGTTTAAATATAAAAACAAAAATCAATTGATACTTGATAATACGCTCCCAACTTGGACCTCTTTTATGTTATATAACTATCACGTTTTAAGATTAAGCATTAGGTCCATGTGAAAAATGAAACTACTGCAAAATAATATATACCATACCTATATAGCTTTTATACAGTCTGTGACAATCAATCTAAGAAAGAGGACATAAAATATAATTTAAAACCACTCTGGTGTTTTATTAAAATTCTCCCTGCAGGCTCCAAGTAATCCAATAACCAGCCTTTCAAACACTTTATTAAAAAATTATTGTGGAAAAAGAAATGATAGAATACGTAAAAGCTCGAAACGAAAATTGAACACTTTAATGTCCAAATAATTTTCAGTTCAAAACAGTATATCAATAAATAAACCAATTCAATGTTAACCAATTTCAGCTCGAATTTCAGTTATATATATATATATATATATATATATATATATACAATTTTTCGTATTTTCAAATAGGTGTAGATACTTGCAATAATTGTAAAAGTTCATCGATCGTGTGTAACTTATTTTTATTGATGCTAAGAACATAATAGTAGGTGTTCATTGTCCTTTAAGTCAATTTATTATTTTAAATTCGTTCTCATGAATCTATTCTATTCATGGCCGTAAATTTAAAAGTCCCAAATTCCAATGCCTTCCAATTGCTCCCATACTCCACATTCCTTCATCCCCTCGTGGCAAAAAATACGTCTCTATTTTGTTATTTTAAAACTGTTTTTGTTTCTTATTTTTTATTTATATAATAATAAACATATTATTTTAAGATAATATGGAATAAGACGTAAACTTTACACCTTCACGATGGTTTTTGCCGAGCAATGAAATATAATGTTTTTACAAAATAAAAATTTAAGATATTTTATTGGCTAAGTAAAGATTTCTCTATATATAAACTTGTAACGATGATGAGGATCCTAATATACTAGTAAACGAGCTACGATATTACATCGAAGAATGTGGTTTCAGCATATAACATCCTCTATGTAGGAACATTATTATCAAGTTACAAAATATGGGAATAATTCAGTAAATTACCCCCACTCCTCCCTGAACAAGATATAATTATGATTACTGTGTTAAAACATTCATTCTTCATCTGACGCTTAAAAATGTAAAGACGTGTTCCTAATTAGCTCTTACCTGGTTACATAACCTCAAAATGACAAGTCTACGTGACGTTTGCTATGAACAGATCCTCGACCAGTACTGGTATGGATTGTACGGAGAGTTTAAGATCATCGTAGATAAAAATACCGACTTTTTCAACGCAGCCAAACTGTATCAGGAGGGCGGAAGAAGATTTGATAACTGGCTGCGTAATAAAAGATTAAAAGAACTTTTGCAATATTTTGCTCTACATGCATGTACAAGGAAATCAGTATGATAGTATTTCTGGAACCTACGTGAGAAAAGAGTTGTTTTTGGATGGATATATCCGGAATTCTATGTAAAATGCAATAACATAGTTGAGAAATATTTCGTTAATGAATTCAAAACCAAGTACCAGAACGATCGCGCAGGACTTCTAACCAAGTTACAGCAGGTGAAGGTCAACCTGAATGAATTGAAAAACCGAAACGCGAAGCTAGAAAATTACGTTCACGATATCAGTCCGAAGGTCAGCGAGCCTGATAAGCATCATATGTTAGCTATAGTATAGTCCAGCGCAAGTACCCCAAGGCGACGGTCGTTGCAGACTTGGAATATACCCCTAACGGCATCAATCGCATCAAGGACAATACACCCTATATTAATTATAAATATAATAATTTCAAACTTGCTCCAATGCTCCATTGAGTGGTTTATTAATGATGTAAATAAAATGCTTGAAATATAATGTGTGTGTGTGTATTTTTACCCCCACCCCTACCAAAAGGTATTTAATTAACTACAGCAAAGCATTTTTATCAGTTGAGCGAGATGAATCGAAGAAGCAACATGTATTTACTTCTGCTACTAGCTACATTGCTGTGTACCGGGTGTTATTGTATTAACGACACCGAATATCTAATGAATTATGGGTATTTAGACGCGAATATCACGAGCAACAGTCTTGCCGATACAAGAGAGGCCCTAAAAAGTTTTCAAGATTTTTACGGTCTGAATGTGACGGTTACATTTAGAACTTTGGTGGAAAACTCATTAAATTCAAAGTATGTGTTGTTTCGGATAAAGTATAGATTTCCATTGATGTATTTAAAAACTTTTTCAATGTCCACAGGTATGGCGGGGAATTTCTCTTTAATCAGCCCACGGCTTTTTATGCCCATATTACATTCATCTATTTCAACGAAGTAGCTATCTCCGTAGATGATAAACGAACTACCTGAGTACGTGTTGAACACCCTGTTAATCTTCACATTTCCGTTTAGGCCGAAATCCTCTAACGGTCCCCTGTTTTGTTTGAGAGCGAACGAAGGAAAGTCCATTATGTAATAGACAACATAATAATTACAACCATAATGTTTCCGTTATTCTTTGTGTAAATATGAAAATCTCCTGTTAGCGACATACAGGGTAGATAGTCCTTTATCATAAGTGGCTTGTGATATCTGTTGTCGCCTATTTCCATTATCTAGACCCGCCCCTTGCAGAACAGGTACATGTGATGGTTTGGAGTTATCAGCATCATCTCTGGTTGAATGTTACACAGGTTGATTGATTCCTTGTCCTCATGCTCCTCCTCCTCTCCGTCGCCGATCCTTCGTGTAGTTGGTCTCTGTGTGTGTTTAGGCGCCCCGTATAGGGATTGTATACCTAGTATGTCGTCATAAGAGAAGTTGTTTCCTCCCGAATAGTATGCGAACATAACAGCCTTGGGATCTGAAGAATGAGACATTCCTAGAGCGTGACCCACTTCGTGTAACACAACGTCATAGAAATTGTTTGTAGAATCATAATTCCATTCTTCGGCTCTATCAAAATGTATCTCTCTACATTGGTCGTTGAGGGAAAAGTGCATGAGCCAAAACCCCGCCCCTTCCGTCGAAATTAAACTCACACGGGCCGTGTCCTTGACACCCTGTGTAGTGTATGTGCGTAGAAAAACCATCTGCCATAGCAAGTACAATATCAGGGTTTTGATCTGAATGGGTAAACTGAAGATCGGTAACTGAACTCCAAACGTCGAAAGCCCTTGTGGCCGTTTTAATCATCATGGTGGTAGCGCTGCGGAAATACCAATTGAGTTGTGTTTTGTGCCACTTGGTGCAAACAGAAAATTCTAGAGTGGCGTTCGACATTCCGCACCGTGGTTTATTCATGAAAGTCTCAGTATCAGCATCGAGAACTCCCGTCACATTCAGACCGTAAAAATCTTGAAAACTTTTTAGGGCCTCTCTTGTATCGGCAAGACTGTTGCTCGTGATATTCGCGTCTAAATACCCATAATTCAAATTCAAATATTCGGTGTCGTTAATATAATAACACCCGGTACACAGCAATGTAGCTAGTAGCAGAAGTAAATACATGTTGCTTCTTCGATTCATCTCGCTCAACTGATAAAAATGCTTTGCTGTAGTTAATTAAATACCTTTTGGTAGGGGTGGGGGTAAAAATACACACACACACATTATATTTCAAGCATTTTATTTACATCATTAATAAACCACTCAATGGAGCATTGGAGCAAGTTTGAAATTATTATATTTATAATTAATATAGGGTATATTGTCCTTGATGCGATTGATGCCGTTAGGGATATATTCCAAGTCTGCAACGACCGTCGCCTTGGGGTACTTGCGCTGCACTATACTATAGCTAACATATGACGCTTATCAGGCTCGCTGACCTTCGGACTGATATCGTGAACCTAATTTTCTAGCTTCGCGTTTCGGTTTTTCAATTCATTCAGGTTGACCTTCACCTGTTGTAACTTGGTTAGAAGTCCTACGCGATCGTTCTGGTACTTGGTTTTGAATTCATTAACGAAATATTTCTCAACTATGGTATTGCATTTTACATAGAATTCCGGATATATCCATCTAAAAACAACTCTTTTCACACGTAGGTTCCAGAAATACTATCATACTGATTCCTTGTACATAATATGAGCTCTCCTCGAAATCGAGTAGGGCAAAATATTGCAAAAGTTCTTTTAATCTTTTATTACGTAGCCAGTTATCAAATCTTCTTCCGCCCTCCTGATAGAGTTTGGCTGCGTTGAAAAAGTCGGTATTTTTATCTACGATGATCTTAAACTCTCCGTACAATCCATACCAGTACTTGTCGAGGATCTGTTCGAAGCAAACGTCACGTAGACTTGTCATTTTGAGGTTATGTAACCAGGTAAGAGCTAATTAGGAACACGTTTTAACATTTTAAGCGTCAGATGAAGAATGAATGTTTTAACACAGTAATCATAAATATATCTTGTTCAGGGAGGAGTGGGGGTAAGTTACTGAATTATTCCCATATTTTGTAACTTGATAATAATATTCCTACATAGAGGATGTTATATGCTGAAACCACATTCTTCGATGTAATATCGTAGCTCGTTTACTAGTATATTAGGATCCTCATCATCGATTTCTTTATTCTCACAGTGGATACTATCTTCTATTCCTAACGGATAATCTGTGCTAATTACGTCATCAGCACCTTCATCTACATAACTCTCACGACTCATGTCTGTTTCGTTGTAGTCGAGAGGTCTGTACACATATTTTCTGTTTGGTTCTTTCATGTCGACGTGCAATTTACTATTATTTATTTGATGATGCTTGTTTTTCCTGTGAATTAATAAGTTGTCCTATCTCGCAAATTTCTTTCCACATGTGTTACAGGGAAATGTTTTAGATTTATGTTTGTTAGTGTGGTGACTAAGTCCACTTTTATTTGTAAACTCCTTGGAGCATACATCGCACACATACATGTTTACTCTTTGACTAGCGGCGATATAATGACTATATACTTGCTGTATGTATCTTTTTGTTATCTTTTTCTGTCATCGTTGTCCTTTTTTCTGTCAACGATATCCTTTTTTCTGTCAACGTTTTTCATTTTTCTGTCAGCGTTATCCTTTTTTCTGTCAGAGTTATCCTTTTTCTGTCAGCGTTGTCCTTTTTTTTGTCAGCGTTATCCATTTTTCTGCCGTTGTTGTCCTTTTTTCTGTCAGCGTCGATTACAACATTACGAGCTATTCTAAATTTACCCGTTTCTGTATCCAGTACCTTATAACCGTTTGGTTCATACCCAACCAGAATTCCTTTAAGTGACTTTTTGTCAAATTTTGTTTTTCTGGTTTTGTCATGTATATACACGGTAGAACCAAAAACCCTTAAATGGTTTAATCTGGGCTTTTTATTATGACACAGTTCATATGGTGTTGTATTTTCTGCAATTGCCCTTGTAGGCGTTCGATTAATTAAATAGGTTGCAGTTAGAATAGCCTCACCCCAAAAGTTTTTATTTATATTTGCACTATGTATCATGCATCGGGCTTTTTCAGTCAAAGACCTATTCATCCGTTCAGCAACTGAATTTTGTTGTGGGGTGTATAGTACTGTTAAATGATACTGTATGCTTTTTTGTACACAAAATTATTTGAATTCATTACCATTATCACAATATAAATATCCAATTTTTGAATTAAAAAGTTCTTCACATTTCGCTACGTAATCTTGAAAAACTTTGAAAACTTACGAGTTGTATGTAATTAGATATGTAACCGTGTAATGAGTGTATTCATAATAACTTGATTACATGCATTTTTAGTTATTTTGAATATCACACATGTTAAAGAATTTAGCGACTCACCTGTGATCACCGCTTTACCGCCTTTTTTAATGGTTACTTTTCCATTTTCGCTGAATATGACACTTATCCCAGCTTCCTGGATTTTCCTTACTGATAATAAGTTGAATTTTCCAAAACTCCAGTTACGCCTAGGTTTGAGGTCACTTCTATTGATCCTTTTTTTTGTAGCACTTATGGATTCATTTACTTTTGCAATAGAAATTTTCAATGGCACTTTCAAATCTGCCATTGTTGTAAAAATATCCTGGCGGTTAACTAGATGATCCGTCGCACCAGAGTCAAGTAAAAATATAAGTTGATCTGTTGATTTTTGAACTGTATCAACTAAAGATTCAACTCCAACCATAAATGCAAAACTGCCATCCGTGGTTTGAACTGTTTGTATTGTTCTTGATATATCCTCTGGATTTCGTTGATTTCTTGTAATAGTAACAGTCCTTTTTTTCGTGATTTTTTCTCCTACAGTACTCACATTTTTGATACCCATATTTATTTTTGCCCTTTTTGTAAATCTGGTTATTATATTTAGAATGATAAACTTTTGTTTGGTGATGTGGTTTATATTTATAATTATGATAGTTTTTCCAGTGTCTTCTATCATATATTTTAGTTGGGGTTTCTGAAGTTTTTAGTTCTGCTTGCAGGACTTTACCGCTTGTTTCTCCATACTCATCTTTTAACTTAACTTCATAGTCTAGCAGTCTTGTTTTTACGAATGCAAGACTTAATGTATCTTCAGATATTGTTCGAATCGCAGTCACAACAGGATCATATGAACTTGGTAATGTTAATAGTAGTCTAGCTACTTTATTCATTTCATCCATGGTTGCACTTGCAGATTGTAATTCAACAAATATTTCATCAAACATGATAAAATGTTTTATTAGTGGGACATCTCCTTTATATTTAAAACTTAATAGTTTCTTCTCCACTGCCAGTTGTGTTGCTAAACTCTTTCTCTCATAGATTCCATCCAGTTTTTGGAGGATTTCTCGAGCTGTTGTATCGTCTGTTGCAAACGCAATCATTGCATTGCTAAGATATTCAATTATAATACTTTTTGCGATCCTTTCACTTCTTCGCCAGTCATCCGTGATATTTTCTGGTATTGCACTATCGAGAACTTGTAGAGCATCTGCTTAGGCAATTAGAGCTCGTAAACGAAACTTCCATATACTGTATTTCTCACCCATAAACGGTTTTATGTTTCGTTTGATTTTCTTATCACTTAACTCCATTTTTTTTTTTATTTATTTTTTAAATGGTTTAATTCACCACTGTGTCACTTCACTGAATTTGTACCTGGGCCCATAACCTATTGGATTATTTGGAGCCTGCAGGGAGAATTTTAATAAAACACCAGAGTTGTTTTAAATTATATTTTATGTCCTCTTTCTTAGATTGATTGTCACAGACTGTATAAAGTTATATAGGTATGGTATATATTATTTTGCAGTATTTCATTTTTCACATGGACCTAATGCTTAATCTTAAAACGTTATAGTTATATAAACATAAAAGGGGTCCAAGTTGGGAGCGTATTATCAAGTATCAATTGATTTTTGTTTTTATATTTAAACATTCAATACTGGTTAAGACTTTTGTAAGTATAACTTCATTACTATGAATTTTGCATCCAGAAAAATCTAATAAATTACCACTTTTCTTAAAATAGTTGTATAGAAATAAGACGATAAAATTTCTCTTATCGTGAATAGTTAAAAATTCTTTCTCAAAATCGCGTAGAACTATATTAAAGACAACATAACTGTACAACACAATCTGTATAACTTTCTCTTGTGGATAACGTAAATTCCCTCGGCTTAAATTTTGTGTAAGACAATACTTATCTTCGATAATAAATTCCTCAGAAAGGACCAAAATGTCTTTATAAGGTACAGTTATATTTTTTAAACCACGAAACAACAATAAAAAGCAAGATAAGTAATTACTGGCGTTTCATTTTCCTCTTCCTGTAAGTCTCGAATATAAACGTCAATTTGAGGATTAAAAGTTGTTCAAATGGTATTATTATTATCCAAATTATTATTATTGTCATCAGATATATCTTCAGAATATTCATGAAAAAAATCGACCGAGATATTTCCGAAAGTTTTTGACTTTAAAGTTAAAATGACTGAATTCTTAATTTTTTTTTTCTGATTCATATAACTGTCATATAGATATGTTATAGTGTCCGCCCGCTAACTGTCTATATTTTCCGAATCTATCCTCAAGAGCATCTGTTTGAAATTTACCTAATAAAACATAATTCATATTTAGCTCTTCAAAATAGTATTTCTAAATTTCTAATATACCATAAATGGTGTGACTTGAAGCAGTGTGCGTTTGAGGAGATGAGTATGAATAAAATTACCAGATTTCCAAATGTCCAGCCAATGTAACATTTTGTCTAAAAATTTTAATTTCGGATCCTCTAAATTACCAGCAACTATTGGCTCTTGGTAGATATCGTTTAGTCGTTTGCCTTTAAGAGGTGTTTTGACGTTAACAATTTTCCACCATGTTAAAATTATATTAATAAAATCAGCGGTTTCTTGTGCATGATCTATTATATTATCAAATTGTAAAAGCGCCTGAACTATAAATAAGTTGAAAATTTTTAAGGCTAGTTTTACATTTTGCCTTTCTAGATTTGATGGAAATAAAGCCGTCAAGTTCAAAGTATATCCAAATTTTAATAATTTACCATTTTCATGGGTATGCAATTTTTTAAGTAAATTAAAATCTGCAATTTTTTGAATACCGGTTTCAAAATCTGGATAAGTGAAAATTTGATTTGGTTTTGAATTTCCCCAGTTATTCTTAACACATTTTAATAAGTGAACAGCATCAGGAACAAAGAAAATTGGTCTCTGGCTATCACATGGATGAGGATAAACAATACTCAGCTTCTTATCAACCGAAAAATTGCTCATAGCTTTACGATTTATAGCATTGTTATCGCTTATAACACAAAAAACTTTATATCCAATTCCTTCTAAGCCCTGGAGTATAGTTTTAATAAAGGAATATAAACTGGTATGGATAGATAGCTAGATAGATAGATAGATAGATAGATAGATAGATAGATAGATAGATAGATAGATAGATAGGCAGACAGACAGACAGACAGATATATAGATAGATAGATAGATATATAGATAGATAGGCAGACAGACAGACAGACAGATATATAGATAGATAAATAGATAGATAGATAGATAGATAGATAGATAGATAGACTTTTTAATACTGGTTACGCCTACCAACAAAACCATTACTTATAGAGCTCTGCACAGAATAAATATTGATATATATATTCCAACGTGATTTTGAAAATTTGTCTCTCTATAGAATCTTTGATATAGTTGATATTGATGATAAAGTTAATTTTTTAACTACAAATATAATTCATTTATTTGATCTACAAAGAATGTAATGGAATAACCATTTATTAAAAGAAATAATTATTTATTATAAAAAATAACCGTTTATTAGAAAAAAACTAATAAAATTTTACTTTTCTGGCCTATCTATCAGCGAACTCTTTTATAAGGTTATCAAAGTCAATGTTTTCACCAATTTCGTTTTCAATTGACAAAGTGGCTAAGTTTGTCAATCTAGGGAATTTACGAGTAAGACCTCGAACTATGGGCGATGGGCTACAAAGGAGCGCCTGCTTCTACTGAAGATTGGGCCTCTTATAAGCAATATGAAAATTTAACTACATCTGCTATTAGAGCTTAGAAAAAAGCATACCTTACCTTTAAGTTTCGAAATTCTAGTGTTAAAGATAAATGGAGTGAACTAAAAAAACTCAATATAAGTAAGAGAAAAAATATAAATCTTCCAGAAAATTTAAAAGATGTCAATAAGTTAAATAAATATTTATTTGATTTCTCATGCAGTACTGATATACCAGATCAAGAATTGATAAATTTTTATAAGCGTAATACATTAGATAATAATTATTTTAATTTTGATGTAATAAGTGATAGTCTACTAATGTATATAATTAAAAATATAAAATTGAAAGCGTTTGGTAGTGACAATTTAAATATTACGCTCATATTTATGTGTTGTCCTTATATTATACCTTTTATTACACATATTGTAAATGCTTGTATAGAGCAAAATCACTTTCCTTCTTCTTGTAAGTGTGCAAATGTTCCTAAGCTCAATAATAATCCATCTGAACCTAATCATCTTCGTTCAATATCAATATTGCCTACGCTGAGTAAGATTCTTGAAAAAGTTATGGAAATGCAAATTACTCCATTTTTAAATGCTAATAATATTCTACCAGACGAGCAGTCAGGTTTTAGGCGTGGATATAGTTGTTCGACTGCACTTTCTGATTTAACGGATGATAGTTTTACAGCAAGAGATAACAGTGAAGCTACAGTACTTGTTTCACTGGACTACACTAAGGCTTTCGATATGATCGATCATGAGATATTAATATCAATACTTCATTATATTGGGTTCACTAACTCCGCTTCATCTCTTGTTGCTTCCTTCCTCTCCGGTAGAAAGCAGCGAATATTGTTAGAAAATAATTTTTCCCAATCACTAAGTGTACTATCTGGTGTTCCACAGGGAAGTATATTGGGATCGTTGCTGTACTCTATATATACTATTAATGTAATTAAATCTCTGAAACATTGTAAATATCATATGTATGCGGACGATACGCAACTGTACTTTTCGTTTCATCCATCTGAAGTAGTTCGTGCGAATAATAAACTTAATATTGATTTATGCAATCTTGCACTGGAATCTAAAAATCACTTGTCAAAAATAAATCCAAAAAAATTTGTAGCTTTGTTGTTTTGTGGTAATAATGTAAGAGCCAACATACTGGGAAGTCTTACAATAAAAGTTAATGATGATACTATATTGTTTAAAGATTCAACAAAAACTTTAGGTCTTATTATTGATTGCAATCTTAGATTTAATTATCATGTCACTAATATTCTAAGAAAATCATATGCTGTTCTGAAAATGATTTATTCGCATAGGCATTACTTGAGTCGAGATTTAAAAAAAATGTTGTGCGACTCTCTTGTCTTGTCTATAAGTAGTTACTGCGATAATATATATGGTCCATGTTTGGATAGTATATAGACTCACAACGTCTACAAAAATTACAAAATTCATGTTTTACATATTTGCGATTAAACGCAGGCAGAGAATATCTCATAAACTAGTTGAGTTATCTTGGCTTAATATGTACAACAGAAGGTACTTGCATTTAATCTGTTTTTACTATAAAATCTTAAAATGTAAATCCCCTCCCTATCTAACGTACCAGATTCCGATGAGGAATTGGAACATAATTTTATTCAGAAAAATAAAATGGCAATTAACTATAATAAAGTTATATGTCGACACAATACCTACCCATGATGGCAATCCTTTTGGATTAAATTTATTTATGTTAAGTGGAGATGATTTAATTAACATATTTTATGATCGTAATAATGACGATTTGAATAGATTTTTGACTCGAGCTATACTAGGTAAATTAATTGGCAGAACGCAAATTCTAATCGGGCCGCGATTAGAAATTTCTAATTGGGAACAAATAAAAACAGTTCTTATTAGTAACTTTGGTGATCAACGCGACGTAAGATGTTTAGAACAGGATTTATTACAATTAAAAATAAATAAAAACGAGTCTTTGCATAGTTTTGGCATAAGATGTCAAGAGATTAGGAGTCTTTTAATGGCTAAATTAATTCAGTCAAACTAATCTGCGGACGAAAAGACTTTACTTGCTAGACATTACGAAAGACTGACATTAGACACATATGTTAGGAATTTGCCCAACATGTTGCAAATGATGATTAGGATTCAAAAATTATCTAGTTTAGAGGACGCAATAAAAACAGTTGCCGAGGAAGAAAACTTTTCATATTATTCTCGCAATATGGTACACATCCCAATCATCAATTGTCTAAACCAATGACAAAGCCAACGCCTTCATCAACATTCGTGATACCCAGTATACCATATCAATCGCAAAATATGAGACCGCGAGACGTACCGACACAACTATTCCAAAATTTCCGACCGCAAATCCCATTTCAAAATAAATTCCCCCCACAAAACAATAGACTAAACCCTTTCCAACATAAAAACAATTTTCGCAGCATAGACAAAATTTTAATAAACCTGCAAATGTTTGGCAACCTAATAAAACTACACCATTACCCAAGCCTACTCCTATGAGCGGTATAAGTAACTATTCAAAATTAAACCCGAATTCAAACAACCCAAATACCTTTAGACAAAATAACAATCAACAGCCAAAATTTCATTTTGAGGAACTTTTTCAAGTAGATGAGGCACAAGATCAGTTAAATGAAAACGACTATTCCAATATTTATGCACAGGATTACGAGGTACCCCGTACATCACAAGCACCTTATCCAAATTACGAAGAAGAAGATTACGACCGTGCCAATTTAAATTCAGGCGACAAAGACATTGAAAGTAACCCTAATCAAAATTTTTCAACAATAGCCTACCAACCTCACAAAACATAGTAGAGTTTAATTCTATTTCAACCCCCTGCTCAGTACCTTACATAAAAATTCAAAACCCGCCTATGCTCTTGTTAATTGACACCGGCTGTTCAAAATCTATAATTCGACCCAGCATAATAGAAAAACATTACCTAGACTGTATTTACCATGACAAAGTCCAAATTAAAACTTGTACTGGAAAAGCTAATATACGTTTTAAAGCCACAATCTCGAGTTTTAAAGAATTTCACTCGCCTCTCCATATGGATATTCTCTTATATGATTTTCACTACTTCTTTGATGGTCTGATAGGATTCGAAGACCTCCAGAAATTCTATCTCTCAATTTGCCTTTCTCAAAAAACATTAATAAATCCAAACTTTTCTATACAAATATATTTCCGCCAACCCCACGAGATACAATGCAAATATGATGTCAATGCCAATGAAATTTTAATGCTCCCGACGGCGAAATTTTCATCCCCTCAATGAAAAACGGTAATTTACAAATACCAGACACAATTACTACTTGCCAAAACGGACTTGCTGTAGTAGAAATTCACAATATAGCAGACACACTTCTCCAAGCCGAATTCTTAGAACCCATTCCAGCAGAGCCTCTTTCGCATTATATCTTATTTCAACCTCAGATAAACCCCTCTGTACTATATGAAAATACAACGTCAATCCGCGAACTTTTACGTACAGACCACCTTAATTCGGAAGAAAAATTGGAATTATTCAAACTTTGTCAAGAACATTCAGACATATTTTTGAGACGGGGTGATAAACTTTCATTTACCAATACCGTAAAACACGAAATGCGCACCAAAGACGAAAGCCCCGTCTACACTAAATTATACAGGTATCCGCATATTCACAAAGAAGAAGTAAGATCGCAAATTTCAAAAATGCTGGAAGATGGAATA
Source organism: Monochamus saltuarius (assembly GCA_025584915.1). Taxonomy (NCBI): domain Eukaryota; kingdom Metazoa; phylum Arthropoda; class Insecta; order Coleoptera; family Cerambycidae; genus Monochamus; species Monochamus saltuarius. The sequence goes on along the minus strand of CM046721.1, from coordinate 43,521,160 downwards.
ATAAGGCCAAGCCAGCCCATGGTCCAGCCCCATTTGGATAGTTCCCAAGAAAATTGACGCATCAGGTCAGCAGACATGGCGAATCGTAATTGACTACAGGAAGGCCAATGAGAAGACAATCGACGATAGATACCCTTTACCGAACATAAACGACATACTGGACAAATTAGGCAGATGCAACTATTTCACTACGCTAGACCTCGCTTCTGGATTTCATCAAATAGAGATGTCACCGGAGTCCATTCCGAAGACAGCCTTTAATGTGAAAATGGACACTACGAGTACCTCAGAATGCCATTTGGACTCAAGAATGCCCCTGCAACCTTCCAGAGAGTAATGGACAACGTATTAAAAAAATTGCAACATAAAATTTGCCTAGTCTACATGGACGACGTAATAATTTTCTCCACGTCTCTCGAAGAACATATACGTAATCTCGAATTAGTATTCCAAGCATTTCGCGAATCTGAATTAAAAGTCCAACTAGATAAATGTGAATTCCTTTGCAAATCAGTAGAATTTCTAGGACATGTTATCGAACAAAACGGCATTAAACCAAATCCAAAAAAAAAAATCCTCGCAGTGCAGAAATTTCCTATCCCTAAAACCCCTAAAGAAATAAAATCATTTCTCAGTCTTTTGGGCTATTACGGACGATTTATTAAAAACTTTGCCAAACTCACAAAACTACTAACGAAGTGTCTAAGAAAGGGCGAAAAGGTTATTCATACTCCCGAATTCGTAGAAGCTTTCGAAAAATGTAAAGTCCTGCTATGTAACGACCCTATCCTGGCCTATCCCGACTTCAATAAACCATTTACCGTGACAACCGACGCATCAAACTACGCAATCGGCGCAGTACTTTCGCAAGACGACCGACCCATTTGTTATGCTTCCCGGACGCTAAATCCTGCCGAAACTAATTATAGCACCATAGAAAAAGAATTACTAGCTGTCGTCTGGGCCGTAAAATATTTCAGACCGTACGTTTTTGGTCGTCGTTTTACAATATTTACCGACCATAAACCATTACAATGGCTGTTCTCCTTAAAAGAACCTAACTCCCGGCTAGTTCGATGGAGACTTAACCTTAGCTGAAAAATACGATTATGAAATTCGCTAAAAAAAGGAAAACACAACACTAATGCTGACTCACTCTCTCGTATAAAAATAGAAGAAACTCACCCTATCGAAACACGATCTCAGAAAAAGTGCGAAAACTCTAACCAATCTGTCATAGTAGAACCGGGCAACGTTAACGAAGATATCGACGATTTTATCAATGACCTAGACCTAGACAATATAAGTCCACGAGAACCTAATGCTTTGCATAAAATATTAAATGACCTAGAATCAACCCACATATCCGCCGAAGACCCCGTTCTTACCTTCCCAATAACAGAAAATTGTCTTAATCAATACGCTTATCAAATTACATTCTGTTCGCGCTCAACAAAAATTAGTATATTAATTAAATTGTTTTTCTCTTAAATATATATTTTTTTCCTTTTAAGTTATTAATTTCACCAGTATGCTTATGATTCGTTAGGTATATAGCATAGTTTAAGTCACGTATTCTAATCTCACTCGGTATTGGCAACGCCTTGACCCGCCGCGCGAGCGGACAGAACAAAAATTGAACTCACGCGTGAAGACGGTGTGCTTCAGTCAGCCTTGTGTTTTCCTGACTCAAAATTTCCTCATCACTCAGAAAATACGAATACAGTCCACAACTCGATCAGGAGGTGCAACCGATCTTTCATAACAGGTAGGTCATAGGTTACACCTTACCGAGTCGAGGCTTTTAACTCAATCAAAACATTGGTCACTTCGGCCGTGGATTCTTGAATCATAAGCATTTCTGGGCATACTGTCAACTTTGCATTGCGTTTTATTTTTACTCATAATTAGCTCAAATAATCAATCTCTTATAAAATCTAACTTATGTTAAAATCCAATTTAATTATCATATTTATATTTTTGCAAATATACATCACGTACAAATAGAAATTATCGCGGTAGTTTTTGCGCGCTTCATATCTTCTCTTTTTGTTTGAATACTTATCATACACTACTCGATCGATTCGCCACAGTAAATAGTTTGTATTTTTACTTACAGTAATAAATACTGAAATAACTATACAGGGCGTTACTCATACCTCATTATTAGTATTATTTATCACTTATTTAACTCATCTCTAATAATTATAATTATTTATCACTTATTTAACTCATCTCTAATAATTATAATTAATTCCGTATATTTATCTCTATTATCTATCTATATTCTTTTTTTTGATTTTGTGTTATTATTGTATTGAAGGATATAACCCAATATGGCCGCTTCTGCAAATAAAATTAAACAAGCTCGCGCTTTAAGGGATGTTGCTATACAACGTTTAGATGAAATTCATGAATTATCTATCACTGCAAAAGATAATCCCACGCTTTTTACAAATTTTAAAATGCGATTCTCACAGCTAGATTCTATTTATATGGAATTCAATACTCATCATAATAATTTATTGCATCACCTATCTATACAGGAGGATGCAGAAATTGGTAATGAAAACGAAATACGTCAGCATGCAGATGAAGCGTATTTTGCTGTAAAACTGTTTATCACGATTTATTTGAAGCCACTAATTCTCAAATAACTTCATCTAAAATGTCTAATGTTAAACTGCCTAAGATAAATATACCGTCTTTTAATGGTAATATGAAAGAATGGCCTACTTTTATTGGTTTATATCAATCTTTAATTCATGATAAAGACGCTTTAACAGATATTGAAAATTTCAATATTTATTGTCCACCTTATCTGGCGAAGCTCTGACATTAATAAGAAATATTAAATTAACAGGCGATAATTATCAAGTTGCTTATAAGAAACTCACTGACACTTATCAAAGTCGCAGAGTACTTGCAACTTATTATTGGGAACAAATAATTAAAGCTCCAAAGTTAACGTCCAAATCTCCTCAAGGTCTCAAATCTTGTTAAGCACATTTTCAGATAATCTGGAAGCACTTAAAAATTTAAAGTTTCCAACTGACAACTGGGACTTTATTTTAGTATACTTACTTAGTGATAAAGTAGATGCAGAAACTTTAGAAAAATTTGAAGTTGATCACAATTCACAAGATGTTCCAGCTTATAAGGATTTATTCAATTTTCTCAAGAATCAATGCGTTGCATTTAACTCTGTTGCTCTGATTAAATCTCACCACTCCGAAAAACAAAACTGACAGTGTCATAAAAATAAATTTAGTTCCCCTCATTCAACTTCTTTTATGACAAATACTAGTACCTCACCAGTTCCTCACAGTGCCCTCTATGCAAATCAACTCACACTATTTATAAATGTTCCATTTTTAACTCCAAATCTCCAAGGGAAAAATATAACTTAGTTAAACAAAATAAATGGTGCACTAATTGTTTAGGTCACAAACACACATCAAAGTCGTGTGATTCTAAATCTTCCTGTAAAGTATGTACAGGAAAGCATCATACCCTTCTACATTTTGATAATAATATATCCACTCCAAATTTAAATAAATCTTCACCTGTAGCTACTACAAGACAAGACCCTTCTTCGACTATTAATAGTCATGATGTGATAAACACTTCTCCCCTTAACTCATTATCAAATGTTCTTCCCACGCACTCCACCGTTTTACTTTCTACTGCCCAAATTGAAGTACTAGACTTCTGGGGAAATTATCAGTCGGTTAGAATTCTACTAGACTGTGCAAGCCAGGCTAATGTTATTACTGAGAAATGCGCTAACCGATTAGGTTTATCTGCTCGTAAAACTTCTCTATCAATTCACGGATTAGCTCACATGTCTTCTACAGCATCATCTGCAGTTACGTGCACAATCAGACCCAAAGGTCAGGTAGAACCAATCTTTAAAGTAGATGCTGTTGTTCTACCTAAAATTTGCTCAAATATGCCTAATGTTAATATTCCTTCGCATAAGTGGAACCACTTAGCCAATCTTCATTTAGCAGATCCTAAATTTAATATTTCAGCTCCAGTGGATATGTTGCTGGGTGCAGATATATTTCCACAGGTACTGAGAAATGAACGTCTTACAGGTGGTTCTATGGAACCCATAGCCCTTAATACGGTCTTTGGTTGGATTGTAATGGGGAAGATCTCTTATGAATTACCTTTTATTAATTCTTTTTGTACCTCTATAGAAGTTCCTTTAGATTCTATTCTTAAAAAATTCTGGGAGGTAGAAGAAGTTCCTCCAAATGTAATTATGTCTTCTGCTGATCAACGGTGTGAAGATATTTTCGTAAATACTCATTTTCGTGATAGTATGGGTCGTTTTGTAGTCTCACTTCCCTTTGATGGACCCGAACCACTCTTTAGTGATACTCGCTCGCAAGCCCTTCGTAGATTTTACTCATTAGAACGGCGCTTGATAGCTAATCCTCAACTTTACCATGAATACTCCGAATTTCTAAAAGATTACTTAGCTCAAGGACACATGGAGCTTGTAGATAGTAGTGTCATTCCCAAAAAGAATTATTATATACCTCATCACTGTGTAACTAACCCTAATAGCTCTACTACTAAACTTCGAGTCGTTTTCGATGCGTCGGCAAAATCTCTGAATAGTCTTTCCTTAAATGATACTCTTCTGACAGGTAAAAATTGCAGAAAGATATTTTTACATTGTTATTGAATTTTCGATTACATGCTTTCGTAATTACTGCCGATGTCAAGCAAATGTACCGGCAGATCTCAGTCGTTGAAGGTCATCGCGATTATCAACGAATTCTCTGGAGATTTTCTTCTTCGGCACCCATTCAAGATTATCGTCTTACAACTGTCACATACGGAGTTTCATCAGCTCCATTTTTAGCTCTACGTGCACTCTTAGAACTAGCCGAACAGGAGAAAATGGAATTTCCATTAGCTTCTCAAGTTCTTTCCCACGACATATACGTCGATGATATCGTGACAGGAACTAATACATTAAACGAAGCAAAAATTCTGCAAACTCAATTAACTCGTCTTCTAAGCAAAGGTGGTTTTCAGCTACGTAAGTGGGCCAGTAATACACCGGAGCTTTTAGAAAATATTCCTAAGTCTGATTGTCAACATACTACTTTTTCTTTCGACTCTGAATCGAAAAATATGGTTAAAGTTTTGGGTCTACAATGGCATCCGGCTAAAGATTCCTTTTGTTATGAAGTGTCCATTTCACATAGACCATGCACAAAACGTTCAATATTATCCGATATTGCTAGAATCTTTGATCCATTAGGATTCTTGGCACCATTGACTCTTTTCGCAAAATATTTAATTCAATATTTATGGAGCTTAGGCTTAAATTGGGATCAAACTCCGCCTCCTGAGGTAGTCCAAAAATGGACACAATTTCAGAATGAACTCAAATTTTCCTCTCTTAATATTCCACGTCGTTTAGTGATTGATTGCGATTCTGTTCTTGAACTACATGGGTTCTGCGACAGTTCAGAAATTGGATACTGTGCAGTAATATATTTAAGGGTAATTCGAACTAATGGAACTATTGAAACTTGTTTTATTTGCTCTAAGACAAAGGTAGCTCCTCTTCGTCGATTATCCGTTCCTCGACTAGAACTTTGTGCCGCTGTTCTGCTTGCCAACCTCATGGAATTCGTAAGAACAACTTATTGTAATAAATTGGTAATCAATGATCTATTTGCTTGACAGATTCCACAGTTATATTGCACTGATCAAATCGTCTCCGCACAAATGGAAAACATTTGTTAGTAATCGAGTGAGTCATATACAAAGCAAAATATCGCCTAACCTATGGCATCACGTCCGATCCCAAGAAAATCCAGCCGACTGTGGTTCTCGAGGTTTAATGCCCTCAGCACTTATCAATCATAAACCGTGGTGGATAGGACCTCCTTGGTTAACACTCTCTAGAGAGTTATGGCCAGCTAATGAAAACTCAAATCCTATTCCTACTCAAAACGAAGAAAGAAAACTTACTCTCACTTCATTTCTCTCACTAGACTCAATAGATACTCTTCTCGATAAATTCTCCTCTCTCACCAAAATTACACGTATTGTAGCCTATTGTCTTCGATTTATTAATAATACCCGAACCATGAACAAACAGTATCATTCCTTTACTCAATATGATCTTCAAAAGGCTCAAATCGTTTTGATTAAACGCGTCCAGTACGTGACTTTTAAAGATGACATCGCAAAACTAGATTCCAAACTTGTTGTCTGTAAACAGTTACGTAAACTCAATCCTTTCATTGGAGAAAACGGTCTCTCAGGGTGGGCGGTCGTCTTATGCTTTCAGGTCTATCATTTGACCATCAACATCCTCTAATTTTACCTCGTCAACATCGTTTGACAGAGCTTATTATCGAACATGCTCATCGTCAATATTTACACCCAGGCCTCCAGACTCTACAAGCCCTTCTAGCTCAACGATATTGGATATTATCCTCTCGACGAGCCATTCGCCATGTCTTATCCAAGTGCAATAGATGTTTCCGTGTCAATCCAACCTCGAACCCCTAATGGGAAATCTGCCTTCGTGTCGCATTAATAAGGTAAAACCATTTTCTTGTGTTGGTGTCGATTACGGAGGACCTTTTAATATTACCTTAGGAAAAAGACGAGGAATCAAGTCTCAAAAGGCATACATATGTTTGTTTGTCTGTTGTGCAACAAAGGCATTGCACCTAGAATTGGCTTCTGACCTCTCAACTGATGCGTTTCTCGCTGCTCTCCGGCGTTTCATAGCTCGTCGTGGACGCTGTTCTCGTATCCTGAGTGATTGTGGTAGCAATTTTGTAGGTGCTAATCGGGTGCTTTCTGAGTACATGCAACATGCAGCAGCAGAAGAGGCGATTGAGTGGTCATTTAATCCCCTTCCGCCCCACATTTTGGAGGTTTGTGGGAATCTGGAATTAAATCCGTCAAATCTCATTTAATACGTGTTATTGGACATCAAGTTCTAACGTATGAGGAGTTCTACACTCTTCTAGTCCAAATTGAGGCAATCCTCAACTCCAGACCTCTATATCCGTTAAGTAGCGATCCAAATGACTTATGTGCACTTACTCCAGGACACTTTCTTACTTTAGAACCACTTACAGCTCCCTGATCCTAGCTTAAGAAACATTAATATAAATCATTTAAATCGCTGGCAATTATTACAAAGAATGCATCAGGACTTCTGGAAGAGGTGGAACAATGAATATTTACATACGCTTCAACAACGTCACAAATGGACAAAACCTGAAAAATCTATCGATCCGGGATTAATTGTTTTATTAAGAGATGAGTCATTGTCTCCATTGCAGTGGCGACTCGGTCGAGTAGAGAAAGTTCACCTAGGACCCGATGGGATTCCTAGGTGGCCACAATCAAAACTACTCGGGGACTCGTTCAGAGACCTCTTACTAAATTATGTCCGTTACCGTCTCAATAGTACATAAAATACCTCGTATTTGGTGGGCGGTATGTTCGCGCTCAACAAAAATTAGTATATTAATTAAATTGTTTTTCTCTTAAATATATATTTTTTTTCCTTTTAAGTTATTAATTTCACCAGTATGCTTATGATTCGTTAGGTATATAGCATAGTTTAAGTCACGTATTCTAATCTCACTCGGTATTGGCAACGCCTTGACCGCCGCGCGAGCGGACAGAACGAAAATTGAACTCACGCGTGAAGACGGTGTGCTTCAGTCAGCCTTGTGTTTTCCTGACTCAAAATTTCCTCATCACTCAGAAAATACGAATACAGTCCACAACTCGATCAGGAGGTGCAACCGATCTCCATAACAGGTAGGTCATAGGTTACACCTTACCGAGTCGAGGCTTTTAACTCAATCAAAACACATTCAACGAAAGTAGCCACGCAATTTTAGATAGCGCCTCCCACGAAAATATCTTCGACAAAATTCGCACTAACGTAATATTTAGGACCTCCGCTTCTGACAAAGACGTCGTAACACTGTTAAAAGATATAATAGACCCTTCAAAACAGAATTGCTTTTATTTCTTCACTCGCGAAACCGAACGCAAAATTACACGAATAATGAGACAACATTTTGACTCAAAATTAAACCTCTATATATCTCGCAAAATTTTAGAAGACATAACAGACACAGAAGACATAACAGACACAGAAGAACAACAAAGAATGATTAAATATCAACACAAAGGAAAAACTTGTCACCGCGGTATTACTGAAGTCAAAACGGCACTTAGCAAACGATATTATTGGCCTAACATGATTCAAGACGTCACAAAATACATTAATAACTGCAACCCTTGCCAAATTAGCAAATACAAAAGACATCCACAAAAAATGAAATACGAACTACTCCTACCGCTAAAAAACCTTTAGAGATTTTGCACATTGATATATTTTATGCAAAAAAAGAAATGTTTCTCGCTATTTTTGATCCCTTTTCTAAATATGGACAAGCATATCCCCTTCCAACCAAAAACGGTTTTGAAATCTATGATAACTTATTGAACTTCATTTCACATTTTTGCATCCCCAGAAAAATAATTTGCGATTCCGGAACAGAATTTAAGAACCAATTAATCAGAGAATTTTGCCAATTACACAAAATAGATATTCACTATACAACGGTTTGAAATTCAAATTCTAACTCGCCTGTCGAGAGATTTCACTCTACGCTACTGGATCAATTACGATGTCTTAAAATGGACAACCCAAACAAACCAATATCTAGCCTAATAAAAATGGCAGTTATTTGTTACAATAATTCAATCCATAATGTTACAAAATTAACCCCTTTCGAAATTGTAGACGGTCATTTAAATGTTTCCACCCATTTTGAATTAAGTGATGCCATCATTACTAATGAATACATGCAGAAACACAAAAGCTATACGAGCAAATAAACCAACGAATCGAACAAAATAAATCACAAACAATCAATAAATTAAACGAAAATCGAAACGATTCTATCCTAAACTCTCCAGACCAGACAGTATATATTAAAGAAGACACAAAAAGACATAAGACAAAACCACGATTCAAGAAATCAAAAGTTATCATAGACAAAGACAAAGCTTTACAAACTAAACATGGCACATTTCACAAAAATATTATAAAGCCAAGCAGACGACTAGCACAGTCTAATCTTTTCCACGATCAAGATGCTGCTATGGACAATACTACTGACCTTCCTGATGAACCAGACACTCTCCAAGAAAGTTAATATCCAACCCCTAGAAAATCCTGTATTCCCCCTACGACTAGGTACGACTAGACCTATCTCTGGCCATCACAAAATTATACATTATGTCGACTTGTCACCGATAAAACTTAGACTGAAAACATTAAAAGACGAAATTAACCATATAGACACCTCTGACAAATTTAAAGATACAAGAACAATAGTTCAAGTGACTACAAATGCAAAATTCATCTTAGAACGGGCATACCGTAAATATTTTAACTTGCAACCTATTAAAAGAACAAAACGAGGATTCGTTAATGTAGTAGGTAGGTACAGCTCAAAAATGGTTATTCGGAACAATGGACAATAACGATAGAAAAACACTGCAAAAATCCATTGCTACTCTAACTGCCGGACAACATAAAATAGTTGATCAATTAAATCTAAAAACATCTATTTTACAGCAATCAATCAAATAAATAAGACTGTGACAACCTTAGTACAAAATCAAAATCACATTTCTAAGTATATATCCGCATTACTAGAAGACCTTGACGTAACAATTAGAGCATTCCATTTAATTTACCTGAGCGAGCAATTAACGACCCATGTCGACTCATCTCTGAATTTTTAGACGAAATAGAAAACGCCATCACTTTTGCTTCACTTAACACACTACACAATTCAATAATCTCTTTGACAGATATTAGAAATATATTAGACTCTCTAGATAAAATATATTCACCAAACCAAATTCTGAATTTAAATGACTTGCAGTCATATTACTATCTCTTTGGTGTCAGTGTTACAATTGACCAGAACCTCATAGTGTTTACGATCTATGTACCTATTCTTACTCCTGAAACTTACACTAGCTATCACCTATACCCTGTCCCAATTAATAACTAAACCATTATACCTTCCAAACGTATCCTTATACTTGGCAAAGAAAAACACCTTGAAAGACAAGACACCTGCCCTCAAGTGGAAGAATACTTAATATGCCGAGGCGACGCCAAAGAAAACCTTAACAAATGTCTCCCAAATCTACTGATGGATAACCAACTCACGACGTGCCAATTTTCGCCACTACTTTTCTCCGAAACTATAATAGAACAAATTGGCCAAGAACACGTACTTCTTTTTACAACACACCCAATACTTATCCAAATAAACTGCGATACCAAGGGATTCGCAAAAGTTAGCCAACCAAGTATCATCACAATACTCAATAAGTGCTCCATCAACATAAATGCATCCGTCTTCACTACAAGACTAGATAATATAAACGGCACGAGCTATATACTGCCAGAGCTTAACTACATTTCAAATCAATGGAAACGTAAGCCACTGGTCTCGCAACAAGTAGACCTAGACGAAATATCCTCTATCAATCAAGCCCTCAACCATATAAGGCCTATCGTGATCGAAGAAAGTGAAGGTGCGCCACATTACCTCTACCTTTACCTACTTTTGGCAATATTCATCACTGGATGGTGTATTTACCTGCTCCGTAACCACCTGAGAAAAATCTACAAACAAGGCTGGAAATACTCTGATCGCAACCCAACAATTGGTGAACCATCAACCCCCGGAAATGAAAACGTCAGCCCTAGAACCACCGGGCTTCCGTTTTGAGAAAGGAGGAGTTATATTGTTAAATAAAATACACTTATATTATATTTTTAGACTTATTTAGAATAATTTCATAAGTAAGATATTATGAACCTATTTGGGACTATTATCAAAGGGATCTTTGCCCTCGATACTATAAACATACAGTAACTAACAAATAAACCCATTTTGGGTATCTGAATTATTAGTTTGTTTGTTTAGATATCTCTATTTTAAGGAACCATTATATTCTTTGTGTCAAAAGGTTAATATTTACCAAAGTGCATTTTCTAATATACCAAGTCATATTTTAATGATAATGTGTAATTATGATCTATCTGTAACATATATAAACGATTGTGCTGTTTATACAATCAGAGTTAATTTGGTATTTCTTTGAGTAAAGATCGTGCATCAACTTGTGTTGTTGCATTTCTTCTGCCAACCGTCTGAACTACATACAAAACTCGCGGAACGGACGATCTTGGATGCAAACTCCGATGGAGATGCATCATTTTGCGGGTCCCTACATCGAGTTGCCTCAGCTCTTCTTGTGTCCATTTCACTACCCCAAAGGAGTAGAGAAGGATCGGAACGGCAAGCATATTTGTGGCACTCACCTTTGTTGTAGACATGAATGCTGCGGCTTGTAGGAATTAAATGACGCAGCCACCCCATTGGCTGGAAAGGCTGGAAAAACCCGAAACAGCCCTGCGACGTGCACAAAACCGAGCGAAACTTTGCATCGCTCTCTCAGTTCGCGCCACACTCCGTCGAGTGCACGTCGCGAAACCATCATCAACAACCAGTTCACCAGGTAGTGCTCCTTCGAGACAATCCTCGCAAACCTAGTGCTCCGTCGAGCAATTATTCATCGAAAAACCATCGCTTCGCATCAAACATCAACGCAACCAGTGTTGCAACCTACGACGCCGCAGCTATTCAAGAAGCCGGGTTTTTTTTTCCGCAATATCATCGCTAGTGCCATACCCGCCAGCGTGTTCCGGAAATCCCAGGTCCGCCATCTTGGATCCCTACGCCGACCGATCCACGCGGCTTCCGCTATCATCGCCGCTATCTTGACGCTCCCAGTTCCCGCCAACGCCCTGATTATACTTAAGCGGTACTACACCTAACATCACCAGTGCATCTATTTTTTGGGAGTTTTTTATGCAACAAAACTTCCTGGCCAATTCAACCACATCGTTACGCAACATCGCAAGTATCCAACCACATCACCACGCAACACCGCGGAACTCCACCTATAAATCCTGGATTGGATTTACGAGCCACCAACGACGCCCTGAGACCACCTGAGTTACGCCGCACCCAGTTAAACGGCTTCTAGGACGTTCGCGACGCCAACCTTGTCGCGAAACCCGCGAACAGAAGCCTAGTCCGTTTACACCTTCTTCTTACCCGACAGCTCCTAAGACCAGATCTGGCGGAGGCGGTGCCGATACCTGCCGCGGAGAGCGTTTTTCACCGTAGCCACCTCATGAGTGCCCCACTGTGGGACACCCAAATAGGTGTACCACTCTCCGGCATCTAGATAGTGAAAGATGCTTCCGTCTATGAGCTGGGCGTCCTCTCCGTATGGACCGCATCGTCCTCTCTTGAGATGAACCAGTGCACATTTGTCCAGCCCGAACTCCATCCCAACCGTCTGCATGTACTACTGTACCACTCTGAGGGACTGATTTAAATCCCTCTCTCCGGAGGCATAGAGTTTAAGGTCTTCCATATAGAACAAATGGGTGACCTTATGCCTCCGGTCTCCTGGGGTACCGCAATTGTAACCCGGGGTACGACGAAGTGCAATGGATAATGGCAGCAGTGAGATGCAAAACTGCATTGTACCAACGCCTGGACTAAAGCCCTTGACGAGAAAGATCCTATGGACATAATATATCTTGACATCTCTAGGGCTTTCGACAGACTCCCCCGTCGCAGACTGTTGCACAAAATGGATCACTTTGGTTTTCGATGCAAACTCTGTTCATGGATAGCTGATTTTCTGGACAATAGACATCTCAAAGTTAGAGTCGGCCAGGCATTTTCCGATATTTGGCCAGTGTCCAGTGGAGTTCCTCAGGGCTCGGTTTTTGGTCACCTGTTATTTGTTATATATGTAAGCGATATACCACATCATCTGTCGAGCTCTTTGTCATTCTACGCTGACGATACGAAATTATATGCTAATCCATCTAGCAATTATTTAAGTCTTCAAAAAGATCTGGACTCCCTGACGGCGTGGTGCAATGATTGGCTGCTTCCGTTGAATACTGATAAGTGTGTTGTTCTCCACCTGGGCAAAAACAATTCTAACTTTCCATACTCCACTAACGGTCAGTCGCTAAGGAGTGTATCACATAACGATCTCGGACTCACAGTGAACATTAATCTAACGTGGAGTGATCATATCGCCGCAGTGTGCAAACGTGCCAACGCTAGACTGTTTCTGTTCTGTGTCAAAAATCGTTCACCAAATTGTCGTTTGATACGTGTTGTCGACTGTACAAATCGTATGTTCGTCCGATTCTCGAATACGCCGGTCCAGTGTTGTACCCTGAACTTGTTCGCGACCGAGAAATGTTGGAGAAAGTTCAACGCCGAGCCACCAGACTCTGTTTTGGCCCTGTTAGGCCGTCATATGAAGAGAGATTGGACTTAGCCAATCTTACAACGTTTCAGCAACGACGTCTCAGAGGCGACCTGATTCTAACGTTACGCATTATGAAGTACAACTTTGGCGGCTTAGCTTCAATTTTTCAACTCAACACAGATGCTCGCCTGCGCGGACACCAATACAATCTAAAAAAGGAATCATTCAAGACACGGGCTAGACAGTATTTTCTTAGTAACAAGAACTTTGACTTTTGGAATAATCTGCTCCTTGATGTATTCGATGCTCAATCAATTAATTCTTTTAAAAATAAGATTGATAATTATATTATTGCTTTTGGCTAGATTGGCTTCTCGATTGAATTTCTGCATTTGTGTTTTTGCTACTATTTGTAAGTTTCAATATTTATTTGTCATTTTGCTACTGTTTGTCAGTTCTCACACCGATTATTTGTAATTGTAAATGTAATTTAATTGCATGTGCTTACTTGCCACAGGCATATTACTTGTTTTTCTTTTTTTCTTGTAATGGGCATAATAGGACTTTGTCCTCTGCCCTTATTAAATTTTAATAATAATAATAATAATTATTATTATTATTATTATTATTATTAGCTCATGCGATGTCATATCAAATGCTTGCGGTAATCTATCCAGCCATTGACAGGTTTCGCTTGTACTGCACCTAGCGTAATACATCTGTCGATGAGCAGGTTCTCCTTACAGCCAGCTACAGCCCTCTTGGACCCTCGCTGCTCGTACATCCGTTGATAAACCGGTGTCACTGCTTGGAGCACACACGCGTACAAGATGCGAGTAAACACCTTGTAACACGCATTCAGGCAGGTTATTGGACGGTAGTTCTTTGGCTGGGACAAATCTCCGCCCTTAGGGATTATTATTATTATTTACATTATTATTATCATTATTATTAATATTATTATTAGATATTAAAAGCGAACAATTTGCCAAAAACAATACTGTATATTTTGTTGCTAATTTGTACCAAAAAATGGTGGCTGCTAGCGTAATGTTAACATATTTAATTTCTTGGATTTCTTGTCGAGAACAGTTTCCAAATTCATTTTAATGATGAAAAATATGACTGGTATTATTGGAATTTGACTAATGACTATCTGATTTTTCATTTCTAGACCGAACAGGAAGTGGAAGGCAGTAACAATTTTTTTACTGACTGCATGAGTCGAATGGTCAAATTTCATTATTGTAAAAAAATATTATACACCTTCTGAAGATATTCGTTGAGCAACATAATATGGTGCAAAAATCGGTTTGCTATCATTTTTAGTTGCTGAGCAATTCAATGGTAACGCTAGTAGTCACCCTTTTCTTTAAAAACCGCACAGGCCATAAAATTGAAATTCATAGTACAAATTAGTAACAAAATATCCATTTGTTTTTGGCGGCTGCAGGAGGTGGCATGGCGGGGTAATAGACGTGAAATGAAGTTTTATTCAATACAGCAATAAGCTTACGTAATATAGGGATTTTCTACGTTCCCAACGTTACCTCCGCAGCAATTTTCAAGTTTCGGCGTCTATGATATCTACCAAGAAAAAAGTTATATACGAAATAAATTCAGAGTTACAGGTAAAGTACATGCCAGTATCTTTTAAATCAACCCCAAATATCATTACGATTGGATAAGCACTTATGCAAGCTGATTCAAAAAAAGAAATAATAATAAAAAATAGAACATTGTTCTGAAACGTTCCATTTTCCATAGAACCTCCAGGCATATTGGTAATCAAAGGCAATAAAATGTTGGGAATGCAATCGCTAGATAGCTATCTTTTATTTTTGTGAAAAACTATATTTTCTTTCTTTCTCTCTTTTACGTGATGTGATGGCTAAAAATGGTTATTATTTTCATGGAATATTTGTATCCCATTGCTCTTTTAAATAAAAAATGATTTTGTTGTATACAAAATTTTATTCATTTCAATCCCCTACAACTCTCTGAGACTTGTTCCAAGTCCGTCGCCGACAGTAACAAATATAATAATTTATATCATGGTTGCTTGTTTCTCTTTTGAAAAAAAAAAAAAATAGTTTGCCCAGCCAGCATGTAACGTAACTGGGCACTTTTGTGATGTTCCTTTTAGGTGACAAAGATACATTCATTTGTAAGGTGCCATAAACCGCTCAGTTACATAGTGCCTAGATGTAGAATGTACCATAGTGACTTTTTTGCTACATACTTGTGTGATATCTATGAGATATTAATAAAATGTGGAAATTTGAGGTCATATGAATAGCATAGATTATATATAACATGTATGTATTTTTGTAACTTTAACTAAACGTGTCTTATTCATGTTACATATAAGTACCTTTAATGTTTCGAATTTTTCTGCACTCATGACACATAACGTAACATGACCTTAACTTTGTTATTTCCTGTCCTGGCGTTCTAGCGCAGTCTATTAGTTCTAGTAGTTTATATTTTGTGCCTGGCGTCATTGCTTTATTAAGTCAAAGCCATCCAAGATTCAAAACCTGTTTTTATTTTATAGTTTTATGCAGTTTTATGTTTGTGTTTGTCTTTGGTGAGAAGTTTTGTGGAAAAATATTTATTCTTTCAGTGATAAACAATAAGCGGTAAACATGTATAAACCGATAAAAACCTTTCGGCAAGACGCAGAAGAAGATACTACTGCGACTGCGGCAGCAGATATTAAAAATGATCAAATCTCCATCACCCTTTTCGATCAGAAAAACAACAGTCCCCCAAGATGTGATTGACAGTCCCTCTTGAACTGAATGAAATTAATCCATTACCCATCACCTCTTCAATTCCTAATTTTTAAGAAAACTGTTTTTAAAAAATTTCAAGTGATTTTGAATTTTGTATATAAGTACGACTCCAAAGACATTATATCACCCCTATGTTCCTAATTTTTGTCTTCAGCTTCTTACTTAGTTTTCTGTTAATAAAATGTGTTTTTTATTTATTTAAATTTTATTTCTGTTTGTTTTACCATTAACAAAAGTCATCACATAAACATTAGAAATTATAATATCCTTAATAGTTCCAAGTCCAAGTAGAATGTTAATATTACAAAACTATTTATAAAATCTACATTATATTATGTTGATACATATCGGTAATGAATTTAAGGCATAATGTTTCTAATATTATTCTATATGATAATTATTTACATTAGCGGAAACCTCTCCAGAAATTTTGATCGGGGAGGTTTCCGCTAATGTAAATAATTACCATAAATAGTAATATTAGAAACATATGCCTTAAATTCATTACCGATATGTATCAACAGAATGTAATGTATAGCTTTTAAATGTCCGACAAGTACCTACATAATAAGTACTTCATAATGGAATGTTAGCATTACATTAGTAACGGACATCCCTTAAGTACATTACCAGGAACATTTAAAGTGATGTCTCACAAAGGTCACAACAATACTTCACCGAGATGTACTTTTGAGGTGCACCAGGGAGGACATTTGGTGATTGTATGTCCTTCTATGCAACATAAACAGTACTTTTATTGCGACATCGCATGTACTAGATGCATTTTAATAGTACATCGTCAGTACGTTGCTGTGCTGGCTGGGTTGCTTTACTAATTAAAACTACTTAGTTTTATTTCCGTATCATAACAGAACATAATATATTTTATCACTACATGACATACAACATTAGTAATCATATTTCATTCTGCAGATTTTATGACTATCGCTAATGTCTTTTTGTAGTAATCACTCTGTCAAGTTATCAAATCATATGAAATAAAATATGTCTGATACCTAATTTCATTTGAAGGTAAATTTACACGTTTGTTTTTCAAAAATAACTTTGGTAGAGCACCAAAGTGTTTCAAATTTGATATAAAAAGTATCAAAAAGTCGAGGATAAAAGTTATTATTCCAAATAGCCATTGCTACACAAACAAAAATCAACTGAAAAAAATTCTTATTAACATTAATGTATTTTTTTTTTCAATGTTTATTAGGTCCTTCAGACTTTTAATTTAATTCAAAATAAAAAAGGTAAATATTGAGGTTTGAAATTGTAGAGAAAATTAAAATGTGGGGCAAACAAGTTTCCAGGCACGCGTCTGCCAGACGTTCCACCGTATATTCCATCTGTTGCAGCTGAAATTATTCGAAACATATGCTTTTACTTTATATAGGATCCTTCTTCCACTTACCTGCACAGTAGATGCAGGCCCATCTGTGAATGAAAAAGTTTTGAATTTCATGTTTCTCAGATTTAATTGTAGAAATAATTTTCAAAAATTTTGGTAGTACATACAGTGTGTTTACTTCTAATTGTGTACAAATCTGTAAAATATGTATTCTTTAAAATAATTCAACAAATCAAAAACCGCTGATTCTACGACGGCTTTTAAGATGGCGACCGACGACCTGCTATAATTTTGTTTACCATCGAATTTCAATAAAAACGTTTATCGATTTGTTTATTTAAAATTTGAATTTCAATCAGAATCTTTAAAACCTCTATGTGTAAAATTGAACAAAAACTATACAACAGTGTGTTTTCTTTTACACAATCTCAGTTTTATTTGTATACAAATCCATGTTGGATTATCTCGAAAAATTAAGGTTTTACAGATACACACAAATAAAAGGAAAAACACACTGTATATCTATGAAAAAATAGAGTGTCAGTGTTTAATTCGACTTGGGTTAGTCAGCTTAGCTATATTTATGTAACATACTTATTTATTGTATTTTCGAATTCTTCATTCAGTTTAATATAACTATGTAGCATACTTGACAATGCAACTGTAAAACGTCTATGTATTATTTCAAAAACGTACGAAACTTGGAATTCTCTAGTTTAAATAATTTAATATTGTTAGTAAGAAACACTTATAAATAGATAGGAAAATTAAAAGCTTTCAAAGCTCGACGGGGCATGGCTGTTGCAAATGTATCAGTAGTTTCGTCTATAAACAAAAATATTTTCACGTATTGATTTGACTATTCTATTCGTATACTATTTAAGTCTGCTCTATGTATACTTTCATGATATTTTTCAGTCTGTCAACTGATAGACTGAAAAGATACTAGAATAGTGGAATATGTCAGCAAGAAACACTTTTGGAAGTTGGGAAAATAAAGAGCCACAATGCTGGACGGGGCATAGGTGTTCAAATGTCTTTTTTACTTTCGTAGAAGAATTTATAATTTGTTCAGAAACATTCTAAAACAGCTCATTTCTTTGAATACGTAGATATATTCTTATACCTAATATGCACAACTATTTTGTTACTACGTTTCAAATGATTCCCTTTTAATTCGTCTCTCTTCTAAAGCCGTATACTCACATGTAACAGAACCTCAATGCGTTACTGCATTTCGAACAAGGTCAAAGTAGATCGTACGCGTAAAAAATTGGTGGGAAAATAAATTCATTGCGAACAGAACTTCGCTGCATCGCGAACATGTTGATCTTTCCATGATGTGTGCAGTCCGATCAATTGTGTTAGGAAAAAATATCCACGCCCGCCCTCTGGTGTGTTAGAGGACGAGATTCGCGATGAAGTTCTGTTGTAAATATGTACACAACTTAATATCCATCCATCCATTACATATAGTTGTTTAAATACACATGGGACTATAATTTTACACATATAAAACAACTGAAATGCCCATGACGAATTGAAACCCGGGAGGACCGAGTACGACTTGTTAACAATCGCGGCTCTCAGCCTCTAAAACCGCTTATACACTTACCTACTATATGCGCAACTGCGCATCGAACAGAGTCAAAATTGTTCGCAATACACATAACATGTTACGCTGCACGAAACATGTCTCCGAACAAAACTTCGTTGCGTCGCGAACATTCTGATGTCTCCATATTATGAGTATGGTCGGTATGATCCAATCAACAATGTTTCGAAAAAAAGTCAGCGTCTATATTGTGCGTAGCCTCATGCAGTAACACTTTTTGATGTGACACAGAAATACCGATAAATGTTGACAGTGCTGCGAACCTCAATGCAAACTCCCATATTTGCAGTGATGCTACAGCGACAAGTTTAGCTCTGCTAAAATGCATTTGTAAAAGACACTCATTATTTTGCTATTCTAACCCTACATTTTAACAATTACTTTCACATATAAACAAAAGTGAACAATCTTATATGTAGAACTATGTAAGTTTATGTTCTAACAATATTTTCATCTCCAGTTGAATTAAAAAAAAAGAAAATGAGGCTAACCAATCTAAAATAAAATTTTCCAGAGGCACTGGTAATCGAGTATCGGTTGAATTTATGCGGAATGCGGAGTAAGAGAGTATAAGAAAAGAAAGCAACCCAACGATAATAAAGATTGCATGGACATTACCAAATAATTACACAGGTCCACAAAAAAAAAGTGGTGTGTGCTGAGGGTCCCATTATATTTTTTCCATGTATTTTTCCCGCTGAACACGAATCTGAAGTCAAAATGGGGGGTCGCACAGCAAATTTTAGAGAAAACCCATAAAAACGATAAAAATCACATCAAAAGTTTACACAGGTTCACAAAAAAAAGTCATGTGTACTGGGAGTTAAACTATATTTTTCCTTTGTATTTTTTCCCGCTGAACACGAATCTGAATTTAAAATTGGGGGTTACACAGCAAATATTTGAGAAAACCTAATAAAATCGATACAAATCACTTTCTCGTAATTTATTCTGTATGATACCAAAGTTTACAGAATATTTATTCTGTAAACTTTGATGATACTCTCTAAAACTGAAACAATGAAAAATGCTGTGAATTAGTGAATATTTACTATTTTACAGCTACCTTGATATAGTTACAGCATAATTGTAAACATTTAAGTACGTATACTAAAGACTAGTTAGTACGATGGTGATCGACAAATTTGTTTATTCTTATTTATTTTGACGTTAATGTATTTTTTCTTAAGTTCTGAAATATGCGTAAAATCCATTTATTTCAAAAACTGTGGTAGATAGGTATAGGGAAATTTTAGGGAATACACATTATTTTTTTAATGTATAATTCAAACATGCAAAAAATATAGGGTGTTCCATTTAAAATAACCTAACTTTGATATGGTACGTCTTTCTGAAACACCCTGTATATTTCTAAATAATTTTAAAATGTAGCTTTTAGTAATCGGAATATACCCGTGAAAAAAACTGTATATACTATACTATATATATATCCACATTAAAATCCACCTGTCTCTTATATATATATATATATATAGGGTGTTTCATAATTTATGCGCAGGACTTCAGGATGTGATAGCTCGTCCAAGAATTTGAAAAAAAGTTTGTATTAACTTACCCTCTAAAATGCACAATTTTCGAGATACAGAGTGTTGAAATTGTAAAAATTATTTCGTTTTTTGCGAATATATCCGGAACCGTTTATCGTACAAAGAACAGCTTTTGTAAGCATTTACTACTCATAATAAGCTATGTTCTGTCCGAGAAATTTTTTTTTCAAAGTCATAATTGGTGAAAATTTTGAAGGCGAAGTGGGTGTTTTTCTCCTCAACTTCTACGCCACTTTTATGTTGAAAACATGGTCCATTTTTTGTAATAAATTTTTGTTACTAATTAAACAAAATTTATTTAATCGTTAGAACAAGTAACAAAACCAAACGTTAACTTCATAGTTGTAAAGTTAAAAAAAATATCGTACACAGTTAAATTAAATGCGTCGAAGAATTGCTGCATGCATTGAAGCTAACGGAGGCGGCGCCCGTTTACGCTTATCTCGCGAATTTTACGTGAATTTTACAATTATATCATGTTTGTGGTAAAATTCGCAATTCGGTAATAATAATTCGGCAATAATTCGGTATTTATGTACTATTTCTTTTTATTTGTCTATACATATAATAATTAATATTGTATGTAATATAAATTAACCATAATGCTTCATAATTTATATTTTCCAAAGAATATATACCTATGAATTGAAAAGAAGCAGCCACACAAAATAAATAACTATCTTCATTACTGTTTTGTTGCTTACAGAAATCAATTATTTTTGAATAAGGAAGTGAATTGATTTTAAAGTTTATAAATACACATTTTTATTTTTCTAGTATTTAGCTTTTCACAAAATTTCAATAGTCCAATAAAATAATAAGTATGAGATTCTATAGTAATAATTGTCATTTAATAACTGATTATTTAGCCATGTAATATTGAATATCATAGAGATGGTTCAAAATTAAATTGACAAAAGTGGACAATGCAAATTTGCACGAATAATTATTATTAATTTATAGCTGTTTTATTGATTTATTTCTTGAGGGTAGTTCAAATATTTTTGTAAAGAATATTCTTGTATACGAGCTATAGACATCCTAGAGTAGGTGCATGTACGGCATAAATTATGAAACACATACCTATATATATATAGTTATATATATTATTACTGTCAAATTTAAAGACAGTCTACTACTGATTTTTTTTATATTTATTCAAAAACGAATTTTTTTTAATTAATGCATTTTCTTCGATAATTGTGCATTTATTTAAATTGAAATATCTTTAATTATGAACACATTCTGATATAGAAAGTCACGAAAAATGTTTATCTTGTTATAAAAAAACTCCTATGAAAAGTCCCCAAATTTCATTATTTTGTCATGCCAAATGAGAATAGCCATGAGTCCAATTTACACACACGCAACTACCGCATGGATAGACGTCAAAACGTAAAGTGACAGAAACTGTCAAAGCAAATATGAATATTTTTGTAGAAATTTTATTATAAATACGTAATACCACGAGGTACCTACATTGAATGTGTATTTGCAATAATGGTACAGTTTTGTTAAAAGAAAATGGAAGTTTGAGCAACCTTGCCTGTAATGAATACCCAGAACACAGAAAATTGTGAAACATTTGCCGTATATTTAAGAGTGGGCAATGGTACCTGATATAGATGCCAAATTTAATGATTTTTTTTTTATGCACCGGAGATAAATAATGAAAATCTAACAAATTTCGGACTTGCACTACTATTCAAGGATTAATTCCTTTATTTTTTATTTACTTTATATCAACGAGTTTTTGTTAAAATCAAATAAATAATTTTGCACCTATGTAGTTTAACAAAATTCGTATAGATGGCGCCGAGCACCAGTTTTAAACTATTTTATTTAATTACGTCTATTAGACAAACCATATACAGGAAAACAGTGAAATCGGACTTCAGCAATATATTGTAGATTCTAAATCATGAGTTGTTTAATTTTTTTTATCCTATGAATCCAGAGATATCTCTAATAATCTTGTTAAACGGTTTAGCTCTCCCCACTATTCTGGATTGCAGACTTGGAATCTAGTGGTATGAGAGCCGGCGGCGCCCGTTTACGCTTATCTCGCGAATTTTACGTGAATTTTACAATTATATCATGTTTGTGGTAAAATTCGCAATTCGGTAATAATAATTCGGCAATAATTCGGTATTTATGTACTATTTCTTTTATTTGTCTATACATATAATAATTAATATTGTATGTAATATAAATTAACCATAATGCTTCATAATTTATATTTTCCACAAGAATATATACCTATGAATTGAAAAGAAGCAGCCACACAAAAATAAATAACTATCTTCATTACTGTTTTGTTGCTTACAGAAATCAATTATTTTTGAATAAGGAAGTGAATTGATTTTAAAAGTTTATAAATACACATTTTTTATTTTTCTAGTATTTAGCTTTTCACAAAAATTTCAATAGTCCAATAAAATAATAAGTATGGAGATTCTATAGTAATAATTGTCATTTAATAACTGATTATTTAGCCATGTAATATTGAATATCATAGAGATGGTTCAAAAATTAAATTGACAAAAGTGGACAATGCAAATTTGCACGAATAATTATTATTAATTTATAGCTGTTTTATTGATTTATTTCTTGATAGTTCAAATATTTTTGTAAAGAATATTCTTTGTATACAGAGTGTTCCGCATAAGAATAGACATAGAGTAGGTGCATGTACGGCGTGATCTAGGGGTTCCAAAATATTGAAATTTAACCAAACATACCTATATATAAAGTTGCATAGTTTTATTACTGTCAAATTTAAAAGACAGTCTACTACTGATTATTTGATTGCTTCTAATAAACACTATTAAAATCTAATTTTAATTAATGCATATTTACTTGAAATCTTTTTTAAATTTAACAAGAGTAAAAAAGTGTTTCAAATAAAATTCTGCGTGAGATATTATCATTCTTCTTTTCAAATTCGATTAATGTAAAATCAATGAACACCTTGTGTGTTTCAAATTACTTGAATTCATTGTCAAAGAATACCAATTATAAACTTAAATCACGTACCTACCAAATTTGATTATTCCAAGTTAAAGTAATTTAGAAATAATAGGTATTTTTTTTTCAAAATATTTGACCCCACTTGGAAGGCCTATTTAGTTAAATTGAAATATGTTGTGACCCCCTATATACACCTGCTCTGTGTTGGTTCTTATGCGTAACACTCTGTATAAATACGATGGTGGGAATTTATACTAAATTGAAAATAACTGTAGAAGTTATGATTAAAATTTACTATGTATTGTACATGATACATACATTTACATTATGTACATGTTATTATAATGAATTTTATACATAAGTAGCACAAATGGTACCGGTGAATCTTCAACTAAAAAGAACACGTTTTGGATAAAAATGACCTTCAAATGTTCACTCCTTAGGAGATAGAGCCCCTCATTTTCCAAAAAAATATGGAATTTGAAAACCGAAAAAGGTATAATAGTATGTATAGTATGTATAATTTTACACAAATTTTCTACCAATGCATGTGCAACTTTTCAATAATTTTTCGAAAATTTTTGCTCCTTGGAATATGTTAAAATGAGAATCCCTTAATGTATCAGATAGCCTGGTTTATTTTAAAACGTTTATTTCTCTTGCTTTTTCGCTTTAATACTAACCGTTTAACAGAAAAATTAAATTCATTATCATTCTCATTATAACGATAAGTAGCAAAAAAGAAATGAGGGGAAGCTTATATCAACCCCTTAAGGGCAGACATTTTCGAAAAACTATTGCACATGCATTAGTATTGAAAATTTTACTTTTATATCGTTTTTAGTATTCAAATTATCTATCTTTTAAGAGGTGCTATGGTAATTTTTATGCAAACGTGTTCTTTTAGCAGTAGATTCACTGGTATCATTTGTGCTACTTCTTTTGAATATACTCGTATTTAATTATATTACTAAATCCGAAAACAATATTATAGTATTTATTTTGCCCGTACTTACTCTTTTTTTTTGCAACCATGTTTTTTACGCCACGCACTTAGACGTAAGTGTCCCTTTTTCGTCGCATTTTTGATCTTAAGAATATAGTGTGATTCACTGGTATATGCATTTCAGGGACGCCCTGTATTTTATGAGTAACAGTAGTAACAACTATAAGTATATAATTTTCATTATATTTGTCAAATTATTTGATGTTAGTAACAAATAATATATAGTGTTACAACTGAGCTAATATTAAAATGGTCATGAATTGGAACAATATGTTAAGCATTATTAATTTTAACAGTCCACGCGACGCCACGGACTGTTCCTATTCGTAATTCTAAAATATGATACAGTGATATACCCGATATACCTATTTTGCCTAACTGTAACGCCGTCCGCTTAAGTCCGAGTTCGACTCTGTCGAGCGTGTGTCATTTTTTACTGCTGCCCAGATAATTTATTGCTTCTAAGGACATGCCTACCGGTGATACCTACCCCCCTTCCGCGACCGTAAGTTTGACGAATGTGTCTACCATTGCCCACTCTTAATTGCATCTTCCTTACAATACAGTAATTCTTATCGGGAATTATTATTATTTTTCACCATATCACTCTCAAACTAATAAATTACGTGCAAACATTAACAGCTGTAAAAAAAATATTATAATATTGTTGGATATCATAAAAGCAATAGGGGACGATTCGTAAACCAGAAAGCTGATCGAATTTATGAACATCCTCTTCCTTGGTTCGACTTGAAGCGCGCTATCTACAATCTAAACTTGTGGTGTGGTTACTTAACCTACTTAACCTAGAATTATTAGAAATAATGCCGGCAACAAGTGTTAGAAAGGCTTTAAACTCTAGAAACAACAACAAACGTCTAAGGTCGTGTTTATAATGGAGCTGAGATAAACGATAAAAGCAACGATTTATAGCAAAGCAACGAAATACGACGCATGTTTTTGTATGCAGCTGTTCATGTTGAAGCGGCGACGAGTCGCTCGGTGCTTTTTTGCCGACCAGCGATAAGAGCGGTAAGAAGCCAAAGTGCATATTTCTTTGCTCTCATCGACTATACTGCACAGGAGACAATGAATAATGAATCCATTTACAGTTTATCTAGTTACTAAATAAGATGGGTACTGATAAATTAATTACTGAAGTCTTTGTCATAGAACCTGTTTAGCGTGACAGTTGTACCAAGTTTTTTCAATTGGTTCAGATATATTGTACAAAATATAATCAAGTGTTCGGCGTCATTCGCATATACTCAAAAAATTTGGTGACCACTTTCTCAGGTCATTATATAAATGATGAAATTTTCCAAATGTAAATCGACATGTGTTAATAGAATGAGCACAATATATACGTTTCTTACGCACGCAATTTTCATAATACCATTTAGCAGAATATGAAGATACAAATTTTTCTTCAGCATCACTTATTTTATAAACGGGGATTTGGGTCAATTGCTTTTAACTTACTAGTATCACAACTCCAACATAAACATATCGAAGAAAGATACTTTTGAATAGCTGTTATCGCAGCGTTTACCAGCGCTCTTATAGCTTTTATCGCAGCTTCAACATAAATACGGCCTAGTGCGTGACGAAAAAAACGTGATTGTAAAGAGAGTAAAGTACCGACAAAGTAAATACAATATTTTTATTTTTGTGTTTTCGGATTTAGACAGTAATATAACTAATACACGGATATTTTCAAAAGAAATATCACAAATGGTACCAGTGAATCTACTGCTGAAAAGAACACGTTTGCTTAAAAATGACTATAGCAAAATGTTCAAAGTTTCCAAAAAAGTATGAAATAGCGGCTGTAATTTGAAAACTAAAAAAAATGTATAAAAGCCTTATTTCCTACTAATGCATGCAACTTTTCAACAGTTTTTTGAAAATTTCTGAAGGGGTTAAAATAAGCATCCCCTAAGTTCTTTTTTGGTACAACTTATTTGTTTGACATAAATTAAGTATTAAAAACACATATCGGATCGCCTGCTTCAGTTTAAAACTTTTACCTATCTTACTTTTTTACTTTAAAACTAATTAATAGTAGTATATTATTTAACGAGCGGTAATGTAGGTCATAACTCACGCATATGAAGTTTGCAGCACGAGCCGCAGGCGAGTGCTGTAATTCATCAAGGGATTCACCCATTCATTCAAGGGATGACCATTACCGCAAGTTGAATACTATACTTTATCTACGACTATAACATCTTTTTAGGACTAATATTAGAAATTGATTTGAAAACGTCAAAATTATTTTGTTAAAATATCAAATGACATTAGTCCCCTCAATGATAATAATTGACAGTTCAGCCTACTGACAGGCGTTGGCAATTTAATAATTTTAAAACCTTTTAATTATTCATTCCTTTCCACTTGTTAAAAATTCTTTCCATTTTACACCAATGGAACGTATTTATCGGCTTAAAAATTTCCAAGAATTTACTGCGTACACTATTTATATACCTAATTATCATTGTAGAAACCCAGCGTGAGTTATAATAACCCACTATAAAAACTCACGCTATTTGTTTATTGATACTATTAATTGCTCAAAAGTAGTTGAATAATTAATATATAAATTATTAATAGATCTACTTCTATTAATAAATTCATTTCAAGTCACAAAAGGTCTAATGACAGAAACTAGCATGACAGTCACCTACTATTATAGTAGCAATCGTGTGGGTTATAATGCGAATGATAATGAATTTAATTTTTCTGTTAATAAACGGTAATAATTTTAAAGCAAAAAAGATAAGTCAACGTTTTAAAATAAACCAGGCTATCTGATACGTATTTTTAAATACTCAATTTTTGCGAAACAAATAAATTAAGGGAAGCTCATTTCAACACACTCCAAGGTGCAAAAATGTTCGAAAAATTGTTGAGAAGTTGCACATGCATTGGTAGAAAATTTGTGTAAAATTTGACTATTATACCTTTCTTGATTTTCAAATTCTATATATTTTTTTGGAAACTAAAGGGCTTTATCTCCTAAGGGGTGAAGATTTTACTATCATTTTTATGCAGACGAGTTCTTTTTAGCTGCATATTCATCGGTACTATTTGTGCTACTTATTTTACATTTTCATTCAAAAACATGATTTACGTTTGTTATTGGTCTTCGTTGACTATGACTTCAAGTAAATTGAATCACTACAAGGTGTTCATTGAGAGTGAGTCACCCTAATATTGTACCAAACTTTCTTTCCATTGATAGAATTTTAAAAGAATGATAATATCCCGCGCAGAATTTAATTTAAAATATTTTTACTAGTTAAAATTAAAAAAACTTCAAGAAAATATGCATTAATTAAAGCAAGGTTTTAATAGTGGTTATTAGAAGAAATCAAAAAATTAGTAGTAGACATTGTCTTTAAAATTTGACAGTAATAAAACTATGCAATTTTATATATACCTAAATATGTTTGGTTAAATTGCAATATTTGGGGACCACCTACATCACTCCCGGAACACTGTATATTCTTTACAAAAATATTTGAACTATCAGTAAATATATCAATAAAACAGCTATAAATTAATAATAATTTTTCATGTATTGCATTGTCCACTTTTGTCAATTTCAATCAACATTATTAGAAATATCTCTGGATTCATAGAATAAAAAAATTAAACAACTCATGATTTAGAATCTTCAATATATTGCTGAAGTCCGATTTCACTGGTTTCCTGTATATGGTTTGTCTAATAGACTGGTCCTCAGCGCCATCTATACGAATTTTATTAAACTACATAGGTGCAAAATTATTTATTTGATTTAAAAAAACTCGTTGAGATAAAGTAAATAAAAAAATAAAGGAATTAATCCTTGAATAGTAATGCAAGTCCAAAATTTGTTAGATTTTCATTATTTATCTCCGGTGCATCAAAAAAAAAAAAAAATCATTAAATTTGGCGTTTATATCAGGTACCATTGCCCACTCTTAAGCTATGTACCATTATTAATGACTCAATATATGTCCATTCAGTATTAAAAATACGCATTATCTTGAAAACCGTAAAAGATAAGTACCACATATAATGTATTTTTCAAGCCTACTTGACGATCTCTCTAACGGCATAAAAATATAGAGGGTGTTCCATTAAAAAAATCAAAGTTAAGGCCTGTATCTCGGAAACGCGATATTCGATTGTTTTTGTGATATTTGTCTTAAACAATTTGTAAAAGTCCCTACAAGTTATATTCTTACACTTTTTTTCGTATCTCGAATAATAACGAAAAAAGGGGGGGGGGAATTTTCGCTTGACCACCCTGGTCACAATGGTAACTCGATGCATTCCTTGTAGGAAGTTATAGTATAAGTGTTTCGTGATATATTTTCTTCTTATAACATATTCTGAAAACCCTTAGTTTCCGATCTACAGGATGTTAGTTTTAATAAAAAATGCAAATTTATTAATATTACAGAAACCGCTCAGAATATTTTACTGAAATTTTGCGGGCTTTAACAGTTAACAACAATACGTGTTTTGCGATAAAAATATTGTATTCAGTTTCATCAGTAGCGTGCGCTTAGGCACAATTCCGAATAATTTTAAAGATTTATTCTCTCTTCCTAAATTGTAGGTTACTTTTTTACCACTATCTGTACTGTTATAAGCCATTTTTAATCCTTATACAGGGTTAACTATGACTAAGTACAAAAAATTTAACCACGTGCTCAGGGAGGCCTAAAAGACATTAAAAAAAATATTCCAGAATATTAGCTCGATATTTAAAAAATGGGGCAAAACCCTTTTTTCCTACGGAAAGTCGGCGCCTATGATAAGAACCGACTGAGATGGCTTAGATCCATAGATAAAACTTACATCTGTCAACAATATCTACTACCATCGTCGTTTTTTGCAGCATTTCTAAATGTAGAAACGAAAGTTAACATTCTTAATAGTAATAATACCTGATAGATCTTTATTTATTAACTATAAAACGTTTAAAAATTAAAATAAGACACTAAAAACTGAAGAACACAAAATTACAACGTAAACACAGAAATTCAATTATGACATGACAGCGATACTGACTAATGAGCGACTGTTGCATGCTTGTAGAGTATGCAACCAACAAGCATTGGCGGCGTTAAATAAGGATTTAAAAAAATATAGAAAAAAATTTTTTTTGGCTTTATAAATAAGTTTGGAATTTATTTGAAGGGTGATTTCGTTAATTCTTATTTTTCCCTATCCCCTCTTAAAATATTTGTACGAGTACTAAGTCATAGTTAACCCTGTATATTAAAAGCTGTAGGTAACTCTCGCTCGCACACTTGACTCGAAACACAAAACATTGGTCCTTCCAGCTGGATCAGCGAGAGAAGTAAGAATTATCATGCAAACAAAATATTAAGGAAGCTGGGAAGCACGTGAGCGATTCAACAGATCGAAAACGAAAGCCGAGTAACCTGCCTGGACACAAAATTACATCCAAAGGAAGTCGTCAGAGATAGCTGCAACTACAACAAGAAAAATTGAAATTTGGTGAGTCTGTTCCTATATATTTCCTTTACTTTCCATTTTTTTTTCCACTGGATAATTTCATTTCTATTTGTGTGAGTATAGTAAGACTAGTTATAATTCAATTTAAATTAAATAATTACACATCTCAAATCAAAATCTTTATTTAAATTTACATATAGGTACAGTTAAATTAAACTTAAAGGAAATAGCTATTTTTTTATCATAAAAAAACAAAAAAAACGGGAGACAAAAAACACATTCCATTCATTCAGTTTAGGAAAATGGCCAAGGTCAGAAATCTAATAAAAAACAGGGATGGAATAAAAATAAAATGTTCAGATTTGATGAATATGTGTATTTTGATGATGTGTATTTTGAAAATAATAAGGATATACACCAATTGTCTGTACGTTTACAGAAGGCACAAGGTTGGTGGGATGACTTTGACAATATACAAGGACAGATAGAGGAGCTGGAGGAGGAACGAGATCATGTAGCAGAGAGAAAAACATTTGAAGACTTGTATTTTAAGACAATATCATTGGCAAATAGGTATTTGGCAGATGAAAATAAGTCACAAGGAAATCCAGACGCCATGCTATCATAGATTCTAATATTTATCGCAATGTAAAATTGCCAACAATAAATTTACCTCAATTCAATGGTTCTTTTGATCAATTTTGTTCTATGACACATTTAATGCAGTTATTGATACCAATCCTAACTTGTCAAACGTACAAAAATTTCATTACTTAAGATCTTCATTAATCGGTCCAGCAGCCCAAACTATAAAATCACTAGAAATTTCTTATGTAAATTATACAGTAGCTTGGCATTTGCTTACAGAAAGGTATAGAAAATAAAATGATGATAAATAATCACTTAAAAGAAATATTTCATTATCAAATTTTGAGTAAGGAGTCACATGGTCAATTAAGAAATTTAATTGACACAATAACAAAGCATGTAAGGTCATTAGAAGTACTAGGTGAATCTGTCAAGGAATGGGACACTATTCTTGTATACATAGTATCAAATAAATTAGACTCTATTACAAAAAGAGAATGGGAAGAAAAATTTATTTCATTAGAAAAACCAAAAATGTCAAATTTAGAATCAGTCATTAATGCAAGATGTCAATTGTTAGAAAAATTAAACGTAGATAAAATAGATA
Organism: Monochamus saltuarius; assembly: GCA_025584915.1. Lineage (NCBI taxonomy): Eukaryota > Metazoa > Arthropoda > Insecta > Coleoptera > Cerambycidae > Monochamus > Monochamus saltuarius. The sequence goes on along the minus strand of CM046721.1, from coordinate 43,489,757 downwards.
AATCAAAAGAAAACAAGGTATATTCACGTAATGCTTAATTTGATAAACAAACATTGTCTTATATTTCCAATTCAGTTATTTGTCAACTTTGTAAAAATAATCATTATATTTACAATTGTGAAACTTTTCGAAATATGTCAGTGCAAGAAAGAATAATAAGAAATAAAACGTTTAAAATTATGTTTAAATTGTTTAAAGGGTAATCATGTAAGTGTAAATTGTAATATGACGAGTAAATGTAAAAAATGTGGCAAACATCACAGTACTTTCTTACATCTAGATAATTTTACACGTAAAACCATTCACCCAAATACAAAAAATGGTTCAGGTAACTATACTATTAATGAATCACAACCAAATTTAGTAAATCAACAATCACACAATCAACTACAATTAACTACAATCACACAATCAACTACAATCACACAATAACGTAACACACACACAACCAAGTACTTCACAGTCTCAGCATTCTTCCATAGTACTTTCAAACATACACCAGATAACGGAAGTAATATTGTCAACAGCTAACATGTATTTATATGATTCAATGCTCGTAAATGTAGAGCATTATTAGATTCAGGATCACATTATTACAGATAAGTTTGCAATAACAAAATTTGAAATTACCAATAACAAAAATTAATTTACCTATTTTTGGTATTAGTCAGGGAATAAATACGGTTACAAAACAAACAAGGGCAAAAATAAAATCAAAAATAAATGCATTTACAGCAGATTTGTCATTTTTAGTCGTACCTCGTATAACACAAAACATTCCATTAACAAAAATTAACATTTCTTCAATAGATCTGCCACAAAATGTCACACTTGCAGATGAATCTTTTCACATACCAGAAAAAATAGATGTATTATTGGGAGCAAACAAATGTTTGGAATTTGTTATGTATAGGACAAATCAAATTACCTAACACCCAAATTGTATTGCAATAAACCACGATATGGATCGTTTCTGGAAGTTTATCATTATCGCAGGGATCAGCAGTCGTATGCAACACATCACAAATTCAACTGCAACATCAAATGGCAAGGTTTTGGGAACTGGAAGAAGTAGCGAGGAGGCCAAGCTTCACAGAAGAAGAAATAGCTTGCGAGCAGCACTACAAGGAACATGTTAAGCGAGACGAGTCGGGAAGATTTATGGCAAAACTACTTATCAAGGGATCATTGTCAGAATTAGGAGATTCGTGGTTGACAGCTACTAAGCGATTCGATGCTATTGAAAAACGGCTAAAGAATAATGAAGAACTCAGGAAAAAATACTGCAATGTTATGCAAGAATACATTCAGTTGGAATATATGATTTTGGATGAAGCTCAAGTACAAGATTCTGGTTATTTTATGCCACACCTCTGTATAATCGAGGAAAGGGATGTAACAACTCAAGTCAGAGTAGTATTTGACGCATCGGCAAGAACTACAACTGGAAAATCGCTGAATTATATAATGCTGGTAAGTCCAAAAATTCAAACAGATGTTTTTTCATTGTTAATCAATTCAAGATAAATATTGCATGATGGCAGGTATTGAAAAAATGTATCGACAAATTCAAATATATCCTAAAGATTATAAATTACATAAGGTACTCTGGAGAACAAACCATGACGATGACATAAAGGTATATAATATGACTCGTGTAACATTTGGGGCAGCAGCAGCACCATTTTCAGCTGTACGTACTCTGCTCCAATTAGCACAGGAAGAAATGAAGAATTTTCCAAAGGCAGCAAACACATTACTTCAAGATTTCTATGTAGACGATTTGGTCACTCGGGAAGATACCACCGAAGAAGGTATACGATTACGAGACGACTTAATTGCAATGTTACGGAAGGGAGGATTTACATTACGTAAGTGGATATCAAATAATGGTAACCTTGTAGAATCATTAGAAAATGCTAATATCACAACAGAATACATTAGGTTAGATTATGAAAATGTAGTTACAACGTTAGGTATGTTATAGAATCCAAAAACAGATTAAATTCAATACGCAGTAAAAATACAATTTCAGAAAAGATTACAAAACGTTCAATTTTATCAGATATTTCTAAAATATTTGATCCAATCGAATTACTAGGACCCATAATAACAACAGCAAAAATTTTAATTCAACAATTGTGGAGTTCAAAAATAGATTGGATCAAACAACTTGGACACAGTACAAGAAACAACTACATATTATATCGCACACAGAAATACCAAGATATGTGATGACATCATCACCAGAAATAGAACTGCATGGATTGTGCGATGCATCTCAACAAGCATATGGAGCTTGTATTTATGTTAGGTCTTGGAACAAGAATGGTCAGATTAAAGTAGAACTTTTGTGTGCAAAATCAAGAGTGGCACCGCTACAACAAATTTCACTGCCTAGGTTAGAATTGTGTGGCTCTGTTGTATTAAGTAGACTATACCAACAAGTTATAAGGGCGATAAGAAAACCTGTTACAAGGACCTATTTATGGAATGATTCCTTAATAACGTTATGTTGGATTGATGCACATCCAACACGATGGAAAACATTCATCGCAAACAGGGTGAGCGAAATACAAGAAATTACAAAAGAATCAATATGGAGGTACGTAAAATCTATAGATAATCCAGCAGACATCATTTCAAGAGGGAAAAGCCCAGAAGAATTAAAACGGTCACGTATGTGGTGGCATGGGCCAACATGGTTACAATTTGAAGAGTCACAATGGCCCAAATCGCAGCCCCAACAGGTACAAGTTTTGGAGGAAAAATCACAGAAGAAAATAAACCTGCTTACGACAAATTCAACAAGTATTATTGACAAATTTTCATCATTCACATTTTTACAAAGAGTAGTAGCACAATGCCTTCGTTTCAAGCACAATTGTTTAGTTGGAAATGGAAAATTCATTAAGATGCATTATAAGAATGATTCAGCAAGAAGAATATTCAGAAGAAATAACAAATTTATTACAAAGAAAACCAATATCAAAAAAAAGTTAATTATTGTCTCTTTGCCCATTTATCGACAATCAGAATATATTACGTGTAGGTGGTAGGTTAACTCATGCTGTATCAATATTCTATAATCAAAAATATTCTATTTTCATTCCAAAAAAACATTCATTCACTACATTATTAATTAAATTAATTATTTAATTATTAATCTCTTATCTAAAAATAAAGATACAATGAATTTTTTAGATGTTGCAAATTTTTATCGTGTTGTTCCAGTATTAGAAAAACCTACTCATATTAATTCAGCTATTGATTACATAATGACTAATTTTAATGCTGATTTATCGCATAAATCTATTTTAAATAGCGGCCTTTCAGATAATTCAGGTCAAAAAATTATTTTTCCTATTAATACCCTGTGCGCCAAGCCTTTAATTACATTCAGATCTTTCTCAAAAAAGAATATTCTAAATTTTAAACAGTGTATCGTTTCTGAATCATGGCATAGTGTTTATCAGAGTCAAGATATCAATACCAAATACGAATTATTTAATAAAATTCTACAAAATTATTATAATGAAAATTTTAAATTTGTTACTAAGTATATTAAACCCCAAAAAAATAAATTGGATAACGAGAGGAATTAAAATCTCTTCTATACGTCTTAAGGATTTATTTAAATTACAAAGAAATAATGATTTTTAAAAATTTGTAGAAAAAATATAAAAAAGTGTATAATCAGGTGATTCGCCGGGCAAAAAAAAATGTATATTGATAATATAATACTAAACTCTGCAAACAGAAGTAAAACGGTGTGGAAACTAATAAAAAATAATTTTAAAAATAATTCAAATGCAACTGATAATTATTGTGAAATGAAAGTAAAAGGAAAAATCGTCACAGATAAATTCTTAATCTCAAATGAATTTAACACCTTTTTTTCAAACATACCTATATTCTTAGTAGCAAATCAACAGAAAATGCAGTTATGCCATCACGGCTTTCGCTTCCAGTATTTATTGATGAAATATTATTAGAACCTGTCACATCTTTAAAATTATTAAATAATATTAAATTTTTAAAACACAAAAACTCTGTTCGGCCTGACAATTTTTCCATAAAAATATTGAAAAAATGTGCTAATGAGTTAGCTCCTATTTTAACTCATATTATTAATGAATGTTTCACTTCTGGCGTATTTCCTAATTTATTAAAAGTTGCTAAAATTTTACCATTATATAAAAGTGGTGACAGCAAAGAATTTTCAAATTATCGACCCATAGCACTATTATCTGTTTTTTCTAAATTATTTGAGAAACTGATATCAAAACATATAATTACATTTTTGGAAAGAAAACAATTTTTGTCACCAAACCAACATGGTTTTAGAGGAAAAAATCAACAATATCTGCATTGACAGACATATTGCATTTTGTTTATAAGAATTTAGACCGTGGACATAATGTTATTGCTATATTTCTTGTTTTGTCAAAAGCATTTGACTGTGTAGATCATAATATATTATTAAGAGATTTATTAAGATATAGTAAACGGGGCACGTGCAATAATCTTATAAAATCATATTTGGCAAGCAGGAAACAGTTTGTTGACTTTCTTGGATGTAATTCTAATATATTACCTATTAACTCTGGCATTCCTCAGGGAAGTGTTTTGGGTGATCTCTTGTTCATACTGTATACAAATGACATACAGAATTATATTTCAACCTCTTTTACGGCATTTGCAGATGATATATATGTTACTGTAAGCGGTAATAATCTAGAAGATGTAATTAGAACCCTAAATAATGATTTGAACATAATTTCAGATTACTTTTATAACAAAAAACTTGTTCTTAATCAGAATAAAACATTCTCGTTACACTTCCATCCCATTGGAGCACATTATAACGCCAGTATACGTATAAAACATAAAGGTAAGTCTATTGAACAGATTATTACACACAAATTATTATGTATTAATTTGGATATGTCATTAAATTGGAAGAGTCATGTATCCTATATATGTAACAAATGTGCAAGTACTTGTTACGCTCTGAAACGATTGCGTCATATTGCTGGTAGTTCTACTTTAAGAATGGATTAATTTTCAAATTTTGAATCACGCATTAGATATGGTATTATTTTTTGGGGAAACTCTGTATGGTCGCAAATGGTATTCAGATTGCAAACGAGGGCAATTCGTTGTATGTTTGCATTAAAAATTAGACAATCCTGCAAACAAAAATTTATTAAAAAAAAATATTGACGTTACCGTCACTTTATATTCTGGAAATATTAACATTTGTTAAAATACACTTCAATGCTTTTAACCTGTTAAACCAAAATCATAACTATGAAACACGGCATGGTGGGGATTTGCAACATGAAGTTCACAGACTTGAACTATATAAATCTGATCCGTATTATATGGGAACGGTATTGTACAAGTTAGATCCAGCTCTAAAAAATGTTGAGAGTGTAAAATTGTTCTTGACTAAGTTAAAAAAGTTTTTATTATTAAATACTTTTTATTCTGTGGAAGAATTTTTATCACAATGTATATTATATATTATAAATTTATATTATTATTTTTATTTTAGTTGTTTCTTAATATGTGTGTGTTTACAGGGGGTACTTGATACTTTTTGATAGTTAGATAGTTGTTGCATAGTTGTGTACATTTGTTATGCACTTTTATTATATACTGTACACTAGGTTTTAGGTTAGGATATATGTGTATTTATATTTTTTATGACTTGTCCTATATCATTATATATGATCAAACGGATTAATAAATATATGATTATGATAAATACACTCATCACATCACACGCAGGCACACAAACTACCCACTAAGCATGAAACATTACAGCATATCTGTGCAACGTTGCATACAGCTGAATTTAAGTTGAATTACGATAAATAACTAATGAAAGTTGTGGAATGCTTTTAACAATGTTTCATAATATAATATTATTTAAAAATGTTGAGGGTAAATTAATTCTACAACATTTCTGCAACGGATTTGCATATCTTTTCATATGGTATTATTTAGTTTTTTTAATCTATAGTTACTCTCAGAAATATTATGCTTCAGCTAAACGAGCGGGCCAGTTTATAAATATTCTTTAAAATTGTGGAATATGCGTTTTTATCAAAATCACGAAACGATTCAGTTAATTATATGTATATTAATAGCCGACAGATGGCGCCACTTATATCTCCCTGATACTGTGTAATCGAATTTTGGTAGGATATCTACAAGATTTGAGCTTTGGCAATGGCAATTGGCACGGTTGGCACCACGGGCAAGGGAATAATAGTTCCTAATTTATGCTTGGTCATAAAATCCCGAAGAAAATATACACCCTGGAGTGTATGATACTGTATATTATTTAAATTTAAAAAAAAATCAATAGGTACTCCATTCTTACCAACATTCCAAATGCAGTGTCTGGAATGTTATAAAAGAACATTGCACTGCGACTTGTGTGCACTGTGCAATATTAATAGAAATTAAAATGCAATTTGCTAGTAATGTGTTCCCTTAGGAACCTTACACTGCAATGTTTCTAGCCTGCAGAATAAAGGTCCCTGGGACATTGCATACAGTTAATTATAAGTCTGAGAGCAACATTACAGCTAGTACAGAAATGTTTCTATAACATTGTAGAAATTTAATTATGTTTAGTGGGTACATTGTTCGCATTACGTTCCCGTTACTGGATTGTATCAGGAAAGGTAGCAGTAAAACGAGTATTACATAATTGATAATATATTATTGAACAAAACCAAAAGCATGTACTCAACTGATGGGTGACTTACCTGAATGTCGAGTGACACCAGCACGTCCATTTTTTAACAAAGGGGTTGATTATGCAGGCCCACTTAATTATAAAATATCTAGAAACGTTACTGGTAAAGCATATATGTTTGTCTTAGCACAAAGGCAACTCATTTAGAATTAGTCACTGACCTTTCATCTTCAGCCTTTCTAAACTGTTTAAAAAGGTTTATTTCTCGTAGAGGAATTTGTAAAACCATTTATTCAGATAATTCTACAAATTACAATGGTTCGTCCAATCAACTTAACGCTTTTTATACATTGTTACAACAGTCAGACATTCAAACAAACATTAAAACTTACTTGACAAATAATATGATAAATTGGCTTTATATTCTACCCAGAGCACCAATCCATGGGGGGATATGGGAGACTGCAGTTAAATCTGCAAAAACAAATCTAATCAAGGTAGTAGGTAATGCTAAATTAAATTTTGAAGAATTAACCACTATACTTACCCAAATAGAAGCTTGCCTAAATTCCAGACCTCTCTTTTCCTTATCCTCCTTCAGTACCTGAAGACGACGTCTCCAATATTTCTCAGAATAGACTACCACGTTATCAATATTTAAGACAATTAATACAACATTTTTGGTCCAAGTGGTGAATATTTATCAACACTTCAGACACGTCAAAAATGGCGAACCAACACTACACACAGCTTCAACCCGGGAACACTGATAATCGTCAAGGATGACCAACTACCACCCTTAATGTGGCTATGGGGACACATCGTAGACGAACATCCCGGCAAGGATGGCGTAACCCGAGTAGTAGACATTCGGACGAACAACGGCATTATCAGATAGCCCGTCACAAAAATTTGTATTGTCCCACAAAAAAATTTTGAACCAGAAGTTCAAGGCGGGGAGATTGTACCAACTTGTAAGCAATCAACATTCCCAACAGGAGGGGATGCAGGATGCAGTCACCGTAAACTGTGGCCAGCGCCAGCACGGAGGAAACGACATTATTATTCATTCTGCAATCGCTCGAACGATACGAAAAGCCACAAGCATTTTTATACAGATTTATTGTTATTACACATTTGATATAATTATAAATAATATACAGTCCTCTAATAAAACATTCAAAAACCAAACACAAAACATCTCTCTTTCAAAATGTAGTCGTGCAAACCATTGGCAACATATTCAAAGAATATGTCTGATTTCATCCAGCCCGAATCGGATTTTCTGAGTATCCAATCCGGTGGCATACTTTCTACCAGTGTCCTTGGTGGTTTAACATAAGGATACACAATACACGGAGGGCACACTTTGCCATCAGCAGAGAATGTCATTAAAACTGTTACATTTTCTTTTTCGGTGCCTTTTTTAATTTCATATAAGTTTTTGTATCCTCTAGGCCCTAATACTTTTCCCGATTTCGGGTGCAGGCTGAACCCGCTTTCATCAGCATTAAATATTCTAGAAGGATTCAATAGGACGTCACTGTGCATTAAGATTTTCCAAAAAATTCACTAGTTCTCTAAACCAGGATAAAATGTATTCTTGTGTCACCATGGCTCTAGATTTTTCTAACGATTCTGCGGATCGAAGGGCAATTTGTGGATGTCTATTGATAAATGATTTATACCATCTCTGTCCAGGTCTCCCGTCTTCAAAAGGAGTTTTCAGTTTGCCCTTATAATTTTTTGCACTGTAGAAATAAGTTCCTCCTTTTTAAGTGGGAAACCACATTTTGCTAATTGAATTATCCATTCAACAAGTCTTTTTTTTCTGTTCTTTGCTGAGGTACAGGACCCATTTGGTGATGTGTTTCCGCGACCCGTCCCTTGATACGGTCCTGTAGAGTTGACCTGGGTATTTCGTACTTTCGGCATGTTTGTCTTATTGAAGCACCATTTCTCACAGCTTTGGGAGCTTTTGTTAAGTTTTCATCGTTGTATTGATGAATCTTCCTTTTCGTAAGGCCTGATATGACGTAAAGTTGTTAAAATCAACTTATCTCTGCAGAAAGTGATAAAATTGGCTTAAAAAATCTTGTGGCCGATTACTAGTAAAAGTACCAAAAGACGTAAGTTCTATTAGTCGGCCACCAATTTCGATGGATTGTAAAAAATAAACAATGCAGTAAAACAAAGAGAGAATGAATAACGTGTTTGTTTATTGAATGTGGTAGATAAAGAACAACATTGTCTCTAGTGAGCTAGTAGTGGCCGATCACTATAGTCAGCGGTCGAAATTGTGGACAGTGACTAATCGCTAGCTTGTAGACAAGCGCGACGGGCGAAGCGTGCGGGGAGCAACATTTCATAGGCGTACTAAATTTGAATGCGATCACATATAAAAAATATACAAAAAATTATTGCATTACATAATATCCATTATTTTTAGAGTACAAACAGTGATATAACGGTTTTTACCAATTTCGAGGCGTTAGATAATAAAAATAATAAGAATATTTCAAAATTTAAAGATTTTATCTTGTATATCGGTGTACTTAAGTTAATTTAAAAACTTTATCAAGACAGACTGAAAAGATTCTTACCAACATTGTAAATATATTCTACCCTACAGCTTTATATATATATAGAAAAGAATTGTTAATCGGGTAAATCAGTCAAAAAATAAAGAAGACTCTTTATCTAGTTCAAGCTTTCGAGTACTTTATTGTCTCTTCATCAGGAACTCTAAAAACGTTACATTATGATAATTTGAAGAAATTGTAAAATGTAAAAAACCAACTTACAAAAAACGAGGTTTTATTACTAACATCTTCTTTATTTTTTGACTGATTTACCCGATTAACAATTCTTTTCTCAACTTAGACAGTCGTCTAACTTTCTTCTATATTATATATATAGTTTTGTTACTTTTAGTTGCAGTTTCTTAAATATTTTGATGAAAATATAATGAATTATTCTTTTGTTCGTATGACTTAAATCGTCTCAATTCTTGCCGTAATTATGTTTAAGCAATTGAGTGGCGGTTCGTGGTAACTGCAAGAGGTGAGGCCCAAATAATACCTAAATAGGAATAAATATACACGTCACCCCTGAGGTAATATTCCTTGACGCGTTGACCATTTTTTATTATAGAGGTCTTCACCAATTGCTCTACTATAACCATAAATTAGAAAACTAAATAACATCAGAACTCCGATTTTTATTTATAATATAAATAATAGAAAAAAGTATATGTTTTAGCATCTAATAATTTAAAAAAATGTTCCTATGTGTTTAAAACACTAAAAAATAAAAAAAAAACAATTTTCAACTACTTATCTATTTACATACAAAACAAAGCCGCTTTTAACAAAATTTTTCTAAAACTTTCACTTCTTATAAAACAAGTCTATTCGTCGGTCTTTAATTTCGCAAATTTATTTATGTCTTCATAAAAGTGGGAATCGGCGCTAAGACTTTGCAACAGTTCTTTTTCTATAGCCATCATCGATAAGTTGTTTAAGCGCTCTTGTGTCATCGTATTTCTTAAGTAAGTCTTAATGCGCTTAAGGCACGAAAAATTTCGTTTTACTGAAACACTTGTTGTGTATTGTTCAATACTATTTTAAATTCCTTGTATAATATTTCTACCGTTTTCTGAACTTCTAAATTATAAAATTGAAAACGGTATCGTCTCTAATCTAATCATATCAAAGGAATGTCTATCTATATACATATAAACTGTGATACTAACTTCTCTCTCACCCCATCCGAAAGTTCGTGTATGTTTACCAATATTTTCTTTACCTATGAAGTGTGTGTACTTAATTTTTTAACTTGCAACCCTTCTTTTCATTAGCGTGGTGTGGTAGTATTTTGTAAAAACTGTTTTGAGACATCGTTTATTTTGAGTGTATAGTATTATCTCGATCATTACGTCTTTAAGAAAAAACTTACAGATAAAAAAGTTGTTATACATTTTCCCGATTTCTCAGTGACGTTTTTTGAAAATCTCAAAAAAAAAAACGCAAACTTACGTTTTCAAAAAAGAAAGAAACAATCTGAAGAATTTCTGACTCAAGAAATGTACAGGATATATCACTTTTAAATACACAAAATTTATGCTATTGACAATTTTTCCCTAATTTTCAATTTTTTTTTATTTATTTTTTTTTCAATTTTAGTATTATTCCAGTTAACAAATTCGATACTAATTATTACTCAACGGTAATAGTAAAATAAACACAATTATTGTATTATAGAATTAGAACAGTCAACGAACTAAATGATCTATAACAATGTTCAAACTGTTCCTTCAGCTTGGTCACCAGGATCACCCGACTTAAATCTTCTGGATTATTTTGTTTGGCGTTTTATACAAGACAATGTTCATAGTACATCTGTAGATCAAGTGGAGAACTTAGGAATAGAAGAGAATATCATTATCATTAAATAGAGGTTCATGGCTGGTTATGAGCTTCGTTGTAAATGTTTTAACAAGAAAATGATCAGTACATTGAATTATTTTCTTAAAACGATAATAGATACAATCAAATATAATAGACTAATTACCTTTACCTACACCATTTTAATAACAAGGTGAAAGATTTCTAATTTCAAATAGGTAACTCATATTATTTATTAGAACTTGCAAAGACTATGCAAACTAAAAAAAAACGGCAACCTATCACTATCAATATTCACACATTGTTTGAAAATTTCAAAAATATACAATGTATTTAAATATATTATTCAGCAGAGTATGAAACACATCCTGTAATAAGTATATGATACAAAATTACATCATTGAATGTATTAAGAAAAGTAAAAAATTAATGGTTTCCACATATTTATCAAGATAAAACGTTACTTCAAAATAGACCTTGAATATTAATAAGAAGGATTCTTCATTAAACAGTTTTTTTGATCGTATATGGTACCTAAAATACTTATATATTTTCTCAAGTCTACAAAAACATCCTGACACTAAATATATTCATGAAATAAATATACACATAGGTTTACTGAGAAAAATACTATACGACTTTAATTAATAGTCTCCACGGAAATATGTCTTGAACGTATTATTATTAATTATCGGTATTATCACATCATTTTATATTACAATGCAAAATTGATGTTCTTAATCCCTTTTGACGGAAAATATAAGCTGGAGTAAATGCAAGCTCGTCAATCAGTGTCTCATTATTGTTTCAAATGGCATCGACTCTGGAAAAATTGGAATTATTATCAAAATAGATTCTAAAATTCAATCCGCCCTTACATGTTCTAACTTGATACATTATCGACAGAGAACTCCTTATGATAGGAGTTCTCTGTTATCGACGGCGGCTGGACGGCAGATTTACAAAAAGTTTAAGTCTAAAAATGTACAACTCAAAAATTTTTTTTATCTTTTTGTGTAGTCATATTTATTTAGTGACAACTAGTTAAGGTTAATATTTTACATAGATATAATAATAATACTTAATAAATAAATAACTGTGGATTGGAGTTACGCGAGTAAGCTGCCCTCTAGTTTACTTCACTTGTTCCAAAACTCATAATTCCATATCGATTAAAACCAACAAATATAAGCTTGGAATTACTGTAAATTCCCCTACTATGAGCACTCAACTCACTTCAACTACACATAATGATTTTCATAGAAAACGTTGGAAGTAGATTAAGAAATTACACATACTAGTTTCATTCACATGTAGTGAAAAAGGGATGACTGTTTAGTTTAATTTGTCATTCCGTCGCAGATAGTGAGAAATGACTGACAATTATTAAGAAAAATATAAAAACTCAGAAACTATCATTTGAACTGTAATAATTATTATAGAAAATATTGCAAACAAGAAGACTAACTAACCGTGGTATTCATAGTCGCGCGCCGGATGATGCGCCGAGGCAACTTTTGCTGGTGAATATTTTGGCGAGCGGAGAGCCGATGAATCTACGAAGTGTGTGTTGCACAATGCACAGCCAAGCTCCCCAACAATCTTTCACCGAAATGTTTTTCGGCGGGCGAACGGCCGGCGATGATTTTGCACATGCGTTTCATAATAATCGAGCGCTGGAAAATTATACGCTGGCGGCGGAAGTGTAGAGTGAGGCGTGTCACTTTTATACATATTTATTTAAACCGAAGACATTAAACGCAAAAAAGCGTATTGCAAATATGTCAGTTCCTTAAACCTGAAGAAACAAAATGTTCATCCAAATTTAAAAAAATATATAGCATTATCGAAGATAAGCATATGATCATACGGAAGGGTAGTGCCGTTAGATGAAAAATAAAATAACTACAATGTCTATTTACTATCTAGAAACATAAAAGAAAATATTACAATGATATTTCTGAAAAAAAACGAAACATTTTCTGTGACTTTTGTAATCCTTTCCTAAATCTAGTCTAGTCCATTTGAGATAAGTATTTGAATCCTTAAAATAAAATAATCAAATTCATTCAACTTAAAAATGTTCCTTAGGAAAAGAGGCATAAATCAAAGATATTCATTTGACCGGCGTGAAAACAGCAGCCAAAATTCCGAAGACGCCCGAACATTCATGAACGCACGTCACTGGGCAAAATAACGGATATATTTAAGAAATAGTATGCAATGCACTAAAGACTATATATAACTGTACATGTCTCTCTTATGAATCGGAAATTAATCAACAAAATTTAATATTAATACAAATTATAGATTATCAGAAACTTAAAGGTAAAACATATTATCGTATATAATTTTTGTATAGTTTCTCGGTACTTTGAAGGCGAAGCAGATCGTCTGCCAGCTTCAAAATTTAAGGGGAGGTGTCTTACGTAGATGACTACCTCCCATGAAAAAGTCATCCCCCTGGTTAGCGGATTACACCCTCAAAAAAAAAAATTGAATTTTTAAAAAATATTTCGCTATTTTCAAGGCGAAGCAGGTCGTGTGCCAGCTTCAAAATTAAAGGGGAGGTGTCTTAAGTAGATGATTACTTCCCATGAAAAAATTATCCCTCAAAAAAAATTAAATTTGAATATTTTTTAAAATATTTCATTACTTTCAAGGTCAAGCAGGACGTGTGCCAGCTTCAAAATTTAAAGAGAGATATCTTATATACATGACTACTTCTCATAAAAAATCACCCTAAAAAAATACAATTTGAATTTTTTAAAAATATTTTGCTATTTTCAAGGCGAAGCAGGTCGTCTGCCAGCTTCAAAATTTAAGGGGAGGTGTCTTACGTAGATGACTACCTCCCATGAAAAAATCATCCCCCTGGTGTAGCGGATTACACCCTCAAAAAAAAATAAAATTTGAATTTTTTTTTAAATATTTCATTACTTTCAAGGTCAAGCAGGACGTGTGCCAGCTTCAAAATTTAAGGAGAGATGTCTTATATACATGACTACTTCTCATAAAAAAATCACCCTAAAAAAATAAATTTTGAATTTTTTAAAAATATTTTGCTATTTTCTAAGCGAAGCAGATCGTGTGCCAGCTTCAAAATTTAAGGGGAGGTGTCTTACGTAGATGACTACTTCCCATGAAAAAATTATCCTCTTGGCTAGGGGATTACACCCTCAAAAAAAAAATTGAATTTTTTAAAAATATTTCGCTGTTTTCAAGGCGAAGCAGGTCGTATGCCAGTTTCAAAATTTATGAGGAGATGTCTTATATACATTACTACTTCCAATGCAAAAATCATCCTCCTGGCTAACCTTCAAAAAAATAAGAATTGAATATTTTAAAAACATTTCTCTACTTTCAAGGCGAAACAGATCGTGTGCCTGCTTAAAAATTTAAGGGGAGATGTTTTATATGTGACTACTTCCCATGAAAAAATCATCCCCATGGCTAGGGGATTACACCCTCAAATAAAAATTGAATTTTTTAAAAATATTTCGCTGTTTTCAAGGCGAAGCAGGTCGTGTGCCAGCTTCAAAATGTAAGGGGAGATGTCTTATATACATTACTACTTCCAATGCAAAAATCATCCTCCTGGCTAACCTTCAAAAAAATAAGAATTGAATATTTTAAAAACATTTCTCTACTTTCAAGGCAAAACAGATCGTGTGCCTGCTTAAAAATTTAAGGGGAGATGTTTTATTTGTGACTACTTCCCATGAAAAAATCATCCCCATGGCTATTACACCCTCAAATAATAGAAAAAAATTTGAATTTTGAAAAAATATTTCGCTATTTTCAAGGCGAAGCAGGTCGTATGCCAGTTTCAAAATTTAAGAGGAGATGTCTTATATACATGACTACTTCCAATGCAAAAATCATCCTCCTGGCTAACCTTCAAAAAAATAAGAATTGAATATTTTAAAAACATTTCTCTACTTTCAAGGCAAAACAGATCGTGTGCCTGCTTAAAAATTTAAGGGGAGATGTTTTATTTGTGGCTATTTCCCATGAAAAAATCATCCCCATGGCTAGGGGATTACACCCTCAAATAATAGAAAAAAATTTGAATTTTGAAAAAATATTTCGCTATTTTCAAGGCGAAGCAGGTCGTATGCCAGTTTCAAAATTTAAGAGGAGATGTCTTATATACATGACTACTTCCAATGCAAAAATCATACCATTGGCTAGAGGATTACAATTTCAAAAAAAAAAATTGAATTTTTTAAACATATTTCGCTATTTTCAAGGCGAAGTAGGTCGTGTGCCAGCTTCAAAATTAAAGAAGAGTCGTCTTACGTAAATGACTACTTCCCATGAAAAAATGATTAGACCCTCAAAAAAAATAAAATTTGAATTTTTAAAAAATATTTCGCTATTTTCAAGGCGAAGCCGATAGTGTGCCAGCTTCAAAATTTTAGAGGAGATGTTTTATATAATAATAATGTTTATTTATAGTATACAGAAGATACATTAGAAAGTATAAAAAACATCTCTCAAATAAATAAACAACAAAACTCACATAAGCAAAGCTTGTGCGTGAGAAAATTACAAACAATAACAGGTAACTAGAAAGGTGGCAAGTCGGCTATCGCCGACTTGACCTTTCTTCGGGATAAAGCCCGGGGCCGCGCTGCGCGCGTCATGACCACCGCTGCATAGTGCGTTTTACTTAATTTTCATTACTACGCGCGGCTCTACGACTGATAATAATAAAATGTAAACGTGACTTTGGCTGAACTCTCTATAGTGGGGAAAATCCGGCGCTCTATAATTTATAAGAGTGGTTGGCATATTTTGGTAATTTTTAGTGTTTTCTCGAGTTTGGTTAATTTTTTTTCAACATCCTGTATTTTAAATATCGGATCGGGTCGTTTTGATGTGGTGCTAAAAATTTCATCAAAAATGTTTTTGTTAATTCCATGAATTTAAAGAGTTTTTAGAGAATGGTTCGTTATTTTTAAACACTCTGTATTTGCTTCGTTAGTTAGTGTCATAATAAAACCTTTTAAGTTGAAGTGAAGTTCTATCAAAACAAAATTTAATTCTCTTAATTTTGAGATATTTGTGTGGTAACATTTTTTTCAACCCTTTGTATACGGAACAGTCTTTCGCACGTTCGACAACCGTTCCGAAGCAAAAAAACCGAAAATTTTCTCGAATTTGGAATTTTATTTTTTTTGTCAACTTTTATTCTATCAAGCTTCTTCGAATCACACTATAAATTGAAGCAATGCGGCAATGAAATGACTACCGCCATATTGTCTAGCTCATTTTTACCTCATTTTCCCTTGTATTTATGCAAAATTCAATGTAAAAACGACCTCAAACCCCAGCGCTCGGGTACGGGAAACTTTCTAGACTTCAAATATAGAGTTTTTGTTCTTTGCCGGCCTCCAGTCGGCCAATTTTTCAAAATTTCCAACGTTTTATACCGAGATGTCATCGCCGAAGCATACGTTTGACGTTTCGGTGATTTTGGTCGGCGGTGCGCCTCGTAGTTGACTGAAACTTTAAAGATACCAATTCAGATTTTGGGCTATAAAATCATCACCAAAGGACATATATCAGACAACACAATAATAACTTCTCGTAACTGGAAGGGCCCGAAAATTGTTCCAGAACACATAATCTGCTTTAATTCATTTTGACGTTTGTTGAATTTCTACAAAAGAGCCTAATCAATAACAAATTAGTTTCACATTTCTGACGTTTATGCCGTGCAAAACGCATTTCGTCTGCCATTTGTCGAATGTTTAGAAAGGGGCGTTACCTACTCGTTCTATCCTCGTTCCACTCGAAGAAATCGCTATCTTCTATAAAGGGGCGTAACCGACACAAGGACAACAAAAAATAATTTGGACATGAACTCTTGGCAATATGCTGAATTTTGTATCACTTTATGAAGAAAAACCTGAGAGCAATATTTACGTCTAATTTCCAGAGAAGGAACAGAATGAGTTTTTAAAAGCTCATCGTGTGGAAATCCAATAGGAGGGTAAAGACCATCCGATTTAAAGCCCAAATATTTTAAAAATCTGCGTTGAACTGATTCTAATTTATTAATGTGAACATCACAATGGGGAGACCACACAAGAGAGGCGTATTCAAGTTTAGATCTAACGAAACTGAAATAAAGAAGTTTAAGTGTGTTACTATCTGCAAAGTCACGACAATTGCGGACGATAAAACCATATGTTCTGTTTGCATCAGAGACAACAGCATCAATATGGCCACTGAAAGATAATTTTTCATCAAATAAAACACCAAGATCTCGAAACACTCTTGGGCGCGACAACACAATATTATCAACACTGTAATTAAATATTACGCCAGTTAATTTATTTGAAAAAGACATAACATTACATTTAGTGGTATTCAACAAAAGTTCATTTTTATCACACCAAATTTTGACCTGTTCAAGATTATTTTGAAGCTAAATGCAGTCGCCAATAGCACGTATAGTCTTAAATATTTTCAGATTATCTGCGTAAAAAAGGAATTCTACATTTAGAACGTCAACTAGATCGTTAATAAAAATTACAAAAAGTAAAGGTCCAAGAATTGACCCCTGCGGGACACCTGAAGTAGCTCATCTGATTTAAAACCGTTATAAACCACATATTGTGTCCTATTCTGAAGATAAGATTTAAATAAATTTAGTAATGGACTGGATGCTTCGAATTCGTTCAACTTCTGAAGTAATATACCATGGTCAAGCTTATCAAAGGCCTTACTAAAATCCGTGTATATAACATCGGTTTGCAAATTGTTATCCATCGAATCGGCCAGAAATTGTGTTATGCAAACCAGATTTGTAACAGTAGAGCGACCTTTCATAAAACCGTGTTGGGCAGGAGATATCATATTACATACGTTACGGTAAAGAGAGTCATGTAACAAGATCTCAAAAACTTACAGAAGTTACAGATGATGGAAATAGGACGAAAGTTGGATACATCAAATCTATCACCCTTTTTAAAAATAGGACACACCTTAGAGAGCTTCCATATATTAACCAGCTGACAATGAGAAATGCTTATGTTGAATAATATTTTTAGGGGATAAGAAGGAACTTGAGCACAATCACGTATCAAAAACGCGGGGACACCATCGGGGCCAGTGGTCATTTCGTTTTTATTTTTTTTAAGGCGCTGTGAATTTCGGCATCATTAAACTCACGAATATGTATAAACATGAGGCGATGGTGAATAAGATTTCGAGAAATAATCTGCAAACGCGTTAATAATATCATTTGGTTCATTCATCATTTGACCATTGTAATGCATACATTGTGATATATTTGTAGATCTTTTTTTACTGCTGATAAAAGCCCAAAATTTAGACGGATTATCTTTAATAGATGCCTCCGCGCCTCTGATAAACGTGTGATAGGATCTATTGACATCACTTTTGATCTTAGCTCTTAAAGTTTTGAACTTCTCAAAAGCCGACATATCCCCTGAGTATCTATAAGCATGCCAGTATTTAGCTTTGGTTTTGATGTTATGAATGATCTCCTTATTGAACCACGGAGGATATCTTTTTTTCCTAACACCGGAATACTTAGGAACGCATGAATCAAAAACTTATAAAGTTGATCATAAAAGTGGTTAACAGCAGTTTCTAAGTCAGTGATGGTCGCAAGCTGCTGCCAATCGGTATTACAAAGTAAATCATACAGAAGTGGAAAATTCGCCTTGCGAAAGTTATAACTTTGATTGAAATTAGTTGGAAAATTATTTTTTAATTTAAAGGCGATATTAAATTGAGGTGTAATCTCCAAGGCTGGATGATATACATCTTCCTTCACAACAGGATCATCTGATTTCTACACCAAACAGTCACAACTACACAAAACCAAATCTAAAAGTCTATTGAGACTGTTAAATACAAAATTATACTGCGACATATCGAAAATTATTCACACTTATAATACGATGATTACATTGATGATCTGTTAGACAATCTGAGTAGTCACTTATATTAAAATCACCCATAATTAAAACATTAGAATCATACAAATAATCAAGAGATTCAATAATTTCAAATAAATATTCATAATCTGTCACCGATGTTCTTGGAGGAATATATAAAAGCAAGATGTATATTGACAAGTTTTGACATATGACTTTTATACCAATTAAGTCTATTGATGGGACATTTTCGAGGCCTACAGAACTCAAGTTTAGTTGAGACAAGGTAATTTGCTTATCGATGGCCAGTAAAACACCTCCATCCCTGGTCATATTCGTAGCTGCAAAATTTACATCCGCTCTGAAGACATAATCCGAACTAAACAGTTCACAATCTTTTATAGATGGATCAAGCCATGTTTCAGAAAGTGCAAACACTGAAAAATTAGACTGCAAAGACATATTAAAAACTTCATTAGTTTTGGATCTAAGTCCGCGGGTATTTTGATAAAACACCGTAAAACGTGATAACGGCGAAAGCACTGACGAAACGGTATGGTCCGACAGCGTATTAGTAAGGGAGCACATGGACGAGTCACAGCTGTAAAAATTCAATTTGTCGCGTGCACGGGTATAAGCAACACACTTTTCTTTGTCCCACACCGTATGTTTTGTGTCCACATCAACATTATGTGTATTTTTTAAATTAAAGCAGAAATACGTTTTAGACTTACATTGCTTCACCTCATGGTTTTCTCCACAAAGAGGACATGACACAGGTCTACTGCAGTTTCTGGAAGAATTGTTATACTGGTTACATTTGAAACATCTATAAACCTCAACCGCATCATAAACCGTACAATTGTCAAAACCTACGAACAAATTGCCATCCTTAATGACTCTATCATAGGAACATTTATCAAGCTGCAGGATACATTGAAATATTTTATTATTTTTCTTTATCGGTGAAATTTTAATTAGTTCGCAGAATGCATTGGATAATAAATCTGGATTGCATTTAATTAATAAGTCAGCTATATGGTCCTCGGGATATTTTTCAGACATACCCACTAAGCGAATTCTGGGATGGACACCATGAACTTCCTTGACTTCATATGATTCTGGCATTTATCCTGAGGCATATTTTTTATTTTAGCATTGTCCTTCTCGTTTTTGCACCCAATTAGAATACCTTCACTTTTTAAATTCTTGACTTTAGACAGTTGGATGCTACTAGTACCAGTGAGATTTATATGTTGTATAATATCCGTTTTGGTTTTACTGACAGACTGCTCAATATTTTTCGGCTGAATAATAATAGCAGGTTGAGTTTTGTTTTTCAAAACTTCAGAATAACTAGGCTGACTAGTCGCAATTGCTGATGCACCAGACGTATTTACTTTGGTTAGTTGAGATTGAATGGCTATAATTTTATCATTTAAAACGGATAAAGCATCATCAATTTTGTCCTCGTTTCACATAAAAAAAATTCACCGTTTTTGGCCGAGGAGTCTCGGGAAAATAAAAATTTAGTTAGGAAAATGCAACAAAAAATCGGTATCAAAATGCGCCGTAGGCAATCTAGAAAGACGGCGAAAGGCGTAGCGTTTAGCCGTTCGGCGCCGCACGGCTCGCAAAAAAAGCCTTTGTGGCGGTAAAATGATCAATTTTCAAGTGAAGTGTGCGAGCGAGAGTAACCTACAGCTTTTAATATATAATAATAATATATATATATAAATAAGTCTAAAATCGATCTAGTTACAACATAAATACAAATTTGCAACCATGTAAACACAAAAAGATGAATAACGTAGTATATACAGGGTTAACTATGACTAAGTACAAAAATTTTAACCATGTGCTCAGGAAGGTCTAAAAGACAATAAAAAATTTAGTTCGGAATTCTAGCTCGATGTTTAAAAAATGGGGCAAAACCCTCTTTTCCTACGGAAAGTCGGCATCTATGACAATCAATCATCATCCGTCATGGCTAGATATGTCAACTACTGGTCGTTTTTTCAACAGTTGTCAAGTGTAGAAACAACGAAACGAAACATTTGTATTAATAATAATAATGTCTAAGTACCTGGTAAGATAACCGCTAATCCGGTTAGCTGCAGTATTTTGTATTCATATTTAATCTGTGTTGTATTCGTTCTTTCGTTGCACACTGCCAAAACTACATTTTCACTCCTTGCAGATTCATAATAATTTCCACTAACATATCCGACATAAAATACTTTATTTAATTACTATAACACATTTAAAATTAGGCACTTAGCTGATTTAAAGTAACAGTAAATTCTAGGTTATCTTCTTCTTCTTTTTATGGCATTCGTCCAGGGGACATGCATTGCTAATTGCATACCCTCCATGCTCCAAACCATCCAGAATAGCGAAGTTAGTTATAATCTAAGGGTCATTTTTACAGAACACTGAAAACATCTTGGGATGTTATAGTTTAAAATATTACTAATTATTTTATGCAAACATCGTCGATTACTGTTAATATTGTTGCTATTATTAGTATTAACAGAGTTTAATTACACAACAACTCATGAAGTTTAAAAATTTATCGGCGAGTGCACCTTGCATTAGTGGCCTACAAATGTCGTCAGATGTCGTCTGTAGATGTCAAATAACGTAAATATATAATAATTTTTCAGTACTTGTTTTTCGCAAATTTAATTTTTCGCGTATTTTATGTGTAGTCAAGACAGCCAAACCAAGTATATGGTTCGCTTTACACAAAAAGAACGATCGAGGGAAGGAGAGGTCCACAGGAAGTACAAAAATTTTTGCAGGTTTTAATTTAAACAAGTAAGAACACAGAAGATGATTCAACATTCTTAATATCTCTCCAAGTATCAATAAATATTAGTAAAGTAGATGCTGCCTCTCTGTACTACCATACCGTATTTGTCATTAAATCATTAAATAATAATCTACATTTTGTAAAGATTTTTTTTCTTTCAAAGCGGATTAAACTGATACACGTGTCAATGGACCTGTCACTATATTTGACACCTTTGACTGGCAGAATATACCTAACCTCGCAGCTGACAGAAGGTCAGTGACGGCGATAGATAGAGATTTAATATAATTTAGAAAAAAATTTTTTTTGGCTTTATAAATAAGTTTAGAATTTTTTTGAAGGGTGATTCCATTAATTCTTATTTTTTCCTATCCCCTCTTAAAATAATTGTACTAAGTCATGGTTAACCCTGTATAAAAGACGAATGAAAATCTTAAATATTTTTTATATTAATCATTTTATTTATTTCCAATCTATCGCGTTCTATCAAAAAAAATTTTATAGTACGAGAAAAGTTTAGGAGCCAAATACAAATATCCGCGCTAAAATAATGTCGTATGCATAGTTGGTACTCTATACATATAATAGTTCCTGTTCGATCTTGTTAAATAACAAAAGCTATTTTGATTGATAAATCTCAACTCAACAACTGACTGATAAACCATTCCACTCGTGTCGGGCACAAGCACGGTACACTACACGGTATTTGCTTATCGTGGGCACAAGCTATACATGCCAATGCTCCAATGCCACAGACGGCGCGTAAAATTCAAATTCAAACCGAAACAAAGCTTTGCTCCGTTCAGTTCCTATATCTAGTATTATAAATATTTGACAGTTGTTGAAGCTGACTCTGATTTTTGTATTGTTGTAAATTAACATATAGAAAAAACAATTGTCTTATGTCGAACACGGATGCCTCAATACATAATTCATTTGTTGGGTAAGTGATATCTTTTCTCAGAATTATTTTTAAAAAGTATTTTTGAAGTATTTCTAAAGGGGCAAGATGACAGTTCATGGCTCCTCCCCAAACTGCTATTCTATATGTCATGTGTGGTTGGACTAGGACATAGAGTAGATTGATTTTAACTGCTTAATAAATAGGAAATCACGTATGTATTTAAATTTATATAAAATACATCTCAATTTTTTTGTTGTATAATAAATATGAGTTCCATTTTAGATGATTATCAATTATCACACCAAGATATTTTATTTCTGTTTTAGAAGCAATCAAATGGATGGAGTGTTCATTACGAATTTTAAAGAAGTCAAAATTTGGCGCGGACCGTTCATCATAATAAAAAGGTAAGTAATTACTTATTTTGTAATTAATAGTAAGAAGCATATTGTCAAACCAAGATGACAATTCTGAGAAATCGCTTTCTACCTTAGCCTTTAACAAATCCCAAGAACATGCTTTATGAAAAATAGCCGTGTCGTCTGCGTAACTAATAATGTTCTCACCGCTACGACTACAATTTATTCACATATATAGT
Organism: Monochamus saltuarius; assembly: GCA_025584915.1. Classification (NCBI taxonomy): domain Eukaryota; kingdom Metazoa; phylum Arthropoda; class Insecta; order Coleoptera; family Cerambycidae; genus Monochamus; species Monochamus saltuarius. The sequence goes on along the minus strand of CM046721.1, from coordinate 43,466,400 downwards.
AAACAGTATGGGCCCCAAAACTGTGCCTTGAGGCACTCCATATTTAACTATTTCGAAATTACTCATAATTTTTACACATTGTTTTCGGCCAGACAAATAATTCCGGAATAGTCGTGCTGCGTTACCTCTTATACCAATATCTTCCAGTCGTTCAAACAATATTTTGTGACTTACGGTGTCAAAGGTTTTTGCTAGATCTATAAATACACATAATGACTTATTACCCTCATCCATAGTGGTGTAAACTTCATTAGTCAATGCCAAAATAGCGTCTTGAGTGGATCTACCTTCACGAAAACCATACTGCGAGAACGATAACAGTTTATATTTATTAATAAATTTTTAACAATTTTTTCAAAAATCTTACTAAAATTTGTAATGACTGAAATTGGTCTGTAGTTTGTTATCTCTGTCTTGTCTCCGTTCTTTTTATAAATTGGTGTTATCACTGACGTTTTGTATACAGAAGGGCATTGACCGCTCTCTAAAATTTTATTAATTATGTAGCAAAGTGGATAACATAAATTTTCTACATATTTTTTTAACTCTTCTGCCTTCAAACCATCAAATCCGGCTGACTTTGGTTTTTTTAAATTAAGGATTTCCTTTTTAACTTCTTCAACGTTAGTAGGAAGCAAAAACATAGAATTTAAATGCCGCGTTCGTTCTCGCATATAGTTTTTATTTGTGACAATTTTTTGTGCAAGATTATATCCCATTTTAGCAAAATTGGTATTAAATAATAAAGCAATATCCTTGGTATTATAATTTAATATTCCATTATCATCATTTACCGATGTTACGCCATCTTTGTTACGAGTATTATTTGATAAGTTGCTAATAATTTGCCATAAGTTTTTTATTCATTTTTATAAACTTCACTTTTCTCTTTATAAAATCTAATTTTTGTTTCACGAATTAATTTGGTTAGTTTATTTTTATACTGTTTATATCTTTCTTGTAATTCGTCTTTTGGATATTTTTAGTCTGTAAGAAGAGTATTTTTCTAGTATCTATCTTATTGACATGACTACTTCCAATGCAAAAATCATCCCCCTGGCTAGGAGATTACATCTTAAAAAAAATAAAAATTAATTTATTAAAAATATTTCGCTACTTTCAAGGTGAACCACATCGTGTGCCAGCTTCAACATTTAAGGGGAGATGTCTTATGACTACTTCCCATGAAAAAATCACCCCCCTGGCTAGGGGATTACACCCTCAAAAAAAAAAAAAAAAAATTTGAATATTTTTAAAATATTTTGCTACTTTCAAGTCGAAGCAGGTCGTGTGCCAATTTTGTATTATTTTGAGGGTGTAATCCCCTAGCCAGGGGGATAAGTTTTTCATGGGAAGTAGTCATCTACGTAAGACCACTCCCCTTAAATTTTGAAGCTGGCACACGACCTGCTTCGCCTTGAAAATAGCGAAATATTTTTAAAAAATGCAATTTTTTTTTTGAAGATGTAATTCTCTAGCCAGAAATATGAATTTTTCATGGAAAGCAGTGATGTATATAAGACATCTCCTCTTAAATTTTGAAGCTGGCACACGACTTGCTTCGCTTTAATTGGCGAAATATTTTTAAAATATTAAATTTTTATTTTTTTAAGGTGTAATCCCTTAGCCAGGGGAATGATTTTTGTATGGGAAGTAGTTATTTATGTAATACACCTCCCCACAAATTTTTACACTGGCACACAACCTACTTCGCCTTCAAAGTACCGAGAAACTATACAAAAATTAAATACGATATGTTTTACCTTTAAGTTTCTGGTAATCTATAATATGTATTAATATTAAATTTTTTGTGATTAATTTCCGATTCATAAGAGAGACATGTGGACTGTGCAGTTATACAGATTTGGAAAGTGAGGATCTTGATGGTGAATTGTATTTTGCCGCTTGCGTGTATTTGTGTCATGCTACACGCATACTTCGACCACAGCGTGTTTGCATCAAGCAGTGTTGCCAGGTGGGAAAAATTCAGTGCATGAGAATAATTTCAAAGAAGCATGAGGTTTGGAGAAAAAAGCATGAGGTGGCACACCTCTTGACACAGTTTAATTTTTAATTACTTTTGTAATGCCATTTTTATTTCATTAAAAAGCATTATGTTCTGCTATTTTATCATAATATTACATTGTAAGTAGGTACTTACAGGTACTTACTTAAAAGTTATTAACCACGTAACCTTTCTAATTTATTTTATTGTTAGGCCGGGCAAACGTTGAGGCGCAGTTGACGCGACGCAGGGTGACTCACGGGTCGTAAAATCTGTTGTTTCCAGAAAATATAGGTACCCTTACGGAATAGAGTTAAGAATCACTGCAAAACAACGTGAATACAGCACACACACCGCATATCCGTAGACTGTCATACACGTGTATGTATTCATTGCTAATTATTAGGAGAGCAGTCTACAATAAAGGACACTTCAGGTACCCAAATATTGTAGATACCTACATATATCTATTCAATTTTGCCCTCGATTTTGCCTTTATTTCTCGTTAGGTCTTTGTTTTGGTAGATTTCAAAGAGTAATTTTAATAATTTTATTATTTCTCTTTGTGTCTATTAAAAAGCATGAGATTTTGTAATCAAAATATGAGAGCATGAAATTTCCTCGGAATGCATGAGATCTGACAACACTGGCATCAGTTGACCGGACAGTTAGATTTGCAATGGCGAATTGGCGTTGGCGATACGGAACCGATTACCGTAGTAGTGGGGAATGCTAGACCAATGCACGTCGCCGCCCCTCTTAAACTTCGTACCTTCCCTGGGATGAAGCGGCAATTTCTACTTTCTCTGTAAAGATCCGCCATTTCCGAATCTGTATATAGTCTTTAGTGCATTGCATATTATTTCTTAAATATATCCGTTATTTTGCCCATTGACGTGCGTCCATAAATGTTTGGGCGTCTTCGGAATTTTGGCTGCCAATTTTGGCTGCTGTTTTAACGCCGGTATTCATTAGTACGTTAGATAGTACAAGTTCTAACTTTACCAGCTATAGCCTAAACGTTGCTCAATTTTGTACAGTGGTGAAAACGTAATGTAGGGTTAACTTTAAATCACCAAATGTTCACTTTTTTTAAATGGAACACTCTGTATGTTTTTCCGTATTCTGGAATGATTTTTTATCTGTATCAAACCGTATTACCTACCTATCTATTTTAGTTTTTTTTTGTTATTAATAGTTTTTATTACAATAACTATAATCTTTCAATTTCTTGTGAAGGCGGCTGTGAAACATAAGTGGGGTTTCAAGAAATACAGTTAATTTATAATGACTTACCTATTTGTTATTATCCAATGCTGCTGTTAGTTTATTTACAAGTTTTAGAAAAAATGGATAACGCATAATATTTGTTATATAAAACATTAATAACAAATAAAAAACAAAAGGAGGATATTAGTACAGTTTGATACAGAATAATTTTGTTTTACCAGAATAAGGAAAATATACAGGATTTTCCTAATAAACATTTTTACTGGTTTGAAATAACATTAAATTTTCACCAATACAATGCTTTCGAAAAGTAGTGAAAATTAAATTTTAAAATCTTCAGACATTATTTTCTTGAAGTTTTTGTTATGTAACACCATAATTTTTCATGATGTATGTATGTAGAATGACATGCTCTTTCAAATGGCATGGTCAAAATTGGGGTTGCTATTTAAAAAAATTGTCGATGACGTCATATCTCGAACAAAGATGACGTCACAAATGTGGGTCGGATGTCAAAAAGTGCCTTTTTTAAAAACAAAATCGACGTGCCGGGGGATTTTTTCTAAAACTTCTCAATTTCAAAAATAATGAATTTATTCGTTACTTTACGAAAGCATTGTATAACTCGGCAACATTTAACATTTAAGATATGGCTAAAAAGGTTAGAACCTCTGTTTCTGATCTGGAATTATCTTTGTTTTATCTCACAAACATTTTTAAGTTAAGTAGTGAATTTTAAATATTCTATATTCTCAAAAACGGTTGAGATTTAGGGAAGTTGATGAGTAGGATGAGTAGTAAATGCTTACAAAAGCTGTTTTCTGTACGATAAACGGTTCCGGAGATATTCCCAAAAAACGAATTTTTTTTTTACAACTTCAACACCCTGTATCTCGAAAATTGTGCTTTTTAGAGGGTAGGTTAATACAAACTTTTTTTCAAATTTTTGGACGATCTATCACATCCTGAAGTCCTGCGCATATATTATGAAACCCTATATATTCGCGGCAAGAATTCAGACGACTTACGTCATACGGACAAATTAATAATTCATTATACATATTTTTATCAAAATATTTAAGAAACTGCAACTGAGAGTAATGAAACTATATACTACACTAAATGTTTGCATTATATATTGCACTAAATTGCAAGATATGATTGTTTTTAATGCGATCAAATATCGAAAATTATGTTGATAATAAAGACAGTTGCGTAACGTCGGCCTTGACGTAAAACGTTTGAATTCTTATGGCAACTATGTCTACATCAATTAAACTTCTTTAAATTATTATTTTTAAAATTATTTTTCTGACTGAATAAACTGAGTAAACACTAAAATAATAAATACTAATTAATAAATTATTAATAAAAGCATCTTTGTAGATACTGTTTTCAATTATGATACTTAAGAGAAGAAAGAAGAAAACAATGGCAAGTAATGTTAAACGGAAAAATTCAGATAGGATGTGCTTCACTGAATAATACAGCCTCTGCGGGTTAGGTCATCGACAAATGCATGGTCAATTTAAGTTAACGAATAATTAGTCGATATATACATAACCATTGTATATCCCTGCAAGATGTTTCTTATTTGAAAAATGAAGGTTTTGATTATGCAAATATAGTTTATTGCACATGGAAATTAGAAAGAGAGTTAAATATTTAATTGTTTGGTAACGTCCATGATATGCATTAGGAAAATGTCCCGGTAGGTACCAATATTATAATAGTTTCTTAATTGTATTAAATTTATATTTTGTTTCATTCAAGGTAGTCGAATGATAATGACACTGGGTGAACGAAATCTACAATATATTGCTTTCAGTGTAGTGTTGACTTGGGTTGCTGGTGAGCTTACGACATGTTTGAACTGCCGACTACACAGGTCGCCTGATGTCTAACCCAGGCAATGTTTTGACCCATTAAAGCAAAGATGCAGTGTTTCCATCACTTCTATGGACCTCAAGCCATTGCTTTTAGGTAATAAATAACTTGAAAATAAAGACTGTTCAACCGTCGTCTGTTAAATCGCAGCAGCCGTATTACAAAGGCCACGTGATTTAGCAGACGATGGTTCAACTGTGTAAAATAGGTTTATTGGAATTTTTGTTCTTCCATTTGTCGATATTGAAATTATAATTTATATTCAAAACTTAATATAATTGATTATAGCCATTGTCTTTAAAACTGTATGATTAATCAAAATTTGTTTTTGGTTTTTTTCAGTCTGGAAGTTGGAGAAAATTAAAGAATTAATAACTGAGAAGTACTATGACTGGATAAGAAGCAATGGAGGATGGTTTAGAATATTGTAAATTAGTATCACTTTCATGTATTATGTATACTAACAGTTTTAGGCTATTATTTCATTGAAGACGACGCAACTCTGATTCGACTCAATTGCAAATTTATTAGATATCTTACACTTTAATTACAATAGGACGATTCTCATTTAGGGCGACTGTGGTGTGATCTGTTGTGTGGAGATCGTCTAACAACTAGGCATGCCAGTTTCTTAGCGACTATCGTAAACAATGTTAAGAAATCATATCGAGGTCCCACCACAGTCGCCTTAATGGGAGTCGTCCAATTGCAATTAGAATGTATGACATCTAACCAATTGCAGTTGAGTCGAATAAGTGTTGTGTTGTTTTCAATCGGATACCGGCTTTGTCGGCTTTACTAAATATTACTCATGTATTTGTACTAGAGCTGAGCTAAATCATTCCTTTCAATGATTCGAATAACTGGTGACAATTCCTCTGTTTCAAGTAGATCTATTCAACTGGTTCACATTTCCGATTCTACCGTAGCGGTGTGGGAATGGCGGCTGATATTTCCGTAGTCATCTCAACACAGTCCCTTCATTCTCAGACTCATACGAAAGAGAAACATTCACTTCAAAAATTCTTGTAGCATAGAACATATTATTGCATTATTTTTGTAAATAATGTAATAAGAAGGTATAGTTGCGGCAAGAATTCATACGACTTACGTCATACGAACAAATGAATAATTCATTCTATTTTTATCAAAATATTTAAGAAACTGCAACTGAGAATAATAAAACTATATGTTACATTCAATGTTTGCACTATATAGTGCACTCAATTACAAAAAATTATTGTTTTTAATCCCTAGAAACTATTGAAAATTATGTTGGCAATAGAAACAATTCTGTAACGTTAGCCGTGCCGCAAGTCGTCTCAATTCTTGCTGCAACTATATACATTTTTTAAATATTTAGGAGACTTACTCATTTGTATAATCACCAGCTACCGTTCTTTGTAAGTAATTTTTATCAAAACACAACTTGAAATTATAAATCGTAAATGTAACTGTAGAAATCCGATTGTTACTTTGGAACTATTTATTGACACAGTTCTAGCGTGCAAATGTAACATACATATATTTCTTATTGTTAACATTGGTTACATTTTGTGCATTACTCTGAACAAAGATCTCATTTATTTAAATAATAAAGGTTTTCAGAAACTATGATCTGAGATTAGATACGAGTAGATCGCTAACATCAATTTTTTATTGTAATGATGATGATTTCTGGGGCAGAGCAATATGTATGCGAATTAGACACTTTTATCTTTCTTAATAATCTTTGATTTATTTTCAAATAAGGCCCAGAATAATTATAAAAAATACATTTTTATACTTGCTTTAATTATTATTGATATATTTCAATCAATAGATAAATCTGCCGATTTGATCTTTGAAATAAATCGGCCGATTTGATCTTTGTAATAAATCGGCCGATAAAATTTATCTCGTATGTGACTATACCTGTATACTTCAAAATGTATTGCCTTAACTAATCTGATAGCTGACCTAATATAAAGTGGGACTTACATTATACGAGTGCTTGGATCTGAGCTGCGTACTTTGATGACTCTGATATGTACTATACGTAAACTGGGGACGCTATTTCGTCAATATATGCAGCTCAGATCCACGAACTCGAGTGATATCCCCTGTATATTTATATTTTTGCTTGTTAGATAACTTCCAGTTCATAACTTAGTTATTAAGAATCCGTAATATCAACCTGAGATAAAATTAATGTGTAGTCAGCTTTTTGCTGTTCTTATAAATAACAATACTTTAACCTTGCTAGTTAGTTATGACATATTCTTTGAGCCGTAATCCTTGTACTTTTTTAAATAAAATATTTGTGTAATTAACGGATTATTAATTTCATAAATAAAACTGGCGACGAGGATGGGATACAGTGTCGTTTGAACCTCTGAAAAAAGTTGAGTGATTCGAATAAACTTTTCAAAGTTGAAGACTCTGTGCCCGCGAAACAAAAAGTGATAGACTGTCAATTAGAGCAAAGGTGACCACTAATCAGAAGCTGATCTTCGAAGACAAGAAATCACGGCCGAGGCTATTCTACCAACTGAAGAATTGTTGAAGAGAATATACGAGGCAACACAAAAGTAAGTCAAGCATTATTTCCTCTCTGAACCTTGTTATAACTCAAAACCTACTCTCTCTGAAAAATTCTTTTGAGTCAAATCAATTTTAATTTTAAGTGTTAGTTAGAATCTAGTCACATACAGTTTTGGATCTTATTTTTTTTCTTTTATTTTTTTTTCAAAATTTCGAATATATCAAATTTAGTCAACTCTTTGAGTAATTTAAAAATTTCTAAATCAAATAAAATGGCTACAAGTAGAGAACCAAATGCTCCTCAAGTGGATTATCAACTGTTGCGCTTATATATTGACAATAACCCTAAATACGATGGAAATCCTTTTGGATTAATTACATTTATTAGTTCATGTGACAATTTGATAAATAATTTCTTTCATGCAGACAGAGAAGCACTAAATTCGTTCATACATCAAGCTATTCTAGGAAAATTAGTAGGCAAAGCTCAAATGCTAGTAGGCTCTCGCATAGAAATTCAAAATTGGTTGCAAATAAGAGATATTTTGAGATTAAATTTTGGTGACCAAAGAGATATAAAATGCCTAGACCATGATTTATTAAATCTAAAAATTTCTAAAAATGAATATTATCACAGTTTTGGTTTAAGATGTCAGGAATTGCGTAGTTTATTAATTAGTAAATTAATACATTCAAAAAAGACACATAGTCAAAAATAATTTTATGCTAAGCATTATGAACAATTGGCATTAGATACATTTACTAGATCTTTAAATCCTATGTTACAATTTATGATTAGAGTCCAACAAGTTGATACATTAGAAACTGCTATAAGCAAAATTCATGAAGAAGAAAATTTTTCTAAGTATAGTAAGTCTTTTCAAATTTCAAATATTGCAGGTAGATCAGATTATCAAAAACCAATAATACCATCACCACAAATTAAACAACCACAATATAATTTACTGTAGGTTATAGTCCAAATTTTTCTCAAATTCCAAATCAATTTAAAAATCAAAATTTCCAATTTCAAGCGCAAAAACCAAATTTCCCGTCACAACCAATTAACATACAACCTAGACAAATGCCCCAACAAAAATTCCATACAAACAGTAAAGTTTTCGGAAAACCACAACCGACGCAAAATGTTTTTAAACCTACGAACGTAACTCTTTCGTATAAACCAACACCAACGTCAACAACATCCAAAGCAACTGTACCAAGACCCTACAACCATTTCCAGTCTACAGGACCAAAAAATTGGATCTCTGAAGAATTACACAACGTGGAAGACATGACCTCCCAAGAAGAATATTATCAAGACCAACAATATGAAGAAATGAACCAATTTCCTTATGAAGAACATGACCAGTCAATTCAAGAACAATATACTGAAGAAACTCAAGAAGAAGATATAAATTTTCCTATGGCTACGAATCAGAAGAACCCTACATAGAATTTGAAGAAAATGAATCCTACCCTAACGAAATAAATGCCCTTAAACAAGCCTGTCCTTTACCTTATATTGTTATCCAAAATCCTCCCATGAAATTGTTAATCGATACCGGTTGCCCATCATCAATTATTCGTCGTTCTTTAATAGAAAAATATTATCCCTCTTGTATTTATTTTGATAAAACTGAATTAAAAACTTGTGTTGGAACAGCAAATGCACGTTGCAAAGCTGATATCCCAATTTTCGAAGAATTCAATTCTGATAAATTCATAACAGTTATTCTCCATGATTTTCATGAATATTACGATGGTCTAATAGGTTTTAATGATTTGCAAAATTTACAGTTATCAATACATTTTTCTAAACAATCTTTATGCAATCCTAATAAATCAATAAATATTCAAATTTATTACAGGAATCCAAATGATACCACTAAACGTTATTCAATAAATGCCCATGAAATTTTAATTAAAGAAATTCCCGTTGATGCTCCGGATGGTGACATTTATATTCCTCATCAATCAACACACGATCTTTCATACCAGCTTCCATAAGTACATGCCATAATGGTTATGCTACTGTAGAAATTTACAATATGCTGAAGAAGCCCAGTTCGCTGAATTCGAACAACCTCTTTTCGTTGAACCATTTTTAGAAAATTATGACTCTTTTGATTATAACATAAAATCTCCCAGCGTAGAAAACAATAAAGGCAACATCGAAAATTTGCTTCGTCTAGATCATTTAAATTCAGAAGAGAAAAAAGCTCTTTTAAACGTATGTAATAAATTTCAGGATATATTTCTAAAACCAGGCGATCTTTTAACCTTTCATAATTCTGTCAAGCACGAAATTAGAACAAAAGACGAAAATTCTATATATACCAAATCCTATAGATTCCCACACGTTCATAAACAAGAAGTACATAATCAGATCACGAAAATGCTGCAAGAAAACATAGTGCGTCCTAGTATAAGTCCATGGTCCTCACCAATTTGGGTAGTCCCCAAGAAAAAAGATGCTTCTGGAATTCAAAAATGGCGACTTGTGGTAGACTATCGAAAACTAAATGACAAGACTATAGAAGACCGTTACCCCTTACCAAACATTACAGACATTCTAGATAAACTAGGACGTTGTAACTATTTCACTACACTCGACTTAGCTAGTGGAGTTCACCAAATTGAGGTACATCCAAATTCTGTAGAGAAAACCGCTTTTAGTGTTGAACAAGGTCATTACGAATTTTTAAGAATGCCTTTTGGTCTAAAAAATGCCCCTAGTACATTCCAAAGAGTCATGGACAATGTTCTGAAAGACTTGCAAAACAAAATTTGTTTAGTGTATATGGATGATGTAATTATTTTCTCGACCTCATTACAGGAACATATTCTAAATCTCCATAAAGTATTCGAAGCTTTTAGAACACACAACCTCAAAATTCAATTCGACAAATCTGAATTTTTGTCAAAATCTGTCGAATTTCTCGGACATGTCATTACTCCAAATGGTGTAAAACCAAATCCAAAAAAGATTGAAGTTATCAAAAATTTTCCGATACCACAAACACACCGCGACATCAAAAGCTTTTAGGTCTTTTAGGTTATTATAGACGTTTTATTAAAAACTTTTCCAAAATTACTAAACCCTTTACTAAATGTCTCAAGAAAGGAGAAAAAGTAGTTCACACCCCGAGTTAATTAACACATTTGAATATTGTAAAACACTTTTATGTAACGATCCAATACTAGCATTTCCCGACAGTTTACTATTACAACTGACGCCTCAAATTTTGCTATAGGTGCCGTGCTTAGTCAAGACGATCACCCAATCAGTTACGCATCAAGAACATTGAATCCGGCAGAAATAATTTATAGTACTATCGAAAAAGAATTGCTCGCGATCGTATGGGCATGTAAATATTTTCGGCCTTAAATTTTTGGTAGAAAATTTACTATTCAAACTGATCATAAACCATTACAATGGTTATTTAATTTGAAAGAACCAAACAGTAGACTTGTTAGATGGCGACTTCGACTTGAAGAGTATGACTACGAAATTAAGTATAAGAAAGGTAAACAAAACACTAACGCAGACTGTCTATCTAGAATAAAAATTGACGCAAACCCAATTGATTATAAATACTAATCCCGGAGACAAAATTACAGACATAGACGATTTTATATCAGAAATAGGCGATCAAATTGGAGAAAGACTAATTGACACCCCAACAATTGAACAAATATTTGAAGAAATTGAAATAGACCAACCACCCCCACAAGTTCCACAAGATGACGTAGAAACACAACATACCGCAAATGAAAATCCTATACAAGAAATACCCTACACAGAAAATTGTTTTAACCAATACAATCACCAAATTATGATTCAGGAATCAAATAATACCATTATTAACTCATCAACATCCGAAAATCCATTTAAAACAAAAATCAGACACCTAGTAACTTTTAGAACGACAGCATCTGACGATGACGTTACTAAACTACTAAAATCTTTAATTTCTCCCAAATTCACTTACTGTTTATGTTTCAAAACACCAGAAATAGAAAAGAAAATTATTCGCATTCTTCAACAAAATTTCACTAACTTAAAATTATGTATTTCTCGAAAACTACTTGAAGATGTAGAAAACAATGAAGATCAAAACGAAAAACTTAAATATTATCATGAAGGTAAAACCAGTCATAGAGGCATCACCGAACTCAAAACCTCACTTCTTAAACGATATTATTGGCCAAATTTAGTTAATGATGTTACAAACTATATCAATTCATGTAAAATATGTCAAAAAGCAAAATATGAAAGACATCCTCAACATATTAAATTTAAAATAACACCAACTCCCAAAAGACCTTTTGAAATAATTCATATGGATTTGTTTTTCGCAGAATCAAAAATATTCTTAAGAATATTAGATCCTTTCTCAAAATTAGGTCAAGCATATAATATTAAAACTAAAAATTCAATCGATACTTACGAAGCTTTATTAACTTTTATATCTCACTATGGTATTCCGAATAAAATAATAACAGATAACGGCAAAGAATTTAACAATAACGTTTATAAAGAATTTTGTAATTTACATCAAATTGATTTTCTTTTCACTACACCAAAAAATTCAAATTCCAACGCACCTGTAGAACGTTTTCATTCTACACTTTTAGACTTAATACGTTGTACTAAATTAGAATATCCTAATAAAGATCTGACTCAGATTATGAAATTAACAATTATAGGTTATAATAATTCATTCAGTCACAAAATTAACACCATTTGAAATTGTATTTGTTAACGGAAGAAAAATTCCATTCGATATTAATGAAACTGAAATTTTAAATGACTACATTAGTGAACAAAAAGATATTTCTAAAAAATTATATAACAATCTAGAACAACAAATCTCTAATAATAAAGAAAAAACAATCACTAAACTAAACGAAAAACGTGACGAACCAGTAAAATGCCAGACTGATGATACTGTTTATCTAAAGACAAATGACAAATTTACCTCAAAAACTAAGCCTATATTCAAAGAGACACAAATCGTTGCTGACAAAGACCATTTAGCGACAACAAAATTAGGAACTTATCATAAATACCTAATCAAAAAACCTAGAAAGAAACTTAAAGATTCTTCTCCATCACAGGTTCCAGACGAAGATGACTTTGAAGACTATATTACTGCTTACCGTATTCAACCTGCTGAACCAGGCGAACAGCCCCACGTTCCAGACAATAACGAACCCCATCTTACCCATCCAACTAGGACCGGTGAAACAAATTAAATCGACCCATAAGTTTGTATATCAAATAGACATTTCATTAATTTCAGATTATCTGATAAAATTATATCAGTCTTTTGATAACCTTAAGCAAACAACAAACTATGAATCTTTTTCTCAAGTGAATTATACATTAAGTAAAGTTGCTCAAAAATTAGATCCTTTAATGCTAAGTAAAAATAGTAAAAGAGGTTTAATAGATGGTATAGGCAAAATATCCAAATATCTCTTCGGAACCCTAACAGAAGATGATAAATTAGAAATGATGAATCAGCTAAAAACTTTAAATAAAAACCAACATAATATTGCAACTCAAATGGATTTGCAACTGTCCGTTTTACAACCACTTTTGAAAACTTTTAACGAAACAATTTCAACTTTGTATACTAACCAAAATAAAATTGCAACTGACATAAAAAACTTAAAAGATGACTTTCGATTGGAAAATATTAGGTTTGTTGGACAACAAATTATTAATAATTGCACCACTCTTTTAACCCTTATTGATAAAATATATATTGCAATTTCTTTTTCCGCATTAAGAACAGTTTATAATCCAACTATAACTTTTAATGAAGTAAAATTTATGAAAAATACACTCTTCCGACTCTACGATAAGTCAGAATTACTAAATTTAGAAAGCGACCTTTCATATTTTAAATTAATGCATTAAGACGTTTTCTTTAAATATCCAAAATTTCATTTTGTAATTACTTTACCATTGTTCTCGAATGAAAATATATTCCTATATAAACTTTATCCGATTCCACAAAACAACCATACCTTAATTCCTCCCAAACCTTTAATAATGCTTGGCGAAGGAAATCAAAAATATCTTGAAAGAGAGTGTCCATTGGTAGAACAGTATTACATATGCAACGAAAAGCTAGATCCTATCCAAGAAGACTGCATTGCCACAATTATCCAAGGTCGACAACCCTCCAATTGCCAATGCAGCAAAGTCAGCATTATACAAACCATAACAACACAAGTTGCCTCAAATCAGATACTTCTGATTCCTCAAAAAGATGTCAATATCAGACTTCAATGTGACACTAATGGAGCTGAGAGGAGAAGTTCTCCAACGCTGATCACTATTGCCACCCCATGCCAAATTTGGATTAATGAGAAGTTGTTTCTGTTATCTACCGATCCAACAACAAATGTAGGAACGGAGATCCTACTACCACCCTTGCCTAATAAAACATCACATAATCTAAAATTGAATGCAATCCATTTTGAAGACATAAATAGAATCATTGAATCCAGTCATCATATGTCATCAATTAACCATATCGAGCCACTTCCTGAGAATTAGTTCAATTCACTATGGATTGTCCTAACCATTATTATTATCGCTACCTGCCTTCTGTCCATCTGTACATGCTGCCAGAAGAAGATCCAGTCCATTATTTTGAGGATTCCTGAGAGAAGAAGAAATTTCCAGAATCCTGTCGAAGACGTCCCAGTGGTACCATCAGGTCCCCATGGTCCGTTCTAAATGGGGAGGAGTGATGTCCCCTGTATATTTAAATCTTTGCTTGTTAGATAACTTCCAGTTCATAACTTAGTTATTAAGAATCCGTAATATCAACCTGAGATAAAATTAATGTGTAGTCAGCTTTTTACCGTTCTTATAAATAACAATACTTTAACCTTGCTAGTTAGTTATGACATATTCTTTGAGCCGTAATCCTTGTACTTTCTTAAATAAAATATTTGTGTGAATTAATTATTAATTTCATAAATAAAACTCTCGTATAATGTAAATTCCGCTTAACTAATCATTTAATTGTTACATATATACGAACACGAGGTTCGTCTAATAGTTGACATTATCCACAACTGTTGACATTTGTAGGCTGTTTGGACTGTCGGGATTCAAATGGCATTACGATCGACAACTCACCAGCTAGAACTCGTGATAGGGTGGTAAAAGTAATAAATATTATAATAAATAACAATGACAAATGCTTAATTAGTAAGATCTGAGCATCAATGCTCTCAGAATGCCCTACAAATGTCAAAAAAATGTATGCCCAAAGAGAAACTACTTTAACTAATCTAAAATAATTTGTAAATATTTTTGTATAATACATTATATTAATAAAATATATTTTTAGAAATGCCTTAGTAATTTTACCTAACTTATTAGGTAATATTTCTAGGATAAATAACTGATATAATTTTAAGTAAAAAAATTAAGTAAACATGAATTTATTTAGTTCACTTTATGTTTTTATCAGCATTTTCAAGTGTATTGCTGGTATTCTTATTACTGTGGATTAGTAAATTCATATTTCCTTTAATTTTTTTTATTTTAAAATTATGTCAGTTATTGATTGCAGAAATATTACCTTTATACAGAAAACACCCTGTATAATGAAATCGCTTTTTTAGTTTGGCCTGACGCTCGGTAGAGGTGCCACGGTTTGTGTTTCTCTCTTTTTATTAGGAACCCGGTCTTCTTCTAGTTATATATTTTGTGGTATAGGGAGACCAGTAGAAACACTCGGGCCGAAATAATAAGTCGCGCATAGCAGCTCGCGCATCCATTTCAAGCTGCAGAGACCTCAGTTTACATCCAACTCTGGGAGTGCGAACATCGGTTATACAGAGCCGTATTAAAGCAATATTTTGAGTCTGATCGAGGAACGAGTCGCTGCGCAGCAGTTAGATGTTTAAACATATCTATAAATAGTAATTTAAGTTTCTTTAAATTTCCTAAAGACATAAATTAGTAATCTATAATATACTGTACACACCATAAACGATATTTTACTGCTATTGCCTTACCTATTAACTTATTTCTTAAGTGTAACATTGGAATATATAAATACTTCTCATGAAAGTGAAGTTTAAAATATAGGTACATATTTATACAGGGTTAACTATGACTTAGTACAAATATTTTAAGAGGGGATAGGGAAAAATAAGAATTAACGGAATCACCCTTCAAAAAAATTCCAAACTTATTTATAAAGCCAAACATTTTTTTTTTTTGATATTATTTTAAATCCTTATTTAACGCCGCCAATGCTTGTTGGTTGCATACTCTACAAGCATGCAACAGTCGCTCATTACTCATTAGTCAGTGTCACTGTCATGTAATAATTGAATTCCTGTGTTTACGTTGTAATTTTGTGTTCTTCTGCAGTTTTTAGTGCCTTATTTTAATTTTTAAATGTTTTATAGTTATTAAATAAAGATATTTGTGTTGGGTGCAGATAATTTCCTACAATATAGTTCGCCGGTTTGGTTTTCTAGGTTATGGGACAAGACTCCCGCGGTTACATTAAAACGTCATTATTCCTTTCGTTCGATTTTGTTATAATAAATAGGAATCTAATCTATCTAATTGTACCTACGGGAAGTGTCTTTTATCGGTAGTGAGTGGCTGTAATGAGCGAATATGTAGTTCTACCAGTTTATAACGAAATAATGGAAAACGAATGCAAAATACTGGAGCTAAGTGGATTAACTGTTACCTATCTATCAGGTATTATTACTATTAAGAATGTTAATTTTCGTTTCTACATTTAGAAATGCTGCAAAAAACGACGATGGTAGTAGATATTGTTGACAGCTGTAATTTTTATCTAGGGGTCTAATCCATCTCAGTCGATTCTTATCATAGGCGCCCACTTTCCGTAGGAAAAAAGGGTTTTGCCCCATTTTTTAAATGTCGAGCTAAAATTCTGGAATAATTTTTTTATTGTCTTTTAGGCCTCCCAGAGCACGTGGTTAAATTTTTTGTACTTAGTCATCGTTAACCCTGTATATTTCACAAATACAAATTTTTATTTTAGAGCAAAGTTCTGTGCAGTGGCTTCTAATAGAGACGATTTATTAGAAAAGCTGCTCAGGATTAGTAATAGTTCATACAAACTATGTCAAATACATTTTGAAAGTAATATGTTTTCTAACGATTCGAGCAATAGATTACGAAAAGAGGCCGTTCCAACGTTTCCTGCACAAGACGGCTCATCTTGTAGATGATCATATTTCTTGTAGTCACCATAATGAGAGTAAGTCTCAAGACAAAATAATAAAAAATTCTTTTTTTTCCAAATTTACATTTTACTGCACTTTTATCTCCAATTTAACAATTTTAAAAGTTAAGTAAACATATTTTTTCTGTTCTGAAAAATACTTGTCTTTTGGTTTACGTAGATCATTTAAGACAAAAAAAATCATAATAAATTATTATTTGTTCACTAAACTTCAAACGTCAAATTTTAAATTAAAAAAAATCCCAAAAAATGTAATTATCACTAATAACAAAAAAAGTAAGTAAATAAATAAAAATGTTTTGTAGTGCAATAATATATATTTTAAACTCTTTCTTTTTAAAGAGTGAAAAAGTAAATCGAGTTTTCACACTGTATGTTAGTAGCAGTAAATGATAGTATATAATACATGTTGAATTACTCATTTATAACTATATAATGAATTATTACATAATGTGGATAGGTATACGTAAACTTTCATGTGGAATAACTACGCTTTCAGAAGCAAATAAAAAATTCTTATTCCGGTCCTGATCACCGATTCTGTAAATTCCATCGGATGCGCTATCGCGCTGACATTTCGAGGTCACTGCAGAAAACTGAAGGCAGTTCAAAGTGCCGACAACGGAGTGAAACTGCTGGTCTACCTATGCTGTGATTATACCACGCATGCGTCATTCAGCCAGCACATGATCGTGAAATGAAATTTGCATAATTTCGGGACAGTATTAGGTTTTGTCTATGCGGGACAGAGACCGTCAACCGGAGACGGACTATGTCAAGTCTAGAAAAAAGATGAAGAATTGTTGAAATCGGACACTTGGCCAACTGGACTTGCAGTCAGCAAGTTCGAGTTTTTCGATTCAAATAGTTCACTAGGTAATAAAAGGTATGATTTTAAAATAGGACATAATAAGGTAAATTTAGTAAATAGTTTTAATTTCATATGAAATTTGTCAGTGATTTGTATAACAGAACATTGGGATACTTGTAAAGAGCTTGAATCACAGCTAATTACCGACTTTTTTAAGCTCTCAGTATTGTCAACAAAGAAGATCTTAGAGAGATGGTTTACAGCTGGACACATATTTTAACTATTTTAAATTAAAAACCTTTTTGGCATACATACGAATATCAAATTATTTTATTGAATCAAAAGTATAAACATATTCACAATCGATAGTGTGTCAATGTTATACAAGTGAATTTCAAAACAATAAAATGTGTCAAGTTGCAAAGGTTACTATCAAACCAAACTATGTCTATCCTTCTTGCTCTCTCTAAGAACCAAGCGATAGACTTGCTGGCTGTTCACATAGTTGCAATAGATAGTATAATTCTGACGAAGTCAGCATTTTCCGAATGTGTATAAATACTGTTGAAACTGGGCCAAAGCCAGCCAGTCCATGGCCAAAGGTCGGCGGTCAGCCGTTGGCTGGCTCTGATCCCTAGAAGAGATTCTCCCCTGCGCAAAGGTCTTATTGTAAGTATGGCTGTTATGTTGTTTGAATAATTTTCATTAAAAGGTTGAGTTTCCATACCTCTCGCAGAAGCCAAGCGAGTACCCCAACACTATAAGAGAGGTATTATTTTTATATGTTTAAAGGTGGTGCAGGACAGTCACACTTTCCGTGACATTTGATGGAAGTCCCAGACTCCCGCTATAGAGTCACACACGCTTATTACGTGACAGTATTATAGAAGGCGACATAAATGTGGCGGGGTCGCCATATATTTTAGATATGCATTAAATAACACTCAAAAAATAAATTCTATATGACAGACCCATGCATAGCAGACCATTTAGAACAGATATTTTCTATAAATATTAAGGAGTTTAATATTAATAAATTTCAACCTACTGTTTTTCACTGTGTCGGGAACACATCTGATAATAATTTGGAAACATTAAAACATCGACATATTTCTGACTGGGAAACAATTTATCTAGAGCATGTCGACCAAGCTTTTAACGAATTTGTAGATTTACTACTGCCAGATGATATAGCATGCCCTCTAGTAATTAAAAAACAAAACAATAAGGTTTTTAGAAAACAGCAGTTGACTAATCAAATTTTCCAAGAACGTAAATGCCTACTTTATTCTGGCTATTGAAAAATACTAAAGATCCTGAATTACAAAATATGTATATATAAAAAAACAAAAGAAAATGTATCATTTAAACATAAAAAATGCAAAGATATTATAATATCAGTGTAATATTTCTAACGCACAAAATAAAATTAATATAAATAATAAAAAACTTTCTGATAAAAAGCAGATGGCGGAAAGTTGTCCTCTTATTTTTCTACAATAGTTGAGAACAAGATTGATAATATTTTGCTAGTAACCTAGAATATACCACTTGCGAACGTGTACCCAATTCCATTCTTGTTCTTCTTTCTATAGGTCCAGACTCCAGATGATATAATATATAATATTAAAGCATTTAAGCAGACGGCCTGATGATTTTACAATCTAAATTATTAGATCGGTTAAAACCATTATTGCAGGTTCATTTGCATTAAATGATATTGAGAATTATCAACCGATATCGGTTTTACGTATTATTTCAAAAATTATAGAAAAAGTCCTACAAAAAGTAATAACTACTTTCTTAAAATATAGCATATTGATAGATTACCAACATGGGTTTCGAGATAATCACCACTGAAACTATTCAATTTATGCAGTATGTGTATGATGAACTGGAAAAGGGAATGCACGTAGGTGGATTATTTTTGGATCTCAGTCGTGCCTTTGACACAGTTGGGAAAACATTTATTTCTGATAAAATGTATGCATTGGGATTTAGAGGGAACCTGCTCAGATGGATAGAATCTTATCTATCCCCACGTAGTATACGGGTTAAAATTAAAAACATATATTCCACAAACCATGTAATTCGTGATGGTGTTCCTCAGGGTTCGGTGTTTAGACCACTAATATTTTCTATGTATGTTAATGAACTTCCAGCGTATATATCAGGAAAACTGACTATATACGCTGATGACACATCTGTGGTGGTCACAGCGGTCAGCCCTGAGAAGCTGCAACATTAAGTCTTGGAGGTGATAGTGCCGAAATAACTTATTAAATTTGGGGAAAACAGAAAGCTCTAAACGTGGTATAATACCAGATAACTTGCATTGCAATATAGTGCCATCAGAGCAAGTAAAATGTTTAGGGACAATTGTTGATAATATAATCGAGTGTCGCCAGAATATAAACCAAGTATGTAAGAAATTAAACAGTGCATATTTTACATTAAAAACCCGAAAACAAGTGTTTGATTCATGTATTCTATTAAATACATACTATTCCGTAGCATATGTGTAGGTATATTTCTTATAATATTGTAATCTGGGGTAGAAATACTATGATAGTTTTTATTCGACAAAAACGTTTAGTGAATGTGTTTATGTATTTATATATACAATATAGAAAAATTTATAAGATTAAATTTGAAAGCCAACGATTTTTATCACGAATATAATACTCGATATGGTAGTATGCTTACTATCCCTAGGCATCGTTATCTTTATTATGAAAAGTCGTCGTATTACTCAGGCATTAAAATATACAGTATGCGCCAAAAGTATGGAATAAATTCAATAAAAACGGAACAATTATTTTTTGGGAAAAATCTTCGAACAGGTCGATTTTTAATTTAAAAAATACATATTTTAGCGTAAAATGCGATTTTCAAATGTCATTTGTTTTCGAGTAATGACGTCAACGATTTTTTTTTAAATGGCAACACCATATTTTTTTCCTTGATTCTGAAAGATTGTTTAATTCTCTATCAGACAGTACTAAAATTTTGCCCTCTTACATAGGAAAGTTTTCGAGTAAATGACGATTGAATGTTAGAAAACGTAAATTTTATCCATAAAAAAGTAACAATTATGAGGTATGTAAAATAAAATACAATTGATTAAATTTAGTTTTTCGAATTCCATAATTCTTTTATGGATCACGTAGGTGAAAATCTTTGCAAAGTGTCATTGTCACACCGACTTTCTAATAAGTATTGTAAGCGACATAGAAATTATTATTCAATTTAAAGTATTATGGCACATTTAACTGTTACTCAAAGAGTAACAATTCTGAGGTATGTAAAATAAAATACAATTGATTAAATTTTATACTTAAATTAAATGTTCGAATTGCCATCCACCAACTTCTTGACAATGCGCAAGTCTGTGAAGAAATTCTTCTTGCACATTATGAATGATTTCTGGGGTAACTCTGCGTATTTCGTCCCGAATGCGATTTTGAAGTTCTTCTAAATTACGTGATTTATTAATGTACAGTTTTGACTTCAAGTATCGCCATATAAAATAGTCAAGAGGTGTAAGATCTGGCGATCTTGCAGGCCATTCTATCGGTCCGCGTCTGCCGATCCACCTCCCAGGAAAACAATTGTCCAAAAAATCTCGTACAGGGCGCGCATAGTGCAGAGGTGCACCGTCTTGCTGAAACCATATGGTATCGTCAGGAATGTCAGGGTCATTATCGTTAGGAAAAATTACTGCAAGGGCTGGAACAAGGTCATTTTCTAGAAACTCTAAATATCTTTGTCCTGTAAGGGTTCCTTCAAAGAAGAAAGGCCCTACTATTCTGTCGTCAACTATTCCAGCCCACACATTTAATTTCTGAGGGTGTTGGGTATGTGCCTCTGCCATCCAATGAGGATTTTCCCGACTCCAATATCTGCAAGTTTGACGGTTTACTGTATCATTCAGACAAAATGTAGCCTCATCTGAAAAAAGTATTTGCCGGTATAAATTTCTATTTCCTTGACATAAATCCATTATAATTTCGCAAAAGTGTAAGCGGCGATCGGGATCATCTTCATTGAGTTCCTGCACAAGTTGAATTTTGTAGGGATGATATTTTTCCTTTCTCAAGATACGTAGCACTGTGCTCTGACTAGTGTCATTGTTTAATGCAACCAATCGTGAAGAATTATGAGGATTATCCACCATACTTATCAAAATGTTCTGTTTCTGATTTTCATTAATGCTTAGACGTCCAGGTTTTGGAATATTTACAACATTGCCAGTTTCTCTAAATTTAGACTCTATCTTACTGACTGTTGATTGGCTGATAGGGCGATCTGGATATTTTTCATTAAATAAATCGCAAACTTCCTGCTGAGTTCTAGTCATATTCCCGCATCACATAAGAATTAATATTTCAATTCTTTGAGTAACAGTTAAATGTGCCATAATACTTTAAATTGAATAATAATTTCTATGTCGCTTACAATACTTATTAGAAAGTCGGTGTGACAATGACACTTTGCAAAGATTTTCACCTACGTGATCCATAAAAGAATTATGGAATTCGAAAAACTAAATTTAATCAATTGTATTTTATTTTACATACCTCATAATTGTTACTTTTTTATGGATAAAATTTACGTTTTCTAACATTAAATCGTCATTTACTCGAAAACTTTCCTATGTAAGAGGGCAAAATTTTAGTACTGTCTGATAGAGAATTAAACGATCTTTCAGAATCAAGGAAAAAAATATGGTGTTGCTATTTAAAAAAAAATCGATGACGTCATTACTCGAAAACAAATGACATTTGAAAATCGCATTTTACGCTAAAATATGTATTTTTTAAATTAAAAATCGACCTGTTCGAGGATTTTTCCCAAACAATAATTGTTTCGTTTTTATTGAATTTATTCCATACTTTGGGCGCATACTGTATAATAAACTTCCAACAAGTATTAAAAATGTAAAAACGTATAACCAGTTTAAATTTAAAATAAATTCTGAATTTCTAATTGTTTTTATTTAATTGAGGAATTTTTAAAGTATATTTTGCTTGTGTAATTATTTGTGTGGTAACTATGTATATCTAATTTTATAATGCTTTTTCTGTGTACAATTCTTTGTTGTATATTTTTATAGTTTTATAAGATTGTTGTATGAGTTGACAGCCACATCTGTTTTTTGTTAACAGCTAAAGTGACAAATATATCATTCTCATTATTATTATCATTATCATTATTATTACTATTATTCCACAAATGAAAAAATAAATGAAAATTCAGGAAATATCTTGTGAACTGTAACTTTCATAGATAATGTTGGAAAGTAAGAAAATAAGCGATTCCACATACTAACTTCAGTTATCAGCCCGTCACAGGTGGTGAAAGTGAAAGAATTTAATCTCATAAAATATCATCGATCAAAAATTAACAAGAATTGTTTATATATACGAAGACCAGGAAAGTCAAATTTTATTAAATAAATTGTGATTTAAAAAAATGTATTTAATTTTTTTCCCTTGTTTTCACACTTATGTGAAAGGGTACTGCTAAAATCGGCACTGTGTATAGGTATATTATACATATAACTATATGGATAAAACGTAGAAATTACTTTAACTAAGATTCAAAAACAAAAAAGATTATTCACCGTACCATCTGCTAGACAGGTGAGATCAATCTACCAATCTTCGTAAAACCCACTCGAGACACGACACGGCAAATATCTAATAACAGGTACCACGAGGTACCTTTGGTAAAAAGCGCAACACCTGCCCTTAGAAGAGTGTGCGCAGTATATACGTTCAGCTTATATAAAACCAGTTGGTACCCCAAAAACGGAAGCAGTGCAAATACATTCTTGTAGAAAAGCCGGTATCATGAAGCTGTTGGTGAGGGCTGTGTTAATCTTGAGCGCAGTTTGTTTAATATGTGGTGAAACCAGTGATTTAGAAAAACAATTGCGCGTGCTTAACAAACAAGTGACAGTACTACTAGAGAAGAGAAAGGAAGATATTAAAAGTATACAGGATAATATGCGCAAAACGATATACGATATTCCAGATCTCGAAATTATTCGAAACGACATGAAAACATTAAGGCAAGTTAATAATGATCATTTGATCTGTATTAAATATATTTCATAGAGGCATTTAAAGTTCAAATTGTGATAAAGTTGTTCCCACCTTTTGATTTTCTTCGACAGTTAGGAACCATATAAAATTTAAATACCTAGTTTTCGTACTTATTAAAGAATTAGGCACTTAAAAAGTCTTGAAATATTGTGTATTTTGTAAACTTAATCTTTGCGCCTTATTCTTGACAATATAGTATTAGAAATCATATACAATTTAAATATGTACATTTACTACATTTTGTTAATTATCATTAGGTAAATACAAAAGTTAAAATTATTATGTTTTTGTATATCTAATATTTAAATAAATTAAATTAGTTGATAAAACATCAATTTGCTTTTGTAAATTCGCTTAAAATTGCTATCCAAAGTCGTTATTTTTATTTATGTGCTATATTGCGTTTATTTACAATGAAAAGCAACAAACTGTAAGTTTGGTCCGTTACCTACCGACCTACTTCGTTGAAACTTTGTACATTGAGTTCAGGATGCCGATTCTTAATCGATTTTGTTGAAGATCGATCTTTTTCGTAAAAATATCCAATTTTTTTAATCGATTCCTAGACGTTACGATTCTTACAGAATCGATCCTGTAGCATGCTATTTCTGAGAATCGATTTCAGAAAATCAGACTAGGAAAAATAAAATTAGATCTGATTCGAAAGACGAACTTTTGACTCTATTTATATGTTTTGTAGTCTCTGATATCTTACATATATCTGTTCTGTTGTTCCGTATTCTGTCATTTTGACATTCATCCACATTTAATAGGTGTTCTGTGTATCCACAGAAATAAGAGTTTTATCTATTATACGTTTTGTGCCTTTGTTCGTTGCCTGTTGCAATTTGTGTATGCCTGATATTAATCTCGATCAACAGTCAACGCTTTCACCACAGACACAGGTCATATTTATACAGTGCTTTCATACTCTAGATATTTCGGACTGGAAGGGACACTTCTTTAAATAAAAATACCTAACAGGTATTTTGTTATTATTTTTTCAGTATATATTTTTGCTATACACGTGCAATACTTCTATAATAAAAGTTATTTTGTTTAATTTTTGTTTCAAAAATTCCTGAAAAATAACAACTACATGACTAGATTGAAATCTAGTTTTTTTTACCATTTTTTTGTGTGACATCTATTGCTGAATGACCGAACGCTAAACTCAGCCGCAGTTTTGGTCTTGCGTTCGGCCGACCAAGAGTGTTAGTAATAAAAAATTATAAAATTAACTACCAACGGAACTACCAATTTTAAAATCGATTCTACCAAAGAAATCGATCTTTTGGGACACGATTTTTTTCTTAATCGATTTATTGCTTACCGATCTAGATCGATTCACGAAATCGATGTTTTTATGAAAAATCGGCATCCCTACATTGAGTCGCCACAAGCATTACACATTCATTAGATCCGATATTAGCTGCATATTTAACCAATAGAAACTCTTTATTTTATTTATTAAATAGGTATTGCTTTAATGGTGGAAACAAAGTAGTAGCGCAATAAGAATATTTAAACATTAAAAAAGATTTTTCCTATACAATTTACGTACATATTCTGATTTTTGTTAAATATTTTTATTGCGGTACTTGTAATAATTACATCACTACACATATACATAAAGTAAAAAAAAAATTAAAACCAAATATAATTAGTAAATTAAGTTGAAGACGTAACATTATATGAGAAAATAGTAACTTAAACGTTGACGCTTTTATTAGGTAAAGGCCTTGTAAAGGTAATTAGGTAAATATCAGTATCAAAAGCGGTTAAAAATTATTTATTTATATAAAGTAGATTGAATTAAAAAAATGCATTTTAAAGAGTTTTATGAGTTTTAAGATTTTTTAAAAAGTACCTAGTAGAATACATAATTGAAAGAGATATTTTGAGAATAAAATATTTACATTTTACTGCTAGTAAAATCTTTAGGTATAGCTTCACTGCCCCATTCAATTTATGAAACAATTTTAGTTGAACCCATTTCACATATTAGCTGCTTATACCAGGTACACACATTCCTAAGTTTATACCTGACAGATTTTTTTCATAAAAAATGTAAATAATGAAACACGGCTGCTTTGTTATCTGTTTTAAAAGTGTCAGGTTTGGAAACAAATTGCAAATACGTCCTTAAGGTGGCCGTATTTGTGGCCCCAAATAGTGAAATGTCGATGCAATTTTAAAGTTAGGAATTTTAAACCAAAGAGAATTATACATTACTGAATACTAGAAAGTTCAACTTAGGTAGTGTTAGTATTTGTATTACCAAAATGTAGCGATTTTATACTTAAAATATTTATTGAAATGAACACAAACCCTTCCTAAGTTCATCCTTTATGTGTATTTTGCTGCAGTCAATAAAAAGTGTTAAATTTCTTGTAGAAGAAAAAGGGTAAACTTAAAATTATCTATGTTGATATGCATGTTGTTTTGATTATCGCAATATTTAACCTCAGTAAGATCGAGTAATATACAGTTAACGGTATTTTTATTACTAGATAGCAGTATCTGTCAAAGGCTTGAAATCTTACTGTCTTGTAGAATATTCAAGTTGTAACACATAAAATTCCCAAAAAAAAATTAAATTTTATATCCCCGTAACGTATTTGGTATCATTGGGAAGCACTTTAGACTTAATATAGATTATTTCGCCAAACTAGACCATATAGAAACTCTACTCCAAATATTAGAATAAAATTTTCGAACATTTCTTATTTCAGAATATTTAAACCCTTTTTACTTTAAATACAATTTAACAATATGTACAAAACATGCATAAAACAGTTATGACGTGATCAAGTCAATTGGGACATCAAAAACGTAGTACCTACTTTATGTAGATATGTCCTTACATTGTCAAATGAATAATATGCCTCCCAAATAAAAAGGCATGTAGTTCATACTATTTTAAGGTTATATGTATAACAAATATTGTTTCATGGGGGAGTTTGAAACGCTCTTCATCTTGGAAACGGTTTAGTTTTATGTTTATCCAGCTGCAGCAAGAATTCAGACGACTTACGTCATACGAACAAATAAATACCTAATTCATCATGTTTTCATTAAAATATTTAAGAAAATGCATCTGAAAATAATAAAACTATATACTACACTAAATGTTTGCACTATATATTACTCTAAATTAAAGAATATATCGTTTTTAATGCGACAAACTATCGAAAATTATATTGACAGTAATAACAATTGCGTGACGTAAGTCATCTGAATTCTTGCCGCCACTATATAAGAAAATCTATTTGTTTTTTGCTGCTTCCAACATTGTCAAAATAAAATTTATTACACTTTGTATAGAGAGGTTAAATTATAATTCCGATATATAAAACCAAGTAACCTAAATATATTCAGAATTCCATACTTCATATGTAGGCACAAATAAAGCCAAATAATACAAGTGAAAGGAAAGTTTTAAAAGTAAAATTTGCATACTTATATATTTTAATTTTCAGGTTAAAAGTTGATCAACTGGGTTCTGGCCAAATCCCAAATTTACAACAAGAGAAAAATGACAAACTAACAATAAAATGGTTATTTACGGCCATAGAGGAATTGAAAATAGAAGTTACTGAACTTCAAAACACATTGAACTCATCGATAATCTTACAAAACCATGAACGTGTAGAGACCGAAATGAGTTTATTGAAAAGTGATATTACTAATTTAAATAACGAACTGGAGAATGCTAGAAAACAGAACGTTAAGTATGAAGCAGAATTGCAAATGTTTCGTGAGGAAATCGATTCCATCAAAGAAAACTGGAGAAGTACCGCAGTAATGTGTGGAAGAACAAAAAATCAAGTAAGTATCCTCATGTCATGTGCATACACAAATATTATAGAATCAAATTCTGACACCGATTTGGAGCGCCAATTCCTTAATATCTAGCTTTTTGTCCACATCTAAGAGTCCGTCATATGCTGCTTCAATAATGGTGGTAATTATTAGAAACATTAATATTTTTTTTTAAAAAAAACTTATTACGCACTAAAATGTGCTGATTGAATAGAATTTGTTATGCACAAACGGCCAAGAACTATAAAAGTTTTGTTTAAGTAGTATTATGTCTGTATAACATGTTTTATCATAATCATCAAGATCTTTAGGTGCATACCATAAGACTTTAAAATATCTTAAATTTAGTCACAGTATAGAAATATGCAGCTGCACTCATTTTTCAATTCTCCATCTATAAGTTTGGTAAGCCCCTTAATTCACTGGAGTACTCAGATTTTTTCTAAAAAAAAATTGCTAATATGGTTCTTTATTTAAATTATCGGATACACCTTCACACTACGAATATTTTTTTATAACCTTAGGCAAGAAAAACTTGCAATTTACTTTACATATACAGGGTGTCCCAAATAGAAGGCCATACCATTAACTACATATTCTTTGGACAAAAATAATGCGACTTTGCTTATGCCATTTTTTATTTGGGCGTCCCTGTTTCAATATTATACAGGGTTAAAGTTACATTTTATAAAATTTAGAATTATCAATTTTGTTATAATTAGCAAATATTCATTCAGTAAGTATTACAATTTGTTAAGTTGCAAAGGTATTGTAGTAATAGATCCACAAAATTTCAGTTTCACTTGAAAATGATAGTGAATGATAGATTTATATACTACAAATTGCCGTTTTTCTCCAAAACGGAGCATTTAAACAAAAAATTACGAAAGAGATAAAAGGATCAGAAGAAAATTCTACCTGAAATTTCAAGAAAAAGCTGCATAGGCGTACTTAGAAAATTATTTCTTCCAATTAGGAGGGGATAAAGGGTACTGCATCCCTCAGTTACCTCTATTCGCCCTTCGTTTTTTTTCACCAAAATTACATGATACGTATGCCGGAATAAGATAAAAGTACGTGCAAAATTTCAAACGTATATCGTACAAAAACAATGGGATTATTAACAAAAATATTTTTTTTAATGCAAATTTAACACCCTGTATATAGAAACAGGGACGCCCAAATAAAAAATGGCATAAGGAAAGTCACCTTGTTTTTGTCCAAAGAATATGTGATTAATGGTATGGCCTTCTATTTTGGGACACCCTGTATAAGGTGATCATTTAAAACTCCCCAGGCAAATTCAGGGGAACTAAAAATAGATAATGATGGTCTGTAAAAACCTGCTTTTAGATTGTTAATATAGTTGCGGCAAGAATTCAGACGACTTACGTCACGCAATCATTGTTTTTACTGTCAACATAATTTTCTATAGTTTTTCGCGTTAAAAACAATATTTTTTTGTAATTTAGTGCAAAAATTCAGTGTATCTAATATATAGTTTTATTATTCTACAGTTCCTAAATATTTTGATGAATATATGAATTATTCATTTGTTCGTAATTCGTATGACTTAAGTCATCTGAACCGCAACTATAGCTTCAATTTTCTATGCAGATACCACTGCGATGACTCAGACGTCGCGACGCCCCCAAATTTTTTTGTTCGCAGAAACTCTGGCGGTGCTATATTTGGAATACATGTTTTCGTTTAGATGAACAGTTCTGGAGATACATGTCGTTTTACTAGAATTGTTCAAGTATGCAATTTTTACATTGCCTATTAAAATATTGTAATTTTTTCGCAACTTTCAATATTAATAATTAAGATTCGTATAAAAATTAGTCAGTATTATAACATTAAAAGAGTTCCAAATTGCCTCCAGTTTATTGAATAAACATTTCGTAACGACATTCAATGGTTTCGTCACAAACAGCTGCACTGCACTCCATCTATAATTTGGTAAGCCCATTTTAAAGGGCGCTTAATTCACTGGCGTACTCAGATTTTTTCTAGAAAAATTGCTAATATCGTTCTTTATTTAAATTATCGGATACACCTTCACAATATTGCCTCCATTTTGTTGAATACACATTTCCTAACGACACCTAAGGATTTCGTCTCAAACAGTATTAATATTTTGTGAAATTGTTATATATCTAGCATACAGTTTATTACATAAGTCAGCTATATCTTCAATTGGCTCTTGATATACCTATGTCCCACAGAAATAAATCATGTCAAGAAATTGAGCAAGCCAATTAACGGGATATTTTTGCCAATCCAGTTTTCGCCAAAAGTAACATCTAGCTAGATTGAGATGTCTATCAGCATTTGCAGTGTGTTTTGATATCATATGCAGTGGCGTAGCCCTATAAGCTTTAGCGCCATATGTGTACGCGTTTCAGAATCGTATTAATGAATCAGTCTTGAGTGTTCATCAAAAACATCAAATCGATTTAAAGTATTAGATAATATAGTGTGACACAGTTATACAGTGTCTGGGTGTTGTAGTTAACACCTCCTTAAATCAAAGTCGGTTGGCGGAAGCAAGCGGGAAGAAAATATACCTATATTGATTATTTTTTTACGAACCCATAAAATGTTTAAAACATGCAAGATGACATGTTGTGCTCTGCATCTGGGATGCTATGAAATCAAAAACAATTGGCTGAAGTATCAAAAACAAGGATTTAATTAGATGCCATCATGCACTCAGTTTATGTGTGAACATACATATGAAGGAACAGCCAGTTCAATTGTCGGTCATCTCACCTATGGCATACTGATGAGGGCTAACAAGCTCGAAACCGGTCTATGTCTGGTGGTGTGTCCGACAAGGGTTCTTCGCTGTTCACACAGATACTGCAGGACTAATTCAATGCCGGTCGGGGCATTAGTCCGCGGAGTAGTTGTTTCCTGCAGTATCATTTACAGATTTAATGGCTCGTCGACCAGGGCGAGAGGTCTGCGTTAAGTACCTGCTGCAATGTAGGTCGCTTTCTGTAAGTCGAGCCGCTTAGGCCGAGCAGGAAGTAAGCAGACCACTTATATCTCACCTGAGCTCAGTTTATATGTGAACATACATATGAAAGAACAGCCAGTTCAATTGTCGTTCATCTCACCTATGGCATACTGATGAGGGCTAACAAGCCCGAAACTGGTCTATGTCCGGTGGTGTGTCCGACAAGGGTTCTTGGCTGAGTAATTCAATGCCGGTCGGGGCATTTACAGAACAAATGAACTATCATCATATTACAGATACCGCTTCTCGTCATGACATAAGAAGTACACTATAATGGGTGAGATTTTTTTATAAAGAGTATGTTTAAAAAATTACTCGACAATAGCTGCAAAGTGTTACAATACATTTAAAGAGGGGAGTACAAAAATGTATTCTTTTAAAAAAATAATTATGCCACAAACAGAAAATATTGTTACTGTTACTAAAGTCAGCGGTCGAAATTGTGGACAGTGACTAATCGCTAGCTTGTAGACAAGCGCGACGGGCGAAGCGTGCGGGGAGCAACATTTCATAGGCGTACTAAATTTGAATGCGATCAGATATAAAAAATATACAAAAATAATTGGATTACATAATATCCATTGTTTTTAGAGTAGAAACAGTGATACAACGGTTTTTACCAATTTTGAAGCGTTAAATAATAAAAATAATAGGAATATTTCAAAATTTAAAGTTTTTATCTTGTATATCGGTGTACCTAAGTTAATTTAGAAATTTTATCAAGACAAACTGAAAATATTGTTACCAACATTGTACATATATTCTATAAAACGATGCCCTCTTGGACATCGATGACCCACCATCACCCGGCTCATGCCGCCACAAGATGTTGACTATTTATACATTTTATATAGGTAATTGTTTTACACGAATATTTTCATTATTACTAAATTAGTACGCATTACTTCAGAATCATAACAAACTTCACTATCACTGTATGTTCACTATTTACTAAAATAACCACACGTTTACTTCGGTGTCACATCCACTTCACTATAACATAACACTTTTATTTCATTATCACACTTTCACATCACTGCCACATATTCACTTCACTATCACAATTTAATCTTCACTGTAACACTTTTGCCTTACTGCCACTATGTAGCAGTTTTCACTTCATTGTATTTAATTCTCACTATCAGTAGAGATGTTGCTATCACTGTCACTTGAATCATCTTCCCCTAAATGGATAATGAGTGGGTCTATCAAAACATCTACTATTGTATCTAGATTCCACATACGTTGCTCCTCCTTCTGCACATGCCCAATACACTTACGCCATGTTTCAGCAGTAACATGATTAACGGCCTCGTGTAATATAACTTCACATCACTTAATTTAAAAGTGGTATTATTTCGTGCTACTTCGGTTTTTATTTGTGCCCAAACTAACTCTATTGGATTTAATTCACAATGGTATGGCGGTAAACGGAGTATATGAATTCCTTGCGCTTTGGCCATCTCATCTAATATATTCATACTTAATATATCGACCTTCTTCTCTTTGGACAATTTTTAATAATTGTGGTTTGAGCATTGTGTCCGTATATTCAATATTCTTTGATTTTAACCATTTAATAATATCCGCTTTTCTTGATGCTGATATCGGTAACTTTTCGACTCTTCTGCTATGATAACTTGCGTTATACGAGTACATCACAACAACTGCTCCAGGTTCTACATAGATTCAAACCATGTTTCAAATACTTCACTGTTCATATCTTCATGGTAATCTCCCGTCCTACGTGATTCAAAAACATGCAAACCATTTTCTAAAAATCTTAAATCGCTTCTAATATGTGTTATTATGAACCTACGTCCAGAAGGCGCCTCTAATCCTGTAGAAAATCCATCCATCTTCATCTTAGACATATTATATTGCCGGAACAGCATGGCTTTGTCGAGGGGCGTTCAACAGTCACCAACTTAGTTTGTATAACACAGTATATCCATGAGGTTCTTGATAAAGGAGGTCAAGTAGATGTCGTTTATACGGACTTTTCAAAAGCCTTTGATCGCCTTGACCATAACTTATTGTTATCTAAATTGAACTCTACTGGAATAGGTTCATTGTTTAAGCTTATGACCTCATATCTATCTGGAAGAGCACAGTATGTCCAAATTTTGGGAATAAAGTCAGCCGGTTTTTGCACAGTCTTCAGGAGTTCCGCAGGGTTCTGTCCTAGGACCCTTATTGTTTACGATTTTTATTAATGATATTGCGTCTGATTTAAATGTACATTTCTTATTATATGCCGATGACATAAATATATTCTGTACTATAAATAATGAACTGGATGCATGCAACTTACAAAGAAATTTAAATTTAGTAAACTCCTGGTGTACTGTTAATAAATTACTCCTTAACGCAGCGAAATGTAATGTTATGTCTTTCAGTCGCCAACTAAAGCAGATTTCGTATGACTACATGTTAGAAGGTTCTAGTCTTCTTCGGCCTGTTGTAATAAAAGACTTAGGAGTTTACTTTGATCCAAAGCTTTCTTTTATTCAACACATTAATTATGTAGTTAAGAGTAAACCTAGGTTTAATCGTGCGGAATATGGCAGGTTTTCAAAACATGGACACTGTTAAATTGTTATATGGTGCATTTGTTAGATCTAAGCTGGAATATGCGTCTTTTGTTTGGTCTCCTGTTTATTTTGTTCATGTATCGTGTTTAGAGCAAGTACAACGTCGATTTTTTAAGTTAGATGTGCTTCACTTGACGGTCATTACCCGCCAAGAGGTTTCCCACAAGAGGCATTTTTTGACCGCTTCAATATGTGCAGTCTTTTACTTAGGCGAAAAATGTATTCTGTAATTTTCCTATTCAAGATTCTTAATAATATAATACATTCTGAGAATCTATTGGAAATGATAAATTTTCATATTCTACGATTGAATACGAGACATAAGCATCTCTTTCAACAAAATAATTACAGAACTAACTTGTATAGAGACGCTCCCGTTTATCAGATGTGTGCTAATTACCTTGAAATTGAGTCACGGTTGGATATATTCTGTTCAACTACCAGTCACATAAAGAACTTATTTAATGTACAGTTTTAATTTTATTTTATTGACTTTTATTGATAATTTATTTTTTACCATTATTTATTTCTCGATGTTTGCTTTTAATCATTTACTTTAAACTCTTATGTATGTTTGTATATTGTGTATATTATGTAATTTTGTTACTGTTGTTTTTGTCGTTTTTCTTTTGTATTTTAACATTTAGGTGCTGATTTCCTATTGTATTTTCTCCCTTATCCTGAAATTGGGCTTCGGCCCGTTGGATATTGTAATAAATAAAAAAATTGCTTCTCTTTTACTTCGAACGTAACCATCCTGCCAAACTTTTGATACCGTATAACCTTCGTTTACCCATGTTTCATCCATGTAATATATCTTTTCGCCCGATACACGAAATTCTCTTAGTTTGTCTAAATATTCTCTTCGCCATATTACAATTTCATCTTTTTCAACGAGCATACTTTTACGATTTCGTTTTAAAAACCGAAAATTCATGTCATGCATTGTTCTTCTAAGAATGTCCTCATCTTCAGCTATCGTAGCTTGAATTTTTTTTATCGTCGGTATTTCATTTCTGAAGAAGAATCCATGAATTTT
This sequence comes from Monochamus saltuarius, assembly GCA_025584915.1. Taxonomy (NCBI): domain Eukaryota; kingdom Metazoa; phylum Arthropoda; class Insecta; order Coleoptera; family Cerambycidae; genus Monochamus; species Monochamus saltuarius. The sequence goes on along the minus strand of CM046721.1, from coordinate 43,432,079 downwards.
CCTGCGAATGGCGTATTTTACGTCATCATCGACTTCTATTTTTTTCATTCCTCGTGTTTCTATTATTTCTTTGGATTTACTTTCACACTCTTTTTTATAGCACGATATACACTAGAAACTGACACTTGCGTTAACGAACTACACATATCAACAGCTTCACTAACACTTATGTTAGAGTTTCGCGCTCGAATTCCTTCGTATACGTTTTTTATTATTATCAATTGTCCGTTACATAGGTTATGTCGATTACTAACAGACCTTTTACTAGAACTGGCACTTTGATCCATTTTTAATTATTATTTGTTAACTTCACGGTTAGAATAATTTATTTTTTGGTAATTTAATATAACTATAGAAATAACACCCCGCGAATAGCAGCAGCTCACGGCTTACACACACCAAAATATTTTTTTCTACAATGCAATAAACAGAGATAGAGAATGCATCGGGCAGTTTGACTGAGTCTTTATCGTGGTGCCGTAAATGTGAGTATAATATCGTTGTGCATAGAAAGCGGCACAGTAATAATGAGGTAAATAATGTGTAATCTCATATAAAAATATACGCTTAATAGTAGTGTTTTTATATTATCTATTAGTCATTGTCCACAATTTCGACCGCTGACTATAATCGTTATTTCTATACTTTTTTGTTAATTCGTTTACTGTAGAAAATATTCATGTATTTAATTAAATGTTTGTTCCCAGACGCACACCATTTTTAATTTTTAACAGAACAGCTATACCTAAATGTGTAACAAAATGTGGATATGTGCCTAACACACCCTATTGCTTAAACATGGCGCTGACCAATCACGAACTTAGGCAGATGGTACCTGGGTATTATATTTTTATTTTTTAAAATGCTTGTAACTTCTAAATAAAAACGAATCTGATCTATATTCACATAAGAAAATATGTTTGATATTAACTCAGCTACCATCTGAAAAAGTTTGTCATATATCTTGTAGATTGGAAATTGTGAAGAAAATTATATTTTAATAAACAATATAGCAAAACCTTCTGTATATCCGGAACTGTTCGTCTAAATGAAAAAACGTATTTCTCAAAAAAAGGTTTAGAATCCAATAACCTTTCTTAATATAGTACCAGTTCCTGCGAACAAAAAAAAATTGGAGGCGTCGCGACGCCGATATCTGGAACGTTACAGCTGTGTCTGAATAGAAAATTGAAACCAATGACAGTTCCTAAAACCTGGCATTTACGGACTATTGCTATCTTTTTCGATCCCCTTTAATTTGTCTGAGGAGTTTCAACTTGTATATGTCTATTATAGTAAAAATTATTTTTTAAATCATTATTTCCATTTAATTAAAAAAGATGCGGGTTATAATTTGTTTTCATATATTCCACCGTGTCTCCTTAGGTAGGTAGGTACACATAATAAGAAATACTTAAACGATACAGGTATGCGGGTTGGTTTAAGCTGAATAACTATTGGTCAAAAATGGCAGGTGAAACACAGTTAATACCGAATGCAAGCAGAAGTAAAACACCTGCTTGTCGTCTTGATGAAATAAAATTTATGAAGTCGGTTCACTTCTTCGTTTTTTATCGTTAAAAATAACACACCTAACCGGGTGACACACAACAATTTATTTTAAAACTAACCACCTGCTAATAACAAAAGTAATTCAAAATAATTCTAATATTGCTCGTTCAAAAAAATTTAATATGCTTACAAATTATATTTTTAGAATTACTTATATTATGTTTGTAACAGTTTATAAATTTAATTAGGTACATCCAGTTATGTTTGTACAATATCACAGAATAAAGGAACTACCAGAAGCGAAAGCTAAGGCGGCGCCTTTGATCTTGGATGGTCACAAAAATTTAACCTTGAATTTGAAATTTGACGTATCTAATACTTACTACACTGAGAGAAAGTTGTATATAATATCTACAGTCTACACTAAGAAACAAGTTGACACTATATTTATTAGTCATATTGAAGCTTTAAGCAGTATAACATACCTACTATGTATAAAATTATTAAAAAATATAAAATACATGTATAAATTGCATTTATTCCTGTTTATTTTTTTTATTGTTGTGAAAATTATATATTTTATTTAACGTGGGAGAGCTTTTTCAGATACATTTGCCATACAGATTTGATACTGCAATAAATGTTTTAAATAGTATAGTCACTAATATTTCCTTTATTTCAATTATGGAAGCTATTTTCATTTCAAGTATAGATTTCAGGTATGAGTACCTACTTGGTGGGCCACGCTAGATGCAGGTCAACTCAATCATTCCGCAAAGCACACAGCAATCATCCGACTTCTCTTACATCTTTTGCTCTTTCCTAGTTCCAAATTTACAAAGTTATTCTTAATTATTTTCAGAAACAAAGTGTACATAAATTTAAAAAGAATTTTCCCTCCATTTATTTTGTTCACTTTACGTTTTAAACCTTAGTTTACTTGTGTCAAAAATATGATTTAGGCACCCTAGACACTAGATTCTAAGAGCACTGGTGTAAGACTCAATTGAGATCAATATTATGGGAGTTATTTTGAAACTAGTTTCAAGACACCTAAAGTTCGTAAGGTGTAATTTTTGACACAAAATTATCGTTTAATAGACACGTCATAATTACAGTTAATATGGCTGTTAAAATTTAGGATTTGTTCTAAGAAATTCTCAACATTTTATAAGTAATAAAACGTTGACAATGTTATATAACTGTGGTGTAAAGTACAAACTTGAATATTGTGCAATTGTATGGAACCCATTTTTTGTTAATTACTTTTATACAGATGATTGAAAATGTACAAAAAACATTTATGAAGCATCTTGCATACAGAATGACGACAGTATAATTCAACGCAAAACTACTACGATTGTATAAATAAATATAGTAATATAATATTTCCTTTTTTCGGAATATTGAGAACTTATTAATTAGATCATTTTCTACCAGAGGGGGTCTCATGTTCCAAATCTACTTATAGATTTACAGATATTTTATTCCGCGCCATCTAGACTCAATAAGCGAAACATTCTCTTAATAAATAGGTTTCTACTATTTCAAGACATAACGAAATTGTTGAGTATATTACCAGTGTTTATAAAAGTATAGTTAGTCAACCTAGGATTTAATGAGTTGACAAGAGATGGCAGCATATGTAGTATTTTGAAGATAATTGTCTCTAGGGTTGTCCAAAGTGGACATTTAACCCAAATTTAATATGTTTGGATATTTAGTTCACTTGATTTAAAATAGATGTCATTAATAATTTATGAATGAACGTTAAGCTATTTTTCGCCAACAAACAACACTATTATGGTTAGTTTCACATACTAATTTGGTTGCAAATCTTATGATACATAACTTGAATTACAAACATACTTCTTAGGATTAAGCCAGAAGTCAAAAATTTAAGTGAGAGAGGTCTCTCTAAAGAGTTCAGTCGTATTTGTTACAATTATACAACACCAAGTTACAAACTTGTACAATACAATTTTTAGCAAACACTAGTTGAGTACCTATGTATATTGATTTGATATGTAAAAAATATTAATAGCTTTAATTAAAGGAAATGATTTAGTTGAAAGAAAAAACATATCAATAAACTAACCATTAATAATTATTAATTTTGGTAAAATAATATTTAATAGTTTATAATTACCTATAATATGTATATAGCAAGCAGATAATTCAGTTCAGGAGATAAAACGACGATAAATCAGTAATGAAAATTTTTTAAGTTCACAAACAATGGAATATTACATATACGAAAATACCTACTTACGAGCTTACTTTAATATTATCTACATAAAGCTCTTAAATCAATTCAATTAACATGTTCATCGACTATAGTGTTGTATTATTAGAACTTCTATAAATTATTGCATTCACGGCGGTCAACTTTGTTAGCTATTAATTTTCACATTTTTTTATAACTCTATTTTTTATTTAAAGAATATACATATAAGTAACGCAACCTACCCTAACGGAGCTATAGCTCCTTAAAATGTGACCCCAAAATTTATTTACTTTTTTAAATATTTTCAAAACGAATTGAGGTACAGTAAACAAATTTGAAATTGAGAACGAAAATAATTCCGCATAATAGTCATAAGCGTACCAAACTTGGAGGTTATAGGGTAAATATTGCTCTAACTTTCTCTCTCAAGATTTTGGCTGTTAGAAAAAAAAATTATAAATTTTTAACAATTTTATAACTCTACTCTTGTTTCTTTCGATTATCTCTATATGTATTAAATAAGCCGACAGAACTGTTTTACAGTCTGCTAGAGATATTTTGATTATTTTTAATATTTTACTTTCACATTATGTCACAAAATTTATAAATTAATAAATTTAAATGGCTATTTGTGCAAAATTATTATTAGAATACTAGATTTATTGTTTAATGATAATACTCAGTACAAATATTTATTGTTTTATTTTAGGCGTTTTTGAAATATTTAGAAAAAATCACATTCTGCTCCCTTAAGCAGCGTTTTCTGATTTATCTTAATTTCTTTTTTGTCCCCTGTATAAAGTTATCGAGCCATTTGTATTTTAAAATATAAGCCAAAAAAATAGTTTTCACCAGTCATTTACGGCAAAACTACGGCCAAATTGTGACACATTCAAAATATCAAAGGGAAAGGAAAGTTAATTTATGCAATATACCTCAAATTTTTAAATATAGTTACTAATATTTAAAGCTACAAAATTAAAAAACAGAAAAATATTGGAATTTAGTGATGAGATATGAATATGAAAGTTGTAATTAGGCATATATATAATTAAAAAGTGCTTAGCGTTTGTGTACCTATCTTAATTTATAATTTTTAATCCTTTTTGCATAAATTGTAAGATTTTTATAACGATGATCCTTAAGCAAATCGCCCTGTACATTAGATTAATTTGAATATTATAATGAAGTATTTTCAATGAATACCTAATCTATATTTTTAATATTCAGCACCAACTAAATTTTAAAATACTTAAAACGCCTTATTAATTACAAACTTGACCTAAACATCTCTACAACTTTTTGTATGCTGCAATTTGATCTGATTAATTTGGGTATTTTGTCAGAGAGCAAAAACTTGTAACCTGTTTAATACTTCTAAATTCTGTAGAATTTATAATGTAATATTCGTTGTTTCCTTTTTGCATCTTGCCTTCTTTATCTGTAGTGCCTTCCCAGTTCACATATGGATAGAGTTGAAATCGCAAAATATATAAGAATTGAAATATGTTGGGTAAACAGCGAGAGCACAGCTTAAATAACAATCAGCTCACAGACTCTACGGCGGCACCTTTGAAGTATTAAAACCTGAAAATTTGCCCTTGAAGCTTGTTGTCTCTCTCTCGTTTGGGATACAAGTCAGGACCGGATTAAAAATAGTTGTCCCAATTTAGAAAGTGTCATACTAAATATAAATTTGTTTTACTTGAAATTGTTTAAAAATAAAATAACATAACAGTATAAAATACAAGAAAATCAACAAACCACAAAATACAGCATTCGTGCGCCAATAACGCAGTCGTTGACGGTATGGCTATAAGGGCATATTTTACAACCACACGTCCCTGCCGCCTTTTATCCCAAAATGGCGGCATGCGCGAGACGTTCCCGCTCATACGAGTCTGTGAGCTGATTGTTATTTAAGAGTGGGCAATGGTACCTGATATAGATGCCAAATTTAATGATTTTTTTTTATGCACCGGAGATAAATAATGAAAATCTAACAAATTTCGGACTTGCACTACTATTCAAGGATTAATTCCTTTATTTTTTTATTTACTTTATATCAACGAGTTTTTTTTAAAATCAAATAAATAATTTTGCACCTATGTAGTTTAACAAAATTCGTATAGATGGCGCCGAGCACCAGTTTTAAACCATTTTATTTAATTACGTCTATTAGACAAACCATATACAGGAAAACAGTGAAATCGGACTTCAGCAATATATTGCAGATTCTAAATCATGAGTTGTTTAATTTTTTATCCTATGAATCCAGAGATATCTCTAATAATCTTGTTAAACGGTTTAGCTCTCACTATTCTGGATTGCAGACTTGGAATCTAGTGGTATCAGAGCCGGCGGCGCCGTTTACGCTTATCTCGCGAATTTTACGTGAATTTTACAATTATATCATGTTTGTGGTAAAATTCGCAATTCGGTAATAATAATTCGGCAATAATTCGATATTTATGTACTATTTCTTTTATTTGTCTATACATATAATAATTAATATTGTATGTAATATAAATTAACCATAATGCTTCATAATTTATATTTTCCACAAGAATATATACTTATGAATTGAAAAGAAGCAGCCACACAAAAATAAATAACTATCTTCATCACTGTTTTGTTGCTTACAGAAATCAATTATTATTGAATAAGGAAGTGAATTGATTTTAAAAGTTTATAAATACACATTTTCTATTTTTCTAGTATTTAGCTTTTCACAAAAATTTCAATAGTCCAATAAAATAATAAGTATGGAGATTCTATAGTAATAATTGTCATTTAATAACTGATTATTTAGCCATGTAATATTGAATATCATAGAGATAGTTCAAAATTAAATTGACAAAAGTGAACAATGCAAATTTGCACGAATAATTATTATTAATTTATAGCTGTTTTATTGATTTATTTCTTGATAGTTCAAATATTTTTGTATAGAATATTCTTTGTATACAGAGTGTTCCGCATAAGAATAGACATAGAGTAGGTGCATGTACGGCGTGATCTAGGGGTTCCAAAATATTGAAATTTAACCAAACATACCTATATATAAAGTTGCATAGTTTTATTACTGTCAAATTTAAAAGACAGATTTTTTTATTGCTTCTAATAAACACTATTAAAATCTTATTTTAATTAATGCATTTTTTCTGAAATCTTGAAAGTTTTTAAATTTAACAAGAGTAAAAAGTGTTTCAAATAAAATTCTGCGTGAGATATTATCATTCTTCTTTTCAAATTCGATTAATGTAAAATCAATGAACACCTTGTGTGTTTCAAATTACTTGAATTCATTGTCAAAGAATACCAATTATAAACTTAAATCACGTACCTACCAAATTTGATTATTCCAAGTTAAAGTAATTTAGAAATAATAGGTTTTTTTTTTCAAAATATTTGACCCCACTTGGAAGGCCTATTTAGTTAAATTGAAATATTTTGTGACCCCCTATATACATCTGCTCTGTGTTGGTTTTTATGCGTAACACTCTGTATAAATACGATGGTGGGAATTTATACTAAATTGAAAATAACTGTAGAAGTTATGATTAAAATTTACTATGTATTGTACATGATACATACATTTACATTATGTACATGTTATTATAATGAATTATATACATAAGTAGCACAAATGGTACCGGTGAATCTTCAACTAAAAGAACACGTTTTGGATAAAAATGACCTTCAAATGTTCACTCCTTAGGAGACAGAGCCCCTCATTTTCCAAAAAATATGGAATTTGAAAACCGAAAAAGGTATAATAGTATGTATAGTATGTATAATTTTACACAAATTTTCTACCAATGCATGTGCAACTTTTCAATAATTTTTTCGAAAATTTTTGCTCTTTGGAATATGTTGAAATGAGAATCCCTTAATGTATCAGATAGCCTGGTTTATTTTAAAACGTTTATTTCTCTTGCTTTTTCGCTTTAATACTAACCGTTTAACAGAAAAATTAAATTCATTATCATTCTCATTATAACGATAAGTAGCAAAAGAGAAATGAGGGGAAGCTTATATCAACCCCTTAAGGGCAGACATTTTCGAAAAACTATTGCACATGCATTAGTATTGAAAATTTTACTTTTATATCGTTTACCTATCTTTTAAGAGGTGCTATGGTAATTTTTATGCAAACGTGTTCTTTTTAGCAGTAGATTCACTGGTATCATTTGTGCTACTTCTTTTGAATATACTCGTATTTAATTATATTACTAAATCCGAAAGCAATATTATAGTATTTATTTTGCCCGTACTTTTTTTTTGCAACCACGTTTTTTACGCCACGCACTTAGACGTAAGTGTCCTTTTTCGTCGCATTTTGATCTTAAGAATATAGTGTGATTCACTGGTATATGCATTTCAGGGACGCCCTGTATTTTATGAGTAACAGTAGTAACAACTATAAGTATATAATTTTCATTATATTTGTCAAATTATTTGATGTTAGTAACAAATAATATATAGTGTTACAACTGAGCTAATATTAAAATGGTCATGAATTGGAACTATATGTTAAGCATTATTAATTTTAACAGTCCACGCGACGCCACGGACTGTTCCTATTCGTAATTCTAAAATATGATACAGTGATATACCCGATATACCTATTTTGCCTAACTGTAACGCCGTCTACTTAAGTCCGAGTTCGACTCTGTCGAGCGTGTGTCATTTTTTACTGCTGCCCAGATAATTTATTGCTTCTAAGGACATGCCTACCGGTGATACCTACCCCCCTTCCGCGACCGTAAGTTTGACGAATGTGTCTACCATTGCCCACTCTTAAGCTGTGGCGATAGCCTTGAGGTTTTTTTGCACGTGTCTCGTAGTAATAAAAAATTTTTGTCATGTATTTTAAAATTTTGTACAGTGACACCTACATAAAATGTGTGGTACTTTGTTAAAGGAATGAATATTAGATAAAGATTCCGACAAAGATTTCATAAAGAAAGCCAATACAAAAACCTCATGCTGGTCCAGCTCGTATAGGGCTGTCCAAATTATTTTGCACACATTGTGGCCCTCGCCATCTAACCGACATGATCCACAACTAAGGCAGGTTGACTAACTATACTTTATAAACACTGATATTATTTCGATATACAAGTTTTCATATAAATTCAGAATAATTTAGATTGCTTTCATAGGGACAGCTTACGAACGGTCCATCTTGTCATCACCACGCTATAATGAATACGATTCTACAGCGAGAGTATACATTTTAAAGTGGTCAAAGGCACAAATGTGTTTAGGTATTTATGAAGGGCCGCAAAGAATTTTTTATATTTATTTTATATATACAGAATGACCCATTTGAGCGGGACAAAAATTTTATTTGTTGGGAGATTAAAAAGATTTTTTTTCTGTGATGAGCCTCTTTAACTCTACTCTAGTGCTAAATTTCAGAATGAAAATTAAAATTTCAAGTCTCTTCGAAATTTTTCGAAGCGCTAAAATCCAAATTAATGATTAGCGATTTTTCTATTTTCAATCTGAGTGCATCTCCGGTTTAGTATAGTTTCAAATGAGCGTGACCGAAATATAAAAATAATATATTGGTCTATAACAGAACTACAGTATAATTACTTTTACATTATGTATGTTATCAATTAAATAGTCATCATTATAAATAATAACTTTGTAAAAAAATAATTATTACTGCATTATAAATAAAAATATATCAACTTTACAAACAATATCAAAAATTATTTCTTTTATAATAAAAAGAACACGATAACATAAACCAAATTATAATAATATACCGAATAATAAAAGACTGCCATACCTACAATAATGTATTTTAATTAAATGGAGATTTAATTGAAAAACTGTATTATTACAATTATAGAAAAATAATATCTACCGCAGAAAAATATATAACAAATATGATTATTTCACCAGAATAAATAGACCTAACCAGAGCCAGAAGTGTCTCTATCTCGGCGTCTTACGCTTTTTCTCATTTCGCGACTCGCTGCTGGTGTGCTGGTGCTGGTTAATCACGGTTAATCCGAGATATGCACGATATTCTATCCCCACGCGGGAATAGACTCGTGGCCCGGTGACAAGTGACAACACCGGGCCGCATTTTAATTTTTTGCCGAAGCTAATGTCTGTGGGTGGACACTAGAGTCCAGAGTGTTCAAATCGCCGCGCAAACCCTCTTCAATTTATTTGAACGCTTATAATAAGCCGGTAATATGCGATTAAGGTTTAATTCGTTAATACAGTAAAGAATAATAATAAACATTGCTGTGATTAGAACAACACTTATTAATGCTGTTAAACAAGAGCGTCGTTTGGGGGGGGGTCAACCGCCACCCTTGCGAAAAAGCCGGTCTTATCAAAAAATAAAATTAACTAATTTTCAGACTTATAGCTTAATTACACAACATTCATGCCATGTGCGTTCTGTTTTTTTTCTTCTAAAACGTAATTGTAATACGCATTATGAGTGAGCGCCGCTTAGATAATGCAAAATACAAACCTGCAGGTTGAAGGCATAAGACTCATAACCTCGAGCCGTTCTCAAGTAGTAGTGTTAGTATGTTATGCGCGCATGCGTTACTATTCAAATTGACTCTATAGCAGAAACAGAACTTTTGACATCATACCCTGCCGAATATTTTATTGTTTTATTATATTTTATTTAATTATGTTATAGTACCTATAATATATGGACCTTATATCCTTATCCCTATTAAAATACATATTTTTTTGTTTCCGGTTTAATATTTTTATGCATTTGCCCCTCCTTGAAAAAATGTGTTGATATAATGAAAATGAATATAAAATGTATAATATGTTGTTTTATTATCAATAATAAATAAGGAACACTACATTTTTTCAAAGTTTTAATGATGATTCGGAGGCATTAACTACTAGACTTTGTAACAAATTTGAATCAAAACTTGCAAAAAATATACAGAGTGGGCCAATTTCGATACTTTTGGCATTTCATCTATTTCCTGAGGAGACACAAAAAAGAAAGTTATAAGCGTCATAGAAAATGCTCAAAAATGAAAAACGCCCTGTATGCTTAAGACGAATGGAGATATCGGAATGCAGTTTTCGCCAATTAATTTTTCTTAAAACTCAAGTTCATGTGACAGATACTTTTCCTATCTCCTTGGGAAATAGTAGAAACCCCTAAAACTGTTCACCTTACATACGGTAATAAAAAAAGACAACGATTTATACTTCAAAATTCAAACATATAAGATATATCTTCATGTACTTTTCTTCTTGAAATTGTCATGAAAATTACTTGCTTCAATATCGACACAATATTATTATGAATATCCTGTATACATATACACACTTTGGAGTTTTTTTTAACCAGCGACAAAATTTCGATAAGATGATTATTGTATTAATTATTCATGTTGAATTAACCATTATGTTTACTTCATTTCAAAAAATGTTTTATTTAGGTTATTAATTAGGTTTAGATTATTAATTAGGTGGCACTGAGCGTAGGAAAATAAAAAGAGTAATTTAACAGCACTAATTTCTGTATTGGAAATAGTAATTTCTAGTCAATAGTTAAAAATGGGTAACAAAAAGTGCATACTATTATTAATGTGGATTGCTTGATTGTCCGAAGAAGATACTGTAAATTTAAATACGAATCTCCTATAGCCAAATATCTCACTTTTTTCCATTGTAATTTTGCTATTTTTTAATTTTTGATTCAAATTAACAAGCTCAACTCAGCGCAATCACTTCAGGCCAGTTGTGTAAAATTTCTTGTGGTACCTTCAATTGCTTCGAAATTTATATCTTAGTTATATCTAAGTTGATTATCTCATTGTAGGCGCCTTCAGTAAATTTTCTTTACCACGTCCGTTTTCCATTTTTATAGTACTTTGTAACTGTCTACATAACAAATCATGTCTCAAACTCGAATGGCAAAACAAAACAAAAACATCGTAAATTAATTATTCCTTTTACACAGGACTATTATAACAGAACCATTAAAAGTCATCAGTTACACTTTGAATTTCTTAGGGTATCGATAACTGAAATATTTTTCAATTTGCGTCCGCTTGCTCGTTTCGGTTTAACGTTTTTTAATAGATAAAAAAAACAAAATAGAAAGAGCTCGAGCATCACTATTCAAATCAGTGTTAATTATATTTGAAATTTAAGTCGTTTTAAAAATTTCTGTGTTTATATATGTTGCTAAACATTACTTTTACAATATCATTAACAGTTTAGAACATATAACAAAAAATCACAAACAGAGTTTATTCTGTAACCTATAATTAAGTAGTAGGTACCTATGCCAAGTGTTTTCGCTGCTGCTACAAAATACGACTTAAGATTTCGATTGCCTTACAAGTCATAACTTTATGACTTACTTCCAGGATGGGCAAGTTATTTTTTATTAGAAAAGCACCATGTAGGTACGAGAAGAAATATACAGGGTTAACTATGACTAAGTACAAACATTTTAACCACGTGCTCAGGGAGGTCTAAAAGACAATAAAAAATTTATTTTGGAATTCTAGCTCGATGTTTAAAAAATGGGGCAAAACCCTCTTTTCCTACGGAAAGTCGGCGCCTATGACAATTAATCATCATCCGACATGGCTAGATATGTCAACAACCATGCGGTCGTTTTTATCAACATTGTCAAGTGTAGAAACGACGAAAATAAACATATTTATTAAAATAATAATGTCTAAGTACCTGATAGATACCAGCTAATCCGGTTAGCTGCAGTATATTGTATTGGATCTTGGTTCTTTCGTTGCACACTGCCAAAACTACATTTTCATTCCTTGCAGATTCATCATAATTATCCACTAACATATCCGACATAATAGTTATTTATGTATCAAGGGAATTATAAGGGCCTTAATTACCGATGGCAAAGTTTGCGTCCCGAGGGCCTCCGGCCCGAGGGACAGCAATTGCCTGAGGTTATTAAGGCTCATTAATTCCCGTGGTACATAGATAATTTTATTTCTGACCGATTTCAATAAAATATTGTTTATTTTTAAAACGGAAAAATTCCCGAGTTTTGTTGTTGCTAGGTTGTTGCTATGTTACGTATATGTATATTAGGGTAAAGGGAATTATAGAATCTATAATGTCCCAAGGGAGTTATGACTCTCTTTATTGATAGCGTAACTATGACGATATAAGCTTATAATATCCCGGTCAGAAATAAAATACTTTATTTAATTGCTATAACACGTTTAAAATTAGTCACTTAGCTGATTTAAAGTAACAGTAAGTTCTAGGTTATGAATATTGCATTGCTAGTTGCCTACTTTCCATGCTCCAAACAATGCAGAAACGCGAAGTTAGCTATAATCTAAGGGTCATTTTTACAGAACACTGTGAACATCTTAGGATGTTATAGTTTAAAGTATTACTAATTATTTTATGCAAACATCGTCGATTACTGTTAATATTGTTGCTACTATTAGTATTAACAACACATGAAAATTAAAATTCTTCTTCTTCTTCTCCTTGTTTATGTGCCGTGAGTAGGCCATAAAAGAAGAAGACTGCACATGGCATTAGTGACCTACAGATGTCGTCTGTAGATGTATAGTATACGGTTACAGTCTGATAGTTTGAAATAATTTTTCAGTATTTGTTTTTCGAAAATTTAATTTGCGTATTTTTGTGTATTTACAAACATGTTGTATTCAAATGCCTAGATGACGGATAAGGTGCTGATTTATGGGAGTGTGACAAATGCATATTATCGTGCAACAGCGTCAAAGACGTTTCCCGAGTATACAAAATATTATGCTGAATACTTTTGAATCACATCGAACAGCTGTTTTATGCCGTGGCAGTAAACGTGTGGCAGTGTTTTTATGTATTTGTGTACATTTGCGTGTATTATGTTGTTATCATCTGTGCTTTTTCCCGATGTAAGTAATAGGACTTGGTCAAGACCGCCAAACCAAGTAGTTACCTCGATTTACACAAAACGAACGATCGAGGGAAGGAGAGGTCCACAGCAAGTACAAAAATCTTTGCAAGTTTTAATTTAAACAAGCAAGAAAACAGATGATTAAACATTCTTCAAATCTCTCCAAGTATCAATCCTGGAAATAAATATTAGTAAGATAGGTGCTGCCTCTCTGTGCTACCATACCGTATTTCTCATTAAATAATAATCTACATTTTTTAGTTTTTTTAATTGGAAGCGTGTCAATGCGGTGACCTGTCACTATATTTGACACCTTTGACTTTGGCATATTATACCTAACCTAACCTCTGGCAGATTATACTTAACCTCGCGGCTGACAGGTCAGTGACGGCGATAAATAGGGATTTAATATAGTTTCGAAGAAAAATTTTTTTGGCTTTATAAATAAGTTTGGAATTTTTTTGAAGGGTGATTCCGTTAATTCTTATTTTTCCCTATCCCCTCTTAAAATATTTGTACTAAGTCATAGTTAACCCTGTATTTTATACCTCTAAAGAAATTACAAGTTCATCGAGTGCATATACAGCAGAAAGATTAGCATTATCTATACAGACAAGTATGTATGTTAGATTTATTTAATCTTTAGGAACTTAAACTATTCACAAAACACAGTATTTACTCCAAAATACGTTTTATTGTAATTTTTAACAAGGTTGTCTGACAGCGACTAATATAGACTGCCTCAACTTTTATGCTGACCTACACATACACATAATATAATCGGTTCGTGAGAGTCCACTGGCGTAGCAGAGAAACAGTGGTGGCGGGACCATAATATAACACGGCCTTCCCTGACCTTGTAGCGTCCTCGCACCTACATTCAACTAGCATTTAAGCTGCAACATATTAGTTGTTAACATACTAAATGTGGTACTAAATCATAACATTACATCTGCGGGACACTCAGGCGACTTAAAGTTGGCCCAAATGAAATTGGGGAACTAAACACAAATACTGTTTACATAGCCCAAAATATTTTGGGGACCTAAGAAAATCTGACTCGCCCAAAATACATTGGGGACCTTTTGAAAATATCAACAAGGCGGAGCCCAACATACTGACAACCCAAAATATTAAGTATTTTAAATTGCCCAAATCATGGGGACCAGGCTCAAGTTATTGGGGACCTACGGATAAGTAACAAAAGTTTACACAGCCCAAATTATTGGGGATCTAAAAAGTTTTGTATAGCCCCAGATATATTGGGGACCTACTGTATAGCCCAAGACTTATTGGGGACCTACTGTATAGCCCAAGACTTATTGGGGACCTACTGTATAGCCCAAGACTTATTGGGGATCTAGGTAAACAAATTATTGTACATAGCCCACCTTCAAATATAATTTTTGGGGAACATGTAACAAGTGTACATACCTTTTACCTTTCAGGCCAGGCGCGTAACTGCTCATGCGCTGCCACTGTAGTTTTACCTCGACTGCCCACTTGTCTTAATGCATACCTTTCATTTGGTAAACAATGGGTAATTTCAAAAGGACCTTGGAATTTGGGTTTCAGTTTCCCTCCATATGCCAACTGACTGTTTTCGATAACCACTTTATCGCCAACATTGTACAGCACTGCCTTTATTCTTGATTTATCGAAATTAAGCTTAGCCTGCTCAGTAGATTTCTGTATACGTATTGTGGCTTCTTGTTTAGCGGTTTCAATGTCAATAACTTTGTTTCGTATACTCTCTAACAGCTGATTAGTAGCCTTTAAACGATGAGATTTGCCAAACATCAGCACCCACGGTGCATAGCCAGTTGTTTTGTTAACAGTCACGTTTAAGTCATTTTCAATATCTGGAAGTATATTTGTCCACTGTTATATATATAACATCTCATTTAACACAACACGCATAGAATTAAATAAAGTACGCAACATACGTTCTACTTGCCCATTTCCACGAGGAACTCCTGTTGCTATTAAATGCAACTCTACAGAATGTTCGTCTAAAAAGTCCTTAAAGTTTTTAGACTGAAAAGCGGCAGTTCTATCCGCTATGATGAGTTTGGGCGTGCCTAACTCCGTAAATACATCACTAAGAGCTTTTATAGTGCAGGCTGTCGTCTTCTGTCTTATAGGACAAAAACGTACAAATTTCATGTAAGCGTCGATTACAACCAAAACTTGTGTGTAGTGATTAGATTTTACTAATGGCCCGGCATAATCAATATGCCAAGTATCTAACTTTGTTGACGGTTTTGGCTTTTGTTGACTCAAACCATTTCTTTTGCCGGTAAAAGATTTCCCCAAAATACAAGCTTGACAATTTGACACATATTTACGCACTGTCTTGGTCATGCGTGGCCAAATTAAATCCTCTTGTAATTTGGATAACATTTTCTCTGCTCCTATATGTGATGACTCATCGTGGTAAAGCCTCATGATAACAAGTCGTGCAGCAATTGGTACAAAACAACGATCTTTCCCATTAGTTCCGGATTTCATGAACACTAAGGTGTCTTTGACTGTATATCCTGGTTCATCACGTGTTCTGTTTATTATTGATTGGCAAAAAGAATCATCTGCTTGATATTGTCTAATTGTCATTGGTTTGACAGATATTCGTCTGATACAAACTTTTTCTCCTACATTTCGACTGAGATAATCAACATGCGCCATTCTATGGCCTGGCCTGTATTCAATGTCAAAATTGAAATCCTGTAACTTTATCCACCATCCTGCGACACGAGGGTGTAATTCCTTTTTTAGTGCAGTAGCTCCTACCGAGTTACAGTCTGTGAATATTGTAAATTTGATTGAATACAAGTAAACACGAAAATAATGCGTCGCGTCAACAATAGCTAAGGTCTCTAAATCATAGGAATGATAACGTGATTCAGCATCGGTAGTGCGTCTACTATAGTACGCCACTGGATGCACAATATTATCGCGAACTTTTTGCATTAACACTGCACCTATACCTACAGAGCTTGCATCAGTATGTAGTTCTATACAGAGATCAGGGTTGAAAATTTGTAACACAGGATGTTCAGTTAATCTTTTCACTAAGTCCAAGCGGATATTTTCGCACTCATTTGTCCATTCAAAAGATTGTCCTTTACGCAATAAGGCAGAAATCGGGGCAGCACAAGCAAATTCTTTATAAAACGTCGAAAATATCCAGCTAGTCCTAGAAGCCGCCGCACACCCTTTATATTTGTTGGAGCCACTGTTTGCACGAGAGCATTTACTTTGCGAGGACTTGGTCTTACACAACCGTTTTCAATCACAACACCCAGATATTCGACTGATGTTTTGAAAAAGCTACATTTGGACAAATTCAGCATAAATCCGGCCTTGGAAAGTGTGTCGACTACCAGCTGTAAATTCTGTAGACCTTCCTCAACACTAATCGCAGGGCAAAGCACGTCATCTACATAAACAAAAGCTATGTTTGCTTTTAATGGTCCAAGTGCCTTATCAATGGCGTACTGATAACAAGCTGGTGAGTTGACAAAACCAAATGGCGCACGATTATATTCGTACAGTCCGTCTGGCGTTACAAAAGCTGTGATATGTTTTAAGGACTCTTCAACTTCAATCTATGAAATCCTGATTTCATGTCAAGCGTACAAAAATAAACTGCTTTTGCAAGAGCATCAATTTGATCCTGAATGCGCGGTAGCGGATAGTTATTACGTAAAACTTTCTTATTAACAGCGCGAAAGTCGACGCAAAGTCTTGTATCACCATTTCTTTTCTTGACAAGGACAATTGGGCTTGAATAAGCAGATTCGCTTTCTCGTATTATCCCTTATTCTAGTTGTTCTTTTACAATTTGTTTGACTTGTAATCTTTTACCATAACACAGGGGACGTGGCTTATACGCAACTGGCGTTGGATCGTGGAGCATTATTTTCAACTTACCGGTTGTAACAGCCGGTGGTGTTTGTTCGTGAGCACTTTTAAGAATTGATATTACTGCATTCCTTATTCGCTCGTCCAATCCTGACAAATCCACTTCGTTTTCATTAAAGGTGCGAAAGGCAAAAATACGGGGCATGCTAAGTGGATCATGCACAATATCTACAGAACTGTTATGAACTTCAATTTTAATGCCAGGTCGATTAAGTACGTCCATACCAATGAGTGCGTCAATATTATCTCCAGGAATCGACCCATTTGGAACCACTAAAAAGTCAATTTCAATAGTTATGGTTGATGTAACCATTATAGCAGTACAACTGCCAATGGGTTTCGTGACACAATTTCCCATTCCAGTTACATATTGAATTTCTGGTTGCACTTTTAGATTTAACTTTCTTGCTACTTTTTCATGCAGAACAGAAACATCTGCATCAGTATCTAACAAGTAAGATATTGACAAAACTGCGGTTTTGTCACTTGAAAGTAGCTCTGGGAAATAAACGTATAAAGCGGGTGTTTTGCGTTAATAGAACGCGTTTCGCCACTCAGTGTTTCCGGTAGCAGACTTCTTCTGTATGACCTGCCTTTCGACAAAAGGTGCAAACTTTGGCATTCCGTGTAAGCTTATAATCAGCCGGTAAAGTGTTATCCCGACACTTGCCGTGAAAAGCAACATGTTCATCGCCATGTGAGTTATTACTTCGCTTTCGCGACACGTTATGCACTCGTTCTCCTTCATTAATCCTGCGAGTATCGCAACCGGCTAACAATTTTAACAATTCCGCTTCATCAGTTGGAGCTTGTAAGCAGAGTTTGTTTTTCACGTCTACATTTTTAATATTATACTCTACAAGACTAAGGATTATGTTCCAAGGAAAGTTAGGGTAAAATCTTTTGATAGCCGTTAATTTAGTATTTCCATATTCTACTAACGACTCAAAGTTGGAACTAACAATTTCCAAACATGCTCGAATACGAGTAGCCGGTGTACCTTGGTCAGGAAATGCTATCTCGAAATCATGCCGAAATGAATCCCAGTTTCTCACCATGGGCTTCCAGTGTTGATAGAAACGTGTCGCTCGACCTCGGAGCGCGTGTCCAGCTTTCACAACAATGAGTGTGTCAGAAATTCCGAATTCCAGCTGAATTCTAGTTACGTCATTCATCCACTCCAACATGGTGAAAGGTGAGTCATCCAGATCAAAACTTGTTAAACGGATTTGCCTAGTTTCAGCCTGCGCATTAACCGTAGCTGACTGCGCTGCCGTAGATGAAACTGCTCGGGCGTTGGCCATTGTTGATAATATTTCCATCATTTGCTTTTGAAACTGACTGTTACTTTCCTGTTGCAGTTTAAACATCATCATCCATTTGTTGTCTATTGTAGATTCCGTTCCGTCGTTCACTTTTCCCGATTCACCGTCACTACCGTCCACAGCGACAAGACTAGGCGAGAGCTCACCTTCATCGCGAGAAGTCGCCATATGCTGACTGTCGTCGCGCACTTTTAGGTCCTTTCTCCTGTTTTTAAAAAGCTCCTGGCTATCCCAATTCTGATGTTAGATTTACTTAATCTTTAGGAACTTAAACTATTCACAAAACACAGTATTTACTCCAAAATACGTTTTATTGTAATTTTTAACAAGGTTGCCTGACAGCAGCTAATATAGACTGCCTCGACTTTTATGCTGACCTACACATACACATAATACAGGGTTAACTATGACTTAGTACAAATATTTTAAGAGGGGATAGGGAAAATTCAGAATTAACGGAATCACCCTTCAAAAAAATTCCAAACTTATTTATAAAGCGAAAAAAATTTTTTTTCAAAACTTTATTAACCCCTAATTTCTCGGCGACTATGCCGCCTGTCAGCTTCGAGGTTAGGTATGTTCTGCCAAAGTGAAAGTTGTCAAAGGTAGTGACAGAGCACCGCGTTGCCACGTGTAACGATTTACGGCGCTTTTAAAGAAAGTTTTATTTACAAAATACTAGATTATTTAATGAGAAACACGATATGGTACCTAGCACTGAGAGTAAAACCTACCTTACTGATACTTCCAGGACTGATATTTGGAGATTTCAAGAAAGTTTAATTATTTTCTGTTTTCTAACTTGTTTACATTATAACTTGTCGTTGTAAAAATTGTTATACTTGCTGGGGACGTCTTGGTTTCCCTCGATTTCATAAATAAAAAAATTCTTTTTTTCTGTAGGTATATCTATTGTAGTTTAAAAATGCTTTATTTTTATGTCACTAAGTAAAAAAGAAGTTTCATAGAATTTTAAAAACTATGAAATTGGTTCTTTTTAATTTTCAAGTTAGGTACATACGTATTTAAAACTCCAGCACGTGTAAAACAACATTCGTGGACGTTGTACACTTCGTACATATGTACGAGGATTTGGCATATTCTGTCTATTTGGAAAACGTCTTTGACATTCTGCTGCTGCTGCACGATATGCACTTTCGTCGTACTTCCCATAAATTAGTACCATATCCGTAATTTCCGCAATTACACGAATTTGAATGTGCGAAAAGCAAATACTGAAAACTAATAATAGTAACGATATTAACAATTGTTAGGGTAATATTTTCTTTGTTAATTAAATAAATACCCAATAACGTTTTACTACTTTCTTTATTTCGCACTTACTATCTTTACGACAACAACTCAACTCTGACACACCTCTTCTTCTTCTTCTTACATTCTTTCTGATCTACATTTTACAAAACATATATTTATGCCTACTTACTAAGAAATTTTTATTAACAAAATAATTGTCCACACAATAATCGACCATGTTTGCATCTAATAATATTGTAGTATTATTATTTTAAATTTCCCGAGGCGTTCACAGTGCTCTGTAATATTACTTTTCTGACCACTATTGCTGTTTGACATTTGTAGAGTATTAGACACAATGCAACCAACAACACAGTATAGGTTTATATCGACTGACAAGTGCTATGTGCGTGTAACCCCATGTCACGGAGGAAGTGTCAAAACAATACTAGAATGAAGAAACCCACGATCGTACATAAAAGAAGATAATATTGATTATATTGATTGCCATAAGAATATTTATCTGAAGAATATTAAGTTCTCGGTGTAGGCGGACCGAAGACTGAACGGTGGCGTTGACAATGTAATTTTAGTTTTCCGTTTTTAGTGACAGTTTCAGTTTTAAACGTTTTATTCATTAAGTAATGGATGGTTGCGATATATTGGGACATGTGTAGTTTTCCACAATTTTCTTTAAACGTACGTGGAGATATTTCCTAGAGTTGAGAGCAATGCAGTGGAATGACCGTTATCGGACAAAATTTTATAAATTAAAAACTGTCACGGGTGTATTCGAAGTTTTCTGTTAGTATTTCTTTCACAATCAATTTTCTTAAAATAAATGGGCAATTTTATTAACTGCATCTACGCGAAGTGTGTATTTTGTGGCGAGTAATTCTGACGGACCTGTAATGAGTGAAAATGAAGTTTTGGCAGTTTGGAACGAAGGAACGAAAAACGAATGCAAAATACTGTAGCTAACCGGATTAACTGTTATCTATCAGGTACTTAGGTATTATTATTAATAAAAATGTTTACTTTCGTTGTTTCTACATTCGGCAACGTTGTAACGTTGTGAGAAACGACCGCATGGTACTTAGTTGCACAGAACATATGCCTAGTTGACATATGTAGCCATCTTGGACGATGACTGATGACATACATCGAGCTAGAATTCCTAAATAAATTTTTTATTGTCTTTTAGACCTCCCTGAGCACGTGGTTAAAATTTTTGTACTTAGTCATAGTTAACCCTGTATAATCGGTAACATGTATACTTGACGAATGGTACATAACTCAGCAAATATAGTAAAATACCATATATTTTTACTCTCTAAGTGATGAAGCACCATAAAAAAATGAAAAATCTTAACCTTAAAAATGTTATAGGAGCTCGATGGCAACACGCCTCTGCCAATTTTATTTTTATCTGGATTGAAATTTTGACGATGTAAAAAATATTTAAAAAATTCCCTCGTACAAATTTATGCATCTCCATTATGCTTGGTTCTGAAAATTAAAGGTTGAAGATTTTTGGAAACGTATTTAAATAAAAACTTACCCCATAATTAGAACTTTTGTACACCTCATCTGTACTTACATCAAATCAGAAAAGAAAAGGAAGTTGCACCAATTTGAGGCGATACAAAATCACAATTTTCTTGACAATCGTTATTTATTTTCTTAAGCAATATTACATAAAAGAAATGTAATATGAAAATAGGTAGGTACCTATACTAATTGTCACAAACAAATATTTTCTACAAGTAGTACAACGTACAACACAATTTCGGTTAATTGTAGGTAGTGGTAGTACTTACTTCTGTACGATTTTGTGTCTACATTTATTTAATTTAATTAAATAATTTAAAATTACATTGCTAACTGGAATTTCTGGTGACCATACTTGTCTTATTGTGACTTTCGACTCCGGAAGTTCACTTACTATACCTACAGGGTGTCCCGAAATTAGCCCGCTATAATATTTCGGCCATGTATTATATACATGTGAAAATAAGTTCCTATAAACATGACCCAAAAAATGCTTCATAAGGGGGCTAGAACCGCCCAAAAGACATAAATAAAAATTGGAATACGCAACGAATAATAAATAAGACATTTTTACAGACACTTATTTATGGGAATTAGGAAATTTGTTTGTTACTTGAGTAAATGCTTGAATAAGTTTCCATTTTGTTCAATACAATATCTAGCCCGGCGTAGAATATTCTGCGAGGCACGGAGAATTTGAAAATTATTCTCTTTTATTTGATTGGCAGCTAAAATAATTACTTGAAGTAATTCTTCATGAGTATCCACCTCAGCTGCATAACCCAGATTACTCATATGACCCCAGAGATAATAATCTAGCGGATTCAAATCCGGTGATCGCGCTGGCCAGGCTATCGGACCACCTCTCCCTATTCATTTCTCAGGATACTTTTCATTCAGCCAAATACGAACCGCCTGCCTGCTGGTGCTCCATCATGTTGAAGATATATCCCCACTTTTGTCTCGAAGGAATATCCTCTAGTAATTCAGGTAGGCGATTTTGTAGAAAGTCCAAATATCGTTGGGAATTCATATTATTTGGTAATTCTATTGGGCCAATCAACTGATTCCCAATGATTCCCGCCCAAAAATTAATGAAAAATCTATTTTGATAATTAGTTCGCCGTACTCCTCTTGGGTTGTGGGTGTTGTGGCAGTTAAAAACTTTACATCTGCTGAAATTTGCTTCATCAGACCCCAATATCTTTGATAATTTATTTCTATGCCCCAAAATCCATCGGCAGAACTGCACATGAGCTGGAAAATCTTGAGGCATTAAATCTTGCCCCCTTTTGAAAATGGAATGGATGAAGACCTTGCATTTGCGTCATTCTTCCTATCTAAAATAAATAAGAAGATAATTTTTGATATGAGATTGGTACTTAACGTATTCATTACAATTGACTTTGGTATACGTGTGTCTCTGGACAGCATCAGTCTGATTGAAATTTGTGGGTTCCTCTATCCGATCGAGGTTCCAAGTCATGGTTTCCCATAGGTCGCCCTTGTCCGCGAAGACGTCGTACGGATCCATTTTCAATCAAGTTCCTGTGCACTATTACGAATACTCTACGCCCAGGTGCTCTTCGTTCTGGAAATCTTCTTCGATATTCCCTTGCGGCGGCGAATGCACTTCCATTACAGTATCCGTACACAAAATGAATATCTGCGAGTTCTTTTAAATGAAATGACAAACTGTCAAACAAACTCTTACTGTATTTTCATGGCATGCTATTAGAATTAAAAATTTATTTTTATTTTATGATGAGATCAACGTTTTCTTTAAATCGATTTTGCTCGAAAACGGCGCATTCTGTCGAGATCCAACAAGAGTACCTTTTTGTGTAGAAAACTATGAAATTTTATAATTTGATCTCAACAAGAGAAAATACCCAAAAATAAAAAAAAGTGGGGCAATATTTACTTTGGGCCCCCTCAGCATGTACCTAACGCCTCTGAGCAAATATTTTAAGTTGTAAGAACAGAAAATTTTGTAGCATACGAAATGTATGCTACCACCAAATTTCATGATTTTATTTTGAATAGTTTGAAAGATATTCTGGAAAAACCATCTTCGCCTTTTGGGCGGTTCTAGCCCCCTTATGAAGCATTTTTCGGGTCATGTTTCAGGAACTTTTTGACTTATTTTCACATGTATAATACATGGCATACATTTTTCTTTTACAACATAACATAATATATTTTTCAAACCAAATTCTTTCGTTATCTAGATAAACAGTCTCATTTCGATTGCATCTTCCATTCCATTCTCTTCTTAATTAAAGTTCATTTGGGACATTATAAAATATAATAGATTCGCTAATTTCCTTTTTTCATTTTGTTGTTACAAGTAGTCACAATTTAAATTGTACTCCCGAAAATTATAGCTTTACATAATTTGAGATTTGACATAGAAGTGTGTATTGTCAACAGTACTGAAATAATGACCAAAACAACGGTAACAAATACCAGAATTTTCATTTCATTTTCATTTATTGATTATAACTTATACATACTTAGAGAAAGAAATTACAAGGTTAGCCTAAACACTGAACGTGTTTGTGATGCTACCTTTTTAGTAAAATATAAAAAAGAAAAATTTTAATTATCTCACAGCAAAAGCAGCTGCATATGATTATAAATATATCTAAATATTAAATATAATAACTAGATTAAAGTAAAGATGAAAGCGTAAAAAGAGTAAAGAGAGAGGAGGCAGGCAACATTGAACATAGAGTATTTTATGTACAGATAAAATGTAAATTTAACTATATATACTAAAATAAGTTTGATGTTGTTGTATATATAATTTTACATCATTTTTAAATTTTCTAAAGTTTTAGACTTTTTTTATTTCATACGAGAGCATGTTATATAGTTTAGGTCCGTAGAAAAATATAAAATGTTGTGTATGACTTTTTTAAATAACAATAATTATTACGCCAAAACATGAAATTAATTACAGTAACACAAAAATAATAACACGGGACACAGGGTACTTCTAAAATAGGTACAAATAAAACCCAAATTTATTAGCTAGCAATATATAAAATTATTGTTATACGTTCGTTATTGAAATTTATATTATTTTCTTATACATATACTTATTAAACATTAAACCGTTTAATATTTATTATTAATTCCATAATACACAATTATTTTATTAACTACACAATTTCATTTTCAATATTAGAAAGGCGGCGGTCTACCGAAACAGAAAAAATTGGCACGTGGTCTACGAGACAAGCTTGAGAACCAATGCTCTAGACGCAAATGTAACGTTAATACTGTTATTTTTAATTCGCTTTCTAAAAAAAATAAGAGTACTTACCTAAAAAATGCATTTTCAAATACCTACTAGAACTAATGGGCAAGTGGGTAATTATCTTTTTTTGAAAGTGACTTTATTTTCTTTATTGCAAACATGCTTACTTTTTCTCCAGAGAGGGCTCAGCCTCCGGCTACGGCCCTGACAGTATTTACCATTGTATTTCAAACCAAAATCCATGAATGTTTCTCTTGGAATTAATAGTTTTTTACATTCATCCGACAATACATTTTTTAAACTTTAACACCCATCTACATTTCGAAAAATTCGTTCTTCCAAAGAAGAACCTCTCAAAATTATGACATGGACTTGTAAAGCGCCGTTTATTTATATTATACAGTATGCGCCAAAAGTATGGAATAAATTCAATAAAAACGAAACAATTATTTTTTGGGAAAAATCCTCGAACAGGTCGATTTTTAATTTAAAAAATACATATTTTAGCGTAAAATGCGATTTTCAAATGTCATTTGTTTTCGAGTAATGACGAGATCGATTTTTTTTAAATGGCACCACCATATTTTTTTCCTTGATTCTGAAAGATCGTTTAATTCTCTATCAGACAGTACTAAAATTTTGCCCTCTTACATATTAAAGTTTTCGAGTAAATGACGATTGAATGTTAGAAAACGTAAATTTTATCCATAAAAAAGTAACAATTCTGAGGTATGTAAAATAAAATACAATTGATTAAATTTTATACTTAAATTAAATGTTCGAATTGTCAAAAGTGTACATTAATAAACCACGTAATTTAGAAGAACTTCAAAATCGCATTCGGGACGAAATACGCAGAGTTACCCCAAAAATCATTCATAATGTGCAAGAAGAATTTCTTCACAGACTTGCGCATTGTCAAGAAGTTGGTGGATGGCAATTCGAACATTTAATTTAAGTATAAAATTTAATCAATTGTATTTTATTTTACATACCTCAGAATTGTTACTTTTTTATTGATAAAATTTACGTTTTCTAACATTCAATCGTCATTTACTCGAAAACTTTCCTATGTAAGAGGGAAAAATTTTAGTACTGTCTGATAGAGAATTAAACGATCTTTCAGAATCAAGGAAAAAAATATGGTGTTGCCATTTAAAAAAAAATCGATGACGTCATTACTCGAAAACAAATGACATTTGAAAAACGCATTTTACGCTAAAATATGTATTTTTTAAATTAAAAATCGACCTGTTCGAGGATTTTTCCCAAAAAATAATTGTTTCGTTTTTATTGAATTTATTCCATACTTTTGGCGCATACTGTATATTTTAAATACTGCTAATTGCCTTAAATTAGACTACGTCCTATGCAAATTTCTGACCTAACCTATTTTTCCTCCTTTTCTTGTATGTATAAGAAATATATTTGAAGTTATAAGACCCCATACATTGGAATATGTCTCTGTATTTAGGGTACAGGTACCACCACTATAAAGTCTTCCACTGTTAAGAAACAGAAGTCCTAAAATCTATTATTATAGTTAAATATAATAAGTTAATAGTCATAATCATCAAAATGTTTCAAAAAATTTAAAGCAATCACAATTGTGTGCATATAAATCTGCTTCCTGATTTTGATTTATGTAAGATAATTTTGTTATATTAGTGTACTTAAAATTATTTTTATTTTTCAGTTAAAAGCTGCTCAGTTTGAATGGAATCAAAATTGGAAAATATTAAATGAAAAATCTACACTTGATATAGAAATCCAAGGTCATCCACCTAGACATCAAAAAATATTAAAACAACACATAATAATTTTGGAAAAACAAACTAAAAGTCTACATAAAGAAAACTATTTTTTGAAAACAAAGTTTCTTAAAATGGAGGAAAAAATAAAAAAACTGCAATCTGAGCTACAAACCAAACAAAATTCAAATAAAGTATATGACCGGATTAATGGAAATGAAATAGAAAATTACATTCATCAAGAAAAGATTAGAGAAATTAAATTATCATCAGATAAAGAAGTTTTTGAAAAATTGTTGAACTTAACTAATCAACAAAAAATTAATACAATATCAATTCGCAATTTAACAAAGGAATCATCTAATTTTGACAAGCTACATATGTCTATTTTAGAATTATTAGAAAATGTAGAAACAATTGAAAACAAAGTTGAAAAAACTGTTCCTGAATTTAGAAATGAAATATCTAAGTTAGAAGTTCAAGTTTCTGAATCATTATCAGCAGTATCACTTTTAAAAGAAGACCAGAAAAATATTATAGACTCGTTAAAAGCAATAGGTTTCTCTGTATCCAATATGCAAGATAAAACTAATGAAGATCATAACCGTTTGAACAAATTAGATACAACTATTGAAAATTTGTCACGGTCATCCAACATACAAACATATAAACTCCATGACCATATAATGAAGGTAAAATTATGTTTTTAATATTTTTATTATTATTATTTATTAATTTTAATAACCAGAACAGTTTTTATAAATATATTTTTAGGAAGAAAACAATCTTATTAATGTAAATGCAACAAAAGCTACCATTCATTTAGTTCAAGAACTTAAATCCTTTGAAAAAGAATACAAAAGCATTGTAAATAAATTACCAAGAGATTGCAGTACAGTTAATGGACCAAGTGGCATTTACCTGATATCTCCAGAAGAGACACAACCCATATTAGCACACTGCGAAAATGGTTGGACTACTATTCAAAAACGTTATGATGGTTCTATAAACTTTAATCGAAGCTGGAATGAATATTCCAATGGATTCGGGTCAGCCACTGGAGAACATTGGCTAGGAAACAAAAACTTAAATTACTTAACGAAAGAAAATTGTTCTCAGTTGGAAATTAACATGAAAGATATATTTGGTAACTATTGGCAGGCAAAGTATGGACATTTCCATGTAGGAAATTATTCTTCAGGTTTCAAATTATCTGTTAGTCAGTACAGGGGAAATGCCAGTGATGCTCTTAATTATCAAAATCTTATGGAATTTTCCACAATTGATAATGACAGAGACATTTCAAATACTCATTGTGCAAGTAACTATCAGGGAGGTTGGTGGTTTTCTCACTGTCAACATGCAAACTTAAATGGTGGCTATAATTTAGGTTTAACATGGTTTGACAGTTCTAATAATCAGTGGATTGCTGTTGCTAATACTGAAATGCGTGTAAAACGACGAGATACTTGCTAATCAATTTTAATAATAATTAATAGTACTGAATAGTTATAGGAGCAAAATCCAAAGAATATTTCATAGATTCTAAAAACAATAAGTCAAAGTATGTGGATAACACATAATCACATTAGGGTTACCAAACAAAAATAGCCAAAATTCGTAACAAACTATTGAAAACACTAAATAATATAAACTTTAAAATTAATAGTTGTGTACTGATTAGAGAACTGGCTTACTTTAATTGTGCGGCAAGAGATACCTACTTCAAATAACTAGTAGTACGTATTGTATACAGATTTGGAAAGTGAGGATCTTGATGGTGAATTGTGTTTTGTCGCTTGCGTGTATTTGTGTCATGCTACACGCATACTTCCACCACCGCCGTGCTCCCACTCTTCACATAACGCAGTGTTGCCAGGTGGGAAAAATTCAGTGCATGAGAATAATTTCAAAATAGCATGAGGTTTGGAGAAAAAAGCATGAGATGGCTTAATTTATCAGAAAACACCTCTTGACACAGCCATTTTTATTTCATTAAAAAGCATTATGTTATGCTATTTTATCATAATATTACATTGTATGTAGGTACTTACAGGTACTTACTTAAAAGTTATTAACCACGTAACCTTTCTAATTTATTTTATTGTTAGGCCGGGCGAACGTTGAGGCGCAGTTGACGTGACGCAGGGTGACTCACGGGTCGTAAAATCTGTTGTTTCCAGAAAATGTAGGTACCCTTACGGAATAGAGTTAAGAATCACTGGAATACAGCGTGAATACAGCACACACACCGCATATCCGTCGGCTGTCATACCCGTTTATGTATTCATTGCTAATTATTAAGAGAGCAGTCTACAATAAAGGACATTTCAAGTACCCAAATATTGTATATACTTACACCTCTATCTATTCAATTTTGCCCTCGATTTTGCTTTTATTTCTCGTTAGGTCTTTGTTTTGGTAGATTTCAAAGAGTAATTTTAATAATTTTATTATTTCTTTTTGTGTCTATTAAAAAGCATGAGATCTCATGCAAAAGCATGAGACCTGGCAACACTGGCATCAAGTGACCGGTAATCTGTGTCCCATGGCTTATGGCTTGCTGGTGGCTTGCAGTCTACGCTCGGGTTCGGCAGAAGATGGTAGGTTGGGATAGTGGATAGTGCACTTATCCGTCGCTATGAATTTGTCGACGTGATCAGAAATTAAGGACAATTTGATATAATTTAAATTATGTCAAATTGTAATATTCCTATAAATGTTTATCATTTATTACTAACTGGGGTAAAATAAAACAAATGATTACTCTTAAATAAAAAATAAAACGTATTCTCTTCAAATAAAAAAGCGATTTCTGCCAAAAATAAATAAATTAAAAAATTCTAAAAATTAAACATTTACATTTTATGTAACTAATAATTAATAGGTACCCTAGATGTTAATTTATTAGGGGTTCAAATATTCCACCTTCGTGAGCCAAACAATACCCTAATCTATCAAAGAAGTTCCGCTTAACTTCTTGCAGAGTCTCTGCAGTTATCTGCGTGGTGGCCTCAACGACTTTCTCTTGGAGTTCCTCTAACGTAGTATCCCTTTTATGGCTATGTTTGTAAATGGTTTCCTTAAGGAAACCCCAAAGAAAAAAGTCGCAAGGTGCTAAGTCAGGCGATCTTGGTGGCCACAATATTGAACCCCTCCTGCCAATAATACGATTAGGGAATGTAGTCTGAAGATACTCCATTACCCTAACTGCATTATGTGCAGGACAACCATCCTGTTGGAACCAAATTTCCTCGAAATTAACATCAATTTCGCGAACGGCAGGAATTACTTGATGTCGTAATAAATACAAATATCTATCGGCATTTAAATTGCCGTCGATAAAAAATGGCCCGATAATATTGTTACCCAATATACCAGCCCAAATATTTAATTTTTGTGGGTATTGGGTTCGGTTGGACACATGCATACAGATGTTTGTTTTCCCGAGACCATTATCGAGCGACGGAAGGATTGTGATGTCCATGGAGTGGAAAAGAACTCTCATCAGTAAATAAAATATTTTTGATAAAATGTTCATTTTCGTTAGCCTTTTCCATCACGGTTTTACAAAATTCCATTCGCCTGATATTGCCCTCGGGAAATATCTCCTGTACTGTTTGTAACTTAAAACATTTGTATTTATTACGATGCAAAATATTTCGGACTGTTCGCTGATTAACATTAACTTCTTCGGAAATTTGGCTACTCGAACAAGGTCCATTAATTTCAACAAATGAACAAACATTCACTTTCTGCTCTCTTCTCTCTCTTGAGACAATTGAGGAAGTGCATGTTCATCATTTGTTTTTTGACATTTCCTGCAAAACCCAACAACACAACCGTATTTTTCAAAAGCCTTCACAATATTATTTATTGTTTGAGTGGAAGGGATTGGCCGATCCTCATATGCCACAATGAATAAATTAACGGTGTCTTGAAGAGAATTTCCAGCAAAACGCCATTTTATTATACGGACCTTTTCTTCGGTTGTATAAATCAACATTGTATTACCTATTAATTATTAGTATTAAACCGATAATAACTATCTAAGCACTTGTTAATCTTTACGCAGTTAGATTTGCAATGATGGCGAATTGGCGTTGGCGTTGGAGATACAGAACCGATTAGCGTAGTAGTGGGGGGGAATGCTAGACCAATGCACGGCGCCGCGCCATTTATACGTCGTACCCTCCGTGGAATGAAGCGGCAATTTCTACTTTCTCTGTAAAGATCCGCAATTTCCGAATCTGTATTTACACCTTATGTTAAATAAAATACGTCTGGATGGTAAATATTAAACTGAACTGAATTGAAGTAAATGTCTAAAATACTTGTTAAATGTTTCATCTTGCCAGTAAATAAATGAACCAAAGAACAAACTAATTTATTAACTATTATTTATTTATAAATTATTTAAATTGGCTAAAACGCACATGATTGTATACAGGGTGATTTTAAATAAAGTAGCAAAAATGAGACCACAGATTCCTTAGGTGAAAGTAAATCGATTTAATCTAACATACCTATAACCCAAGACGCATAATAAAAAAGATAACTTTTTAAAAAACCCACATATTTACATAAAATTTGTAAATCAGGGTTTTTTGTGGGCGAGAAATTCAAATTTGTTTTTAATTTTAACGTCACTAGTAGAGGGTGCCACTTGTGACACATCATGTTTATTTTAAATGGCAGAACTTTTTTGCTGCTTAGTGTATCCATCTGATTATTGAAACAGTATATTCTCCTACCTGTTATGACTGTAAAAGGTAGGTAGGTTGAAACTGTTAGGATTAACAGTTTTCGAAATAATCCTATTTAAAATATTCAGTGCACCGATTGAAGACTGTTACCGTTTCAGGTAAAGTGCCTTTTGTACTGAAAATACAGCAAAATATTACTTGAAGAAGTTGTTCAGAACGGTAAATTATGAAAACGTGCAAAATTTCAAAAAGATCGGCCTGCTTTGATAAAATCTTTGTACCTACTTTATTGAAAAATGGTTTCATCAAACTTCACTGATCTTCTTGAAATTTTGCACGTCTCCATAATTTACCATTCGGAATAAGTTTTTCAAGTATTATTTTGCTATATTTTCAGCAGAAAAGGCACTTTACCTAAAACCAAAACAGTTTTTACTCGATGCACTGAGCATTTCAAATAGGATTTTTTCAAAAATGGTTACTCCTACCGACTTCAGCAAGGTATACTTTTTTAAATAAAACAGGTAGGAAAATCTATTGTTTCGATAGTCAGATGAAAACACTAAGCTGCAAAAAAGTTCTGCCATTTAAAAGAAACATGGTGTGCCACAAGTGGCGCCCTCTACTAGTGACGTCAAAATTAGAAACAAATTTGAATTTCTCGCTCGCAAAAACCCTCGATTTACAAATTTTATGTAAATATTTGGATTTTTTAAGAAGTTATCTACAAATATCAAAAATAAAATTTTAATTTTGACACCTTGTATCTTTGTTATTATGCGTCTTGGGATATAGGTATGTTAGGTTAAATCGATTTACTTTCACCTAAATAATCTGCGGTCTCATTTTTGCTACTTTATTTAAAATCACCCTGTATAGTAATATACAGAGTGTTCCGAAACAAATGCAACATAGAGCAAGAGTAGATCCCTGACGACAAAATAATGCGATGTTGCCAAACTTACCTTAGTCAAAAGTGGATGGTTAAAAAGATACAAGGTGTCAAAATTAAAATTTTATTTTCGATATTTGTAGATAAATCCAAATATTTTCATACATTTTGGAGACTGTGGATTTTTGAGGGCGAGAAATTCAAATTTGTTTCTAATTTTGACGTCATTAGTAGAGGGCGCCACTTATGGCACATAATAAAGCTTCTTTTTAATGACAGAACTTTTTTGCTTCTTAGTGTATCCATCTGACTATTGAAACGGTCGATTCTTCTTTTTTTATTTGAATAAGATATACCCTGTTGAAGTCGTAAGGAATAACCGTTTTTGAAATAATCCTATTTGAAATATTCAGTGCACCGAGTAGAAACTGTTTTCAGATAAAGAGCCTTTTCCGCTGAAAATACAGCAAAATGTTACTTTAATAAGTTATTCAGAATGGTAAATTATGATGACGTGCAAAATTACAAGAAGATCTGCAAGGTTTTATGAAACCTAATTTTTAACAATTTCATAGATTTTATCAAAGCAGTATGCAAATATTTTGATTTTTTTTAAAGTTATTTACAAATATCGAAAATAAAATTTTAACTTTGTCACTGTATCTTTAACCATCAACTTTTGACCAAGGCAAGTTTGGCAACATCGCGGTTTTTTTTTTCACATAGCTACGGTTGCGGAGATATTGGCCTCAGAAAATGTGTTAAAAAAAATCGAAACAATTCGGTATTTCAGCAATGACTTAATACAGAACCACCAAATTTTGTAAATATATTTATTTTATTGTTTTTAGCTAGTAGAAACTTGAAGTGATCGGCATCTCAAAAACGGACCCTAACTTAATTTACAATTACGGCTTAATAGAAAATTCAATATTACACTTTTTTATATTTTTATCAATTTTTCGAGAAACCGTCTGTTTTTGAGAAAATTGCGATTTTGTAACAGGGGTCAAAACTAATTAAATCGAACAAAGATTGGTTCTATAATTGGGGATATTCTATACTACTACTGCTTTAAGGCCCATTTTTATAACCTAGGTTTAAACCCGAACTGAAGTTTAATTTTTAGATTTGACAAATAATCAATAGAATGTTATGTCAAATCTGCAAATTAAACTTCAGTTCGATTTTAAACATAGGTTACAAAAGTGGAGCTTGGTGTCCAGAACTTAACTTAGATATGCATGCAGTAAACCGTGATTAAATCTGTCGGTATCCACATTTTCTGAGGCCAAATATCTCCGCAACCGTAGATATGAGAACAAAATTATATGAAAAATCAACTTGTTTTGGTGTCCTCTACACGCACCTGTTGTATGTCCACTGAGTTGTGAATCACCCTGTATGTTGTATATGTAAATTATTGCCATATTGTAAATTTGATCTTGAAATCATGTAAATATTAACTGTTAAGTATTTATTGTAGATGTATGAACTGTGAAACCTATTTATACCAATGACTACATATATTAATTTTGTAATAAATTTTTTTCCTGATTCTTGTGTGATTATATTTAATTTCCTATTACAGATTTTTATTTATTTATTTTAAGAAAACGTGCCATACTTCAGCTTATTTATATGAGTAGATATATGACTAAGTAGGTACACAGAAAGGGCACTATTCCTTTCCTTAATAATCATCAATATTTTAACAAATAAATGCTATGGTAAATAATAATAAATTCATACTAGTGAAATGCACAGGTAATTTTCATACCCAATATATTTTACAAAAAAGTTTTGGTAAATTGAAACACTAAACAATTCAAAATTTCAGAAAATCTCTTATGGTAAAAAGGTGGAAGTACCTACTTGTTTGTATATATGTAAACAAATATCTACTGCTTTTTTCAACAATATATAACTTTCCCAGTGCATAAAAAATTCAATAGTTTCATGTATTGTCATTTTTGCCTTAAACAATTTTAATTTTAAATACAGTACCATCATCAAAAGTTTAAAATATCTACAAATTTTAATATTAAAAATATTTTAAATTTATCTAACATATGATACCTAACCTGTATATCTATTCAAAATTTAAAAAAATTACTTGATAACTCGTTATTCAAATACATAAATGAAATGAAAAAAAACATATTTTTTCACAGAATTAACATTAGGAAATAAATTACCAATTTAAGTTTCAAAATACTGTTGTCAAAATTCTGATTTTTTTAATATCAATTAACAAACTAAATCAAATATCTTCTGAGACAATTGAATATAAGTATTTCTATATCTTGTTGAGAGCCAGTAGCATTAGGCTCTTGCTTCATTAATGTGTTTTGCTTTGAAATTATCCAAGCCTTGTATATTTTCATTAATACCAAATTAATCATTTGTGTAATAAATTACTTGGAATGAACAATGAATAGGTATATAGAAGTGAATCACTTCTGCATCTTCCATACTAAAATCCGCCTTTCACAATTAATATTTAATTAGTAGCCAAATTGTAATCAAATTCAAATACATGTATAGAATTATTTATTGGAGGTTTACATCCCTATACATCTAACAGTACCTGCTTAATGTAATAAATATAAATTGTTTAAATATAATTCAAACATTATCACAGAGTAATTAAAAATTTTATCAGATATTTGGTGTAATAATAATGGAAATGTTTTTAATATAATGAGACATTTTGAGACATGAGACATATAAAGGTAGTGGAGAAAATTACATATTAATTTTAACAAAATATAGTTTGGTATAAGTTCTTAAATATTTAGATACACAATGCAACAACAATAATAGTTCTTTTTAATTGCTCCATAATACAATGACAGATGCATTTGGTGAGAAAAAGTTATATTATTAGATTTTGGTAAATGTCTGAGTGGTCAAAAACTCCCTTAATTTTTTGTGGTGTGGTGAGAAACTTAAAAAAGACCTTAGATTTAGACTTAGATAAATAATAAAATAGCATAATTAATGCTACTGTTAGAAAAAAAAATATCAATCGCTTATACCTTAATAAGCTAGTTCAAATTAATTCAGCGAATTTTTCTAAAATATCTATCGGATGGTCATATATCCAGATAGAACAAAAATTGTTAAGTGTTGAAAACTGCTATGATTTCAAATCTCTAAAATAGTCCTAGAAATTTTTAAAAATTTTTCTTAGCTGTAAAATACCCTTTCTGTACCCGATATCACAAAATGTTATGATGAAAAATGTCTCAGTATGAAAAACTAGTAGGTATGTGTGCTGTGTTATGTGAATGCGATTAACATATTTTGATATTGTGCTTGATTCAAATTTCTCTCAAATTAGGCATTGCATATTAAAATACACACTTACTCAATTTTTCTAGATAAGGCCCAAATATGACAAGAAACTTCTCGACAGAAAGAAATCAAAAGTTGTTAAAAGGACGATTGAAGAAGTTAACAGCATACTTACCAAACCAAAGTCGTGGATCAAACCTACTCAACTCAACTCTAAATATTTTGTTGTATTTTTTACAGAAAGAGCATTTTACTGCGAAAAAAATAGAAAATTAAACAAAAATGAATTGATCTAAAAGATAGAAATTTTATAATTACTGTTTTCATTATGAGAAACTATTTAACAATTTGTGATATCTCACATCGCTATCGAGTTCATCGCTAAATCACTTTTTACTATATATGTCAACGTTTTGAAAACATTTATTTTATTGGCCAAACTATCTGATTTTTTATTAAATTGTTAAGAAATACCACAAATAAATAAATACTTTAAGACAAAACCACAGAAGTGGTGTAGAAACCCTGTGCCACTCTTTTATTTACAATAAAAATAGTACGCCACTACCTTAATTATACAAAAATGTAAGATACTTAACTAAGTTTTGTTTATTTTGAATAAACAATTATTCTTTAAAATGCACCGTATTTAGGTCATTTGTCATTTCGTAGTTTGTACAGGTGAGACCTATTATGCTTCAGTAATACAGGATGTCTCGAAATTAATGAACCATAGGGCAACGGTAGATTCCTGACGACAAACTAATGCGATATACTTTCTTTAATCAAAAATCACAGGGTTTCTACGCAACTGGTGATAACGGGAATATTTAAACATACTGAATAATTAGACTAAATATATCTCATTACAACTTACACTAGAACTATTGCTGTTTTATCAGGGAAGGTTTCTAAGTAAATACATGATATCCTCGGCAACAGTGAAGTTTTGGATATAGGTATATTTGGTTAAATCTCATTTAATTTGACTGTACAATCATCCCTTCCAAGGATGCCAGTTATACCTTAGACACCCTGTATAATGCCTATTCTTGCCTGTCACTGTGTAAAAATATGGTACCTACATGGCAAACTTTTCTTTAAATATCTACTTATTAGATTTACAACAGTATTGGAAGTAAGATGTTTCATAAAAATTGATTTCATGAAGCATCACAAATATTACAATATTAATAACATACAGAATAAAAAATAGTCTTTCAATATTTTATGTTCAGGATTAATTCAAATAATAATGGTTTAGTCGAGGCAATTAACTAAAAAAGTTCTAAAACTAGTTGTGGTGGACGGATCGGAATGCGGTTTTCTGCATTCTCTTCCAAAAATTATTTGTAAAAAATGTGGCGACATGGAATTTCTGACAAATCGGAAATTGAATTGCTGCAGCCAAAAATGCATTATTTGAGAGGCCTCTTGGAAGATGTCAAAGCTTGATAAATAAGTGTCAGAACTGGCCCAGATCGGGTACTCGGGGGTTTTTGAGGTCGCTGATCACGAATATGATGTTCAAATTGACCCCCGAACACCTGGTGCAGGACCGCCGATAAACGTCATCTCCGTGGGACTCTCCCACAAATCACGCGGGAAAGAAGAGAAACTCGGCGCCCGGGGTTTTTTTGGGTCGCTGAATCCAAATCTGGCATCGGCTAACACCCCACCCCTGGTGCGCCGGAACCTGGACGCGGACGTCATCTCCGAGAATTTTCCTGATAAGAGTGCCAAAAACCATCCGAAAATCATAATAGAGGCGTTGAATCCGAATTTCACGTCGGAAACGACCCCCCGAACCCCTGGTGCACCGGAACATCTTCTCCGAGAGGTTTCCATACACGATCGAAAAAGACGAACCGTTATGGGGGTTTTTTTGGGCCGCTGAATCCAAATCTGGCATCGCCTAACACCCCACCCCTGGTGCGCCGGAACCTGGACGCGGACGTCATCTCCGAGAATTTTCCTGATAAGAGTGCCAAAAACCATCCGAAAATCATAATAGAGGCGTTGAATCCGAATTTCACGTCGGAAACGACCCCCCGAACCCCTGGTGCACCGGAACATCTTCTCCGAGAGGTTTCCATACACGATCGAAAAAGACGAACCGTTATGGGGGTTTTTTTGGGCCGCTGAATCCAAATATGACATCGGCGAACACCCCACGGGCACCTGGTGCCCCCGAATCCGGATGTGCACGTTATCTCTCAGAATTTGCCCACCAAGATCGCTAAAAACGACCCAAAAAATCATGAAAATTCTCGGAGATGACGTGCACGTCCAGGTTCGGGGCCACCAGGTGCCGGCGGGGTGTTCGCCGATGTCATATTTCGATTCAGCGACCCAAAAAACCCACCATAACGATTTTCGGTCCGTCTTTTTCGATTGTGTCTGGAAAAGCCACGGAGAAGATGTTCAGGGTGAGGTTCCGGTGCACAAGGGGTTCGGGGGGTTGTTATCGACGTGAAATTCAGATTCAGCGCTCCAAAAAACCCCCATAACGATTTTCGGTTAGCCTTTTTTAATTGTGTCAGGAAAAGCCATGGAGATGACGTTTAGGGTCAGGTTCTGGTGCACTAGGTGTTCGGGGGGTCATTTCAGACGTGAAATTCGGATTCAACGCCCCACAAAACACCCCTATTATGATTTTCGGGTGGTTTTTGGCACTCTTCTCAGGAAAATTCTCGGAGATGACGTCCGCGTCCAGGTTCCGGCGCACCAGGTGCCCGTGGGGTGTTCACCGATGCCAGATTTGGATTCAGCGACCCAAAAAAACCCGGGCGCCGAGTTTTTCTTCTTTACATTACGCACTTAAAAATAGTCAAGACTGGAGGAGCTTGGAAAACAGCCATTTAGAGAAAAATTATTATACGATGTTGGTAATACTTCATTTTAATCCCAGAGTATAAATGAAACCAAAACAGAATCATGTTCCTATGAATTGGATGTAAATTTTTCATATTTTGAAATTACCGCCCATTAATGTGAAGCTACCTTGTTTGTGCAACCAACTCATAAAAGCTAAGTTACTGCAATATTACTAAACTCGCGTTTTCTCATAGGTTGGCTATCTTGAATGCATAAATGCTTTTTTAACATAATTTGTTAACCAACTAGCCTTTGTTATTTTAACAATTTTCTGAAAGATTTGGTTATAAATTCATGAAAAAAATGTAACTAGCGATATCCCTAAAATTGACCTATAAATTAGAGTATGTTCTAAAATCTACAAGTTTTTTAACAGTTTACTGAAATTAATAAATTGTAGCCAACTTCTGTTTTACACTACTTGAAATAAGTTGGTCAACTTGTTCAATAAATTGTTGTGTGTAAAACAGCTACACATTTGCAAATAAAATGTCAATGTATTGTACAATAATTTTTTTTGTGTAAAACAGTTATGAAACCAATAAAAAGTAGGTACTACAATATACTGTTTTAGATAACCCTAAAAAGGAATTATTTAATAAAATATATTTCAGAAATATTGGAACTGGCAGCGTACTTGTTACAAATTTAGTCTAATTACTACCAAAGTAATGTCAAATTTGACCGCGTGAGGAAGATAGTTTTCATCACAATAAAACGTTAGCTGAAACTGGAAAAGTAATTCTTTATAAATTAAAGTAATACACATGTGTGCATTAGATATATCGGAATAAGAAGGTTTATCTAATTGTTGATGATAGGTACCCATAACGTTGACCATAGGATTACCACCTGTCCTTACTTATGCCCGTATTCATAGTCGCACCCTCAAGCTGAGGATACCGTATTTCTTGTGCGGCTCTCGTTAGCTCTTGCCTACTATCGGTCGTTATCGGAGATTGTAGACGCGCTAAATGGACATTCAAAATTTAAAGATCTTATTCACGCCGTGTTTTTCAGTATTTTAAATGCAATAAAAGGACTTTGAGAATAATAGGACAGACATACAAATAAAATTTAGTTTTCTATTATACTAAGTATAATATTGATACCTATTATGTTTACTAGTAATATTTAGTCAAAATGAACATAATATCCGGCCAAAAATCTACAAATAATTAAAACAAAAATAGTGCAAATGCCATTTATTGTACCTGGTACACTATAACCATTAATAACACATAAACACACATTAAAAATTAAGTTTTTATTTTAATACAAAAAGTGATGCAAAATACAAAGAAATCCCGAGAGAAATCCCAAGAAAATAACCAATAAAAATATAGGATAGACCAATAAATTATTTTATTTGTCATCAATAACTATGTAAAAGCACAAAAAGAAAGCAATTACTAAAGTCATGACCTCTTTACATATAAATATTATATATTTATGCCATTTTATTAATTAATTATTTAGAACTAAAATATTAATGTTAATTTTACAGGAACCTAAGTCAAAAATCGTCTGAACTTGAACTTACGTGTTATCCATTTAAAAATTATTAAAAAGCTGGAATGCACTCACAACCTGAAACACAAAATTAACCCAGAAAATTGTAGGGAAAGTAAACACACTTCTTCTATCTGTAAAATAAAAATTAGAAAACAATTTGACTAAAATTATAATAATAATAATATAAACAATGATAATAATAATAATAAATTCTCCAAAATAGAGAAAAAATCACGTGGAATTGTGTAGATAGCAAAGAGAGGTTAGCGCGCCAAACAGCAACGTAAACATACAGATTACAGCTAAAGCGTGGCTAAAGCTATCTGCAATCTGCTAAAAATGAAAAAGACCGCCCAGAACTAGAGACCACAGAACCGAGAGCCGGAGGAAGCTACCGAGACCTAACGAGAGCCGCACAAGAAATACGGTATCCTCTCAAGCTGAGTGCTGAGGGCGACTTGTCTAAGGGTCCCTTAATACTCACACTCCCACTTGTTTCATAAACAGCACTCAACCATCCCTTAGAGCGATGACACACACAGCGGTTTGTGTTTTCAAACGAAGCAAAACACACACATCGGCAATTGTTGACTGGCGGTTGAGAGCCGTCTCGACACGTCGTCTACTCATAGAAACGCGTGCGGTTTTATTGCTGAGGCGGCGCTTGTTTACATTATTTTGTATGACAGCTGACACACACATTGTTTTCGGTGGAATACAATTTCTCATACGAGTGTTTTTCTTGGTTATTTTGTCTTTTATACAACCAAGTAGTTCGTCAAACGAAGCCATTGACATTCGAGTGAAATTAAAAAATGTTTCTTCGTCTTCTCGTACTTCAGCAAATATTGCATAAAAATGTCCTTTAGTTACGCGGTCATTTACAATTGGATGTATCCACATTCGTCGATTCCTTTTGATTCTTCTTTTCCAACGCAAATATAACAAGCCCAAAAGTACTACATATTCTAAATCGTCGTCCATTCTGACACTTGGGCACACTCGTTTCTGTTTCTGTCGCAATGTTGTGAACTTTCCACGGCTGCTCGGCTGCCGAGCCGAACAAAAACAGCTGTGTGTATGACCGGCGGATCGGCAGCCGACTCGACTACCGAGTCGGCACAAACCGCTGTGTGTGTCATCGCTCTTAGGTCAGACGGTGAGATGCTGAGTTTGTGTTGGCAACGTTTACATATCCAACCGATCTGATTGGTTGTGGTATCGACCATGCGCATAGGTATAGCGCGATGTTTAATTATTTTATTTTTTATTACCTATTGTGTCGATATAAAATTTTAAATGTTGTTACAAGCTGCATTATTGCAATTTATGTCGTGTTGAGTGCATTATCAGAGCAATATTTTTATTTTAAAGAATGGATAAAGTTGTGTTCAGAGAACAAGAGAAATTATTTTTAGTGCAATTAGTTACTAATGAAAAGGATATTTTAGAAAATAAAACTGTACTTTAAAATTAAAAAATAAAGTATGGGAAAAAATTGCTTAAATTTTTAACAGTCAAATCAAGACTTATTTCACATACCTATCTACAAATAAAAGTAAAGAATTTTATATATAACACTGAGTGAGTTTTATATTATAAGAATATTTACATCTAAAATTAACCTTTGAAAATTGTTCAGGTGTCATGAGATAACATTGTGTTAGAAATTACCCAAAGTTAACTATTATAAATATATTTTATTAAGCTCTGCTACAGAACAATTTGGATTCTCAAAATTGGGTGACACTTCATTCAACAAAAATATCTCCATGCCGCCTTATTCCTTTCGGCTCCCGGGCCTCGCAACGGACGGTAGCCTAGGTCACGGTTTCACTTTAGCATGTCCGCTCATACTTATAGTCAGCATATTTCTTACACGGACTTTCCTGACTTCTAGAGTGTCCTCACTCTTAACAGCGTTTGCAATTTCGAAACCAAATTCCAGCTACCTAAACCAAAAGGATAGACAAGTTACTTGCGGACTAGGACAAGAAAATAAATAAAATAGTACAACAATTAAACATGTACTGGCATGTAACTTTGTCGACTCACTCCGCTTGTAGAACATTTCCTGTGAATAGTACCTAATCAAAGATAAATATTAAAAGTGTATACATACACAGAGAAAATTAAATGGAAAAACACGTAAATATCCAAACTCAATTAAACATAAACTTAAACTACCGGAAAGACCAAAAGTACCAGGAATTTCACCTCCAATTAGTCATTCCACCCAGGTAGGACTACCTGCAGTTAGTCCTCCTGACCAGAGCAAAAATGCCATGCTCTGTCCAGAAAAAAATACCAGGCGCTTTCGTCCTGTAGTGTTCTCCTAACCAGAGCAAAAATGCCATGCTCTGTCCAGAACAAAGTACCAGGCGCTTTCGTCCTGCAGTGTTCTGCCTACTTACGGTATACCACCAGCCCTCTACTATTCCTCTGCATACCGAATCCATGGTTTCAAGTTCTCGATTCCAGAAATGCCCTTATACGGTATGCGAGAGCGGACTGCACCCGGGATGTCCTGGACTTCGTACCTGTCATTATCCAGCACCTTCGCTACTCTAAACGGACCTCGCCATTTTGGCAGTAATGTCCTGCTGGTTCCCGTATTAGGCGAAGCAGTAAGTCGTAGGAGCACCAAGTCGCCCTCAAAGTATTGTCGGCACGGGACGCGATTTTTATCAAATCGCCGTTTCTCTTCAGCTTGATGTTTGGTGGCTAACGTCTGCATATGCTCTCGTATAGCTGTAACATCTTTTAGGAGATCAGTATCTAATAAAATCTAATCTAATAAATTATTACTACAGACGCGAAAACCCATTAGAGCTTCACTAGGGGAAACTGCGACAGCTTTATTTATAGTGCTATTTAAACCCAATTGCAAATTATGAATATTCTCATCCCATTCCTTACCTCCCATTGCGGCTAATGAATCAGTAATTACACGATTATATCGCTCAACCTGCCCGTTTCCTCTTGGAAGAGCAACCGCGTTCAAATGATGATTTATGCCGTATTCTTTTACAAATGACAAAAATTTGTTTGATGTGAAAGACCTCTCTTGCGTGAATTACATGTTTGGTTTTGGTACTTTGAACAGGATATAATAATATAAATTTTGTAAAGGCGTCTATTATTACAAAAATGTACGAATTCCCCGCTTTCGTTGTGATGAACGGCCCTAAATGATCCACATGAACAGTGTGGAATGGTTTTGGCGTTTTAAATATGGGATGAAGAAATCCTGGTCGTTTACCTGAACTAGATTTGAAGTATAAGCAATTTAAACAATTTTTGACATATTTAATAATAAAGCGTGTTGGAGCATGCCTCCTATTTAAATTTTATATATTTAAAAAGAGATCTAAGTGTGTATATTAACATACTGTCAATTAATTAATTTTGTAATACATCTAATGTCAATCAAAGTTTAAGACTTTATATTGTAAATTAATACAATAAATAATCTATATGGTCCTTCGAGTTTATTAATCAAATCTTCGCCTGGTCGCCGATCCTCCAGATACGAAGCTGTTGCATATTCGCCTGGTTGCTGATCTTCCAGATACGAAGCAAATCAAACAAAGCGCCTCATACGCGGAAACCAATATTTATTACTAATTAATTCATAAGTTTTGTCGATTCCAAAATGTCCAATTTCGTCATGAGCCATACGAAGAATTTGATATCTCCCTCTCTCCCTCTAAATTTTTGGCACCCACCAACGTAGTACAGTAGCTGTGACCCGGTAAACTTTACCACCCTTAAGAGCATGATCGTTAAAAATGGCCTTATGCAGGTGACGCTCACCCGACAGTAATATGTGTTTTATTTCTTGAATTTTTTTATCTGGT
Source organism: Monochamus saltuarius (assembly GCA_025584915.1). Taxonomy (NCBI): domain Eukaryota; kingdom Metazoa; phylum Arthropoda; class Insecta; order Coleoptera; family Cerambycidae; genus Monochamus; species Monochamus saltuarius. The sequence goes on along the minus strand of CM046721.1, from coordinate 43,388,201 downwards.
TGTTGAGCGGCAAGCAACCAATCTTCCTCGGCAATAAAAGCCACAGTTTTGACCTGTTGCGATATATTATAAGGATTGCGACTGAGAGCATCCGCGTGTTGCATTTGGTGACCACTTTTATGCTTAATTTTGTAGTCAAACTGACTAAGTTCAAGGACCCAACGTCCTATTCTAGCATTCAATTCCTTTTTGTCAAAAGTATATGTATTTTACTGCGATACAATCTGTAAAAATTGTGAAAGGCCGTCCTAAAAGATACTGATAAAACTTTCTGACCGAGGACACCACAGCTAAAGTTTCAAGCTCAAATGAATGAAATTTCTGTTCACTGGGAGTCGTATGACGACTATAGTATGCTACAACATGTTGTTTACCGTCTTTTATTTGAATTAAAATTCCTGCCAGCCCGAGTACACTTGCGTCTGTGTAAAGGTGCGTTTCTAATACTGGGTCAAACAGAGCAAGCACAGGTTTGTTTATCAATTGATGCTTCAACAAGTCAAAAGCCTCAGTTTGTTTTCCCTGCCATATCCACGGCTCACCTTTATGTAACAATTTAGTAAGTGGCTTGGAGATAGTAGCGTAATTTCTAATAAATTTCTGAAAGTAACCTGTGTAGGGACTCCAGAAATCTCGATTCGATCATTTTTGATCGAGATCGAAATGATATCGATATATTGGTACTCTTGGAAATTTTACCATCGAAATAATGTCGAAAATCTGTCCATTCGAATCGAAATGATTTCGACGAGGCTTGGCTAGCCGAAATGATTTGTTTTCTTCTTCTAACACATGTATTGGATTTGCCGTTTTTTTCTAACATCACCGTAGTGACCGTGCGCGTACGTGTAAAATAATTATTTATTTTGACTTATATAACGTATGTAACCTATAAGTGTGAGATGAAGTGTGAACTTATTTGTTTATCCTACAAATAAATTTTAAGTGGTTTTGGAAGAGGAATATAAATGTGTCCCGTAAATTTGGTAAGGTTATATATACTGTGTTAGGTTATTAATTATGTCTTAATTTGTATATATTACCACAGAATATATAGCTAACGCAACAGAAGGCTCGTCAAGTGTGTTTAAATGTAGTCCCCGAAAAGAAGCCGGCTCCAAAAGCCGGCTTCTTTCAAACTGCGCATGTACAGTAGAAAGAGTAAGTTTAGCTATTAGCTCGTAGGTCACGCCACAGGCGAGTCGATTTTAGCGCCCAATTCAGAGCCCGTTGCCAAATGTAAATGTTACGGGAGTTATTAGAATATTATACCTAAATAATAAAAAGTATTAAATAACAATAATAATATGTATTCTTACACATCAGCGATAACTGACATTTTATAATTTACAGTAATTGTAATTAAAAATAAGGTAGACACATATGTAAATAAATAGGAACTTTTTAAACACATTTAAAAATTTTAAATTGTGTTAGAATAATAATAATACATCAATAACAATTTGAGAAAACGTAAATATTTATAATTTTATTAATTGATTAATAATATGACATGATTTTTTTTTCGGTATGGATCCAGAATTATATCTTGTTTGTATTACTTCGATAATTACAAGTGACATTTTTTATAATCGAAGCAAACATTAAAACGACGAAAAAAAGCTTATGCATATATACATAATACATATATACATGTACATGCCCATAATAAAATTCCTTGTGCCCTTATATATCTCAGAAACTGTGATACGAAAAAAGTTTAAATAAATAATCTTTGGGGATTTCTTTAAATTTATATGCGTTGAGTTAAATATGTGTTCTGTACAGATAGATAAAATTATATTTTCACAAAAAATACAAATTACATTCCTCTGATGTTTTCAGTATCATATAGATTATAGATAGTTAGAATGTTTATAATTATTATTGATTGTATACGAAAGGTATACTTTACTATAATGATAATGTGACACTGTACGCGGTCTACGGACATTCGAGGCTCGTTTTAGTCGAGCGGCGGCAGCTTGTCTAAAATGTGCCTCTTGTATCTTGTACAATCGTTTGCAATAATAATGACACTCTCTTAAAACAGTTTTGAACTTCTGGAAGTTCTGAATCGAAATTTCATTAAATCTCTCTTGGTACGTGAAACAACTAATAACTAATGTTAAAAATTTAAATCAGATTTCAATATGAATATGTCAGATGTTCAAAATAAATCGCAAAATTCATTTTAGTGAGTGTCATTAATATTGCAAACGATAGTACATTGACGAAAGGTGAGCGTAGCTGAAGTCGACGATGGTTCCGACGATGTTGGCTGCCGAGCGGCCGCTGCTCGTCTATCTTTGTCTTGAGATATGGCCAAGGCGCATTCAACTGTTTTTATAGAATTTTTTACACACAGTGGCAGATCTTTTTATGTCAGTTTGTTTTGCTACTGTTTATGTGCACTTGTTAAGTTTCTATTTCAATTATTACTATTATTATTATTATTATTATTATTATTATTATTATTATTATTATTATTATTATTATTATTATTAAATACGAGTAGGTATATTAGAATAAATCTACAATAATGGCTGGAAATACCTAAGTGCCAATATTTTAATTGTGGTGAAACTCGAAAATCGGGTGTTCGAATGTTTCGGTTTCCACATAAAAATGAAGATTTATGTAATAAATGGTCTATACGCAAAACTGCAATTATTATTTTTAACCCATAATTTAATTTTTGCAAACAATACAATTTAAAACTGTAAGTTTGTATAATACATAACATTGTTATACTTGTAAACGGTATGATACAACAATAGTTTCTCTTTGTCTTTATCCTAGGAGACACAAAATATATGATTTAAAAAAATACCTAATTCTCTAAAAAATTGACAAATATAAATTTTAAAATTGACTTGCTACTAAAACTTCAAATTGATTAAATTCAATTCAATTTAAGATAATTTAATATTCCATAGGAATTAGTCAATGTATAAAGTTGATTGAACCGATTTAATTTTGATATTTTTTTCTCTAAAACTAAAGTTACCGCACAAAATAAGAGAGTAAGAAAATGTTTATCTAGTAATTACGTAAATTAGGCTAGGCAGCTAAGGGAGAAAAAAAATCTATCCAATTTTTTAAATAGCAATATAACCACCAAAATAAGAATATAGCTTGCCTTTACTTTTGTAGTAGGTACCTATATTTGTTTTAACACGTATTCAAGAGATAAATTCATAAAAAATTACGGAAAAAATACATAAAAGTTCACCAATTGTTTACAATTGAATTCGGTGTATCCAGAGGTTTTGGAAGGTTATTTTTATTTTTGCATTTTGATAAATATTTTATTTATTTATTACCACGATTTTATGTGATGATGTGGTAATTTGATTTGATTTATTGTACCTAATATTGACCACTTTTTATTTTATTTATGATTTATTTTACCCTGTTACCATTTATCTATTTATCAAAATGTTTATTTCTGATTTGATTTGTTTATGTGTTTATTTATTCATAATACAGTTTTAACTACAAAAAATTTCGAAATCGATAGTATATCGAAAGAGGATAGCTACTATTTTTACCACGTCTCACTGATTTTTTTATTATCTCTAAAATATATAATAAATAAATCAGTATCTGTATAGAAGTTATTTTTTTTATGATTTCTATTATTTTTTGTCGACAACAAAGTGCGATATGAGTCTTTCAAACAACAGGAAAGTTTCATTTAATCCGAAGAAATACAAAATTTAAAAAAAACGCAGTGTTGTCCCAGAACGCACCTTAACGAAAAAACTTCATAAGAGGGTTCAACATGCGAACATAGGTCAAACTTTTTCAGTTCATTTTCTCGACAATAAACAAGAGTACTTTTTTTAGTCTAAGGTTGAAGCTACCCAGATTTATTATTTTAAAGTCTTTATCATACAGGGTTTAGAAATTTAGGCAGTAAGTTGTAAAGTTTAGCCCATCCCTGGTAAACTAAAAAAGCTAAATATGTTTCAAGGACACTATTTTAAGAGCTCCTTACTAGTTGTCCATCACATTAAATTTTTATTAAATTATATTAAGTACTTTAAAAGTTATTAAATAAAAACGATTACCAGCTGCGTTCTTCAGACACATATCTCCGTAGGGAGGTTATGTAGGAAAAAAAATTTATACAAATTTATCATCTTATTTTTTCATGTTTTATCTGCACCCTAGAGATTTCCCACATTTTCCCGGACGAGTACCTGGCGAGTGCAAATATTCCATCACACACATCGCAAACGCAAATAATGCTTCTAGTTGCGGGGCGGGTAGTTGACGTGTCTAAGCACTGGCTTAATTAGTGCTTGGTGAAACGGATGATTTAGACTTTATTTTAGATGTAATTATTAACTGCTTCATTAATTTGAGCCTCGACAACCTATGTGAAATTTTTAACATTTATTGCTCGATAATATATTTTGCTTATATTATTTAGAATTCGTCTTCAATTTTCTTTTATTCAGCTGCCTTTAATATATTCTAAACCTTTCTCTGCTGGTTTTTTCAATTTCATATTTCAATAAATAAAATGCATTTAGGCAAATTAAACATGATTAAACATATTAAAAAAATAATGAACATAAAACTCCTTTTTGTTTTATATAAAAAATTACCTGTTTACAATTCTTTCTAATTTTGAAGAGGGCGATATCATAAATATATCTAATACAATGATAATATGTATATATATTAAAAATTCTTTTTGTCTATCCAAAATATAGATATTTCTAACTCGCCGAATGAATGAACCGTCTTATTTACGAGCTTATTTATGAAAATATATTCTGTACCGCAAGTATAAGCTTATTCACACGTCGCACATACATAAAATTCAATTCAATTTCTTGAAAACCGTAGCACATAGCAAAGTAAACTTAAAAAAAACATTTTTAAAATTTTGCCTACATTTGCCTCGGTATAGCTATATATCAATTTTCAATAATTAATATAGTCGCATACTAACATTTTTAATGCATAAATTTACTGGTACGACTTTGAAACTAATTTTTTCGAAAAGGCCTTAAGTTATCAAAACTTGGTGTGTACCATTAGAAGCGCTATAGCTTTTTATATAGGTATTGAAAAAATTATGAACATTAGTAAAATCGTTGTTTTACAACTGCGATATAATGAAAAACATAATTGTCAAATAAAATCCAAGCATCAATAATTTGATTTTAAGTTTGGCCCTACTGAAAAAAGTTGTAGAAGTTTATTTTAAATTATGGTAAACGTTCCATTTAGTTATAGCTTAAAAAAATGAACCACAAATAAGCGAGTTGGCGAGGCGATTTTACTCCACTATTAAAACTCTTAAACGCAACGCACTTTATAAAGACGGCAAGATATGGCAACAAAGGCAGCGGTCGTCAAGGAAACGAACGCGCTAGGCCGCTTCTATCGAAAAGCGCATATTTATAAGTTTTAAAATTTTAACAAATACGTATCGTTGCGCCATCTGTCAACAACCTCAGGACCTATGCCCTAATATGACCCCCACGAGAGTTCTGTTGCGTAGCTATATTTTCTGTGATATTACTATGAGAAAAATAATATTCAATGATTAACTGATGCCATTATTTTAAATAAACAAGAATGAGCATTATATGTTTATATTTTGTAATGTATAGTGTGTATGAGTGTAATAATAAATATATTTTTATTAAGATAATTTTTTTATTGATTCAGTTTTTATATATTTATATAAACATTATTTACTAAAATAACCTATAAGTATGAGATGAAGTGTGAACTTATTTGTTTATCCTACAAATAAATTTTAAGTGGTTTTGGAAGAGGAATATAAATGTGTCCCGTAAATTTTTAGTAAAGACTAGGAAATGTTTACAAGTATATATACCTATTTATTTTATCTTTTCCTGAAGTGGTAAGGTTATATATACTGTGTTAGGTTATTAATTATGTCTTAATTTGTATATATTACTATGAGAAAAATAATATTCAACGATGAACTGATGACATTATTTTAAATAAACAAGAATGAGCATTATATGTTTATATTTTGTAATGTATAGTGTGTATGAGTGTAATAATAAATATATTTTTATTAAGATAATTTTTTTATTGATGCAGTTTTTATATATTTATATAAACATTATTTACTAAAATGAATTTACAAAAAGTAAAAAGTGACACTATTAATATTACTTAAAAGATAAATTTTAAAATGATTGTTTCATTATTAAGCCAATAAATTATCAGAAAAAAGTAGGTAAGTATACTATCAATTAAATTTATCTAAAATAGTGTTGAATAATTCTATCCCGAATGGTTCGACCTTCATTTAATATCTCAATTGGTTCCGAGATAATTTGTACAGCTTCTCTATCAGAGGATTTTCAATGATCAAGTTTTGATCCCATTGTTGTCCACCAGCAATGCAAATATTATGTAAAATAGCACAAACTGTGGTAATTATTATTAATATATTAAATAACAAATATAAAGCAGCTTTTGTTTATTTATTTATTTGTTCATATATATTCATTTTTAAATTCACATAAACAGCGGGACTGGGGCATAGAAAGAGATATAGTATGCGCCAAAAGTATGGAATAAATTCAATAAAAACGAAACAATTATTTTTTGGGAAAAATCCTCGAACAGGTCGATTTTTAATTTAAGAAATACATATTTTAGCGTAAAATGCGATTTTCAAATGTCATTTGTTTTCGAGTAATGACGTCATCGCTTTTTTTTAAATGGCAACACCATATTTTTTTTCTTTGATTCTGAAAGATCGTTTAATTCTCTATCAGACAGTACTAAAATTTTGCCCTCTTACATAGGAAAGTTTTCGAGTAAATGACGATTGAATGTTAGAAAACGTAAATCAATTAAAATAAAGCAAACGTTATCAAGTTTAGTTTTTCGAATTCCAGTTCTTTTATGGATCACGTAGGTGAAAATCTTTGCAAAGTGTCATTGTCACACCGACTTTCTAATAAGTATTGTAAGCGACATAGAAATTATTATTCAATTTAAAGTATTATGGCACATTTAACTGTTACTCAAAGATGTATGTATGTTAGACAGAGATAAAAATTGCCGCTGAGTGAACGCAGTTGGTAACGCTGTTAATTTGTTTCACATTACACTCGATTTGCCGAATATACCCGAGTATCATTTCGACGCGTTTCAAGAGTACCAAATTATATTTCGATACGGATGAATCGAGATCGAAATAATCTCGATATCGATAACACGACATCGAGATTTCAGGAGTCCCGCTACTGTAAGACCTAGAAATTGTCTAACTTGGTGAATATTTTGAGGCACAGGAAAATGCTTTACTGCCTGTAATTTATAATCGGAAGGTCGAATATTAGATTCTGAGACGACATACCCTAAATATTCTATCTCAGTTTACACGAAATAACATTTTTTTAATTTAAGAGTGAAACCATTTTCTTTTAATAAATCAAGTACCTCTTGTAGTGTAGTCAGTGCTTGTTCTAAGGTTTTCGCAGGAATTAATAGATCATCTAAATAGCATAAGACTTTGTTAAATCAAAGCTGTCCTAATACGTTATGAATGACCCTCTGAAAAACACTAGGTGCTGTGCATAGGCCAAATGGCATGCACAAATATTCATATAATCCGTCTTGGGTAATAAAAGCCGTGTATGGTATTGATTCTGCAGACATTGGAATCTGATGGTACCCTGCAAACAAATCTAAACTGATATATTTATTGCCCGCTAGTTTATTTAATTGATCTTCGATTAATGGTAATGGATAAGAATCTTTCACAGTTATCTTATTCAATGCTCGATAATCAACACACAGTCGTTTTTCTCCATCTTTCTTATTGACCAATAAAATGGGACTTGCATATGGTGACTTAGACTCTCGAATCACTCCATTTTTCAATAGTTCAGAGACCACATCCCTTACAGCCTGCCGATCTGGTTCAGCGAACCTGCGAGGCCTACTTGTAACTGGCTCTGTTGTTGTTAACCGAAGTGACATGCTTACATGTTTGGCCTTGCCTACTTCGGATAAATTTGTATCAATACAAGCATTATATTTGCTAAGGAGCGACAAGAGTGATGCCACCGCTCTTTGGTAAGTGATACCGATGTTGACGATTGGTTGAGTAATTACATTTATGAACTGATTATTACTGTCATTTTGAAAAAACTGTAAAAGATTTGCCATTTTATAATATTGTATATCAGACAGGTCTGTGAAATTTTGCCCAATAAGCACTTCCACACCCATGACACATTTTTCAACAACATAAAATAGTAATAATACTAAAGTGTCTTTATTAACAGAACATAATAACAAATACATATTTAGGAAAGACGGCGAGATTCAACAATGTTGCTCTTCCACCTAACCGTCTGAAAGTTAAATCAACTAAGAAATAAACGTGATGCTAGCAATAAAAAAATAATAGAAAATTGAACAAAGCAATAAATTCAATTATTTGCACATATACTAGCCTTGACCTGTCTTCTGAAAGTTAAACTGTTAGTTGACAATTTAGAGGCATGAGGTATATTATTATAAATAACTACAGCATTATAAGTGAAGGATCTACGATATAGAGAGGAAACATGTCTAGGTACTACATAAAGATCTTTATGACGCGTTGCACAGCTATGGATATCACTGCCCTTAATAAATTTATCGAATAAATAACTGGGCGTTTTAGTATTAATAACTTTATGTACTAAACATGCCATATGCAGTTGAAAACGTTGGTTTAAATTAAGCCACTTGGATTGTTTGAATTTAGAGCTAACATGATCATATTTACGTAAATTATAGGAAAATCTAACACATGCATTTTGCACTCTTTGTAAACTCTCTTTGTCTTTATTTAAAATGGCAGACCAATATACGGTATAACAATAAGCAATATTACATAAGATTAAAGAATCACATAGCTTTAATTTAACCTCTGAAGTTAAATAATCTTTATGTAAATAAAGTGAACGCAGCTAATGTAAGATATTTGGATAAGCAAATGTACATGTTTAGTGAATCTGAGCTCATCATCAAAATAAACTCCTAAATTTTTACAGCTATCAGTAGGTTGCACAATTTCTCCATCAACAACAATTTCAAATCTTGGATTTGATTTAACCAAATTTTTATGCCTACCCACTACGAGTAATTCAGTTTTTGCACCATTTAATATCAACCCATGAGCCCTGATACTGATACTAAAACAATATTTTTTAAATTATCATTAATTTTTTGAACAGAAGGGTTCAATTCATTCAGTGGGAAGTGAAAATACAGCTGACAATCATCAGCATATTGGTGGGTGCGGACATGCTTAACTGCATTAGATAAATCTGAAATATAGAGCGAAAAGAGCAATGGACCTAATATGCTACCTTGCGGCACTCCCATGGCGGTATTTATCAAAGATGAAGATGTTCCATTAATGACAACTTTTTGACACCTATCGGACAAGTAACTCCTAAAGAAACTAACAGCATCAGTATCCAGCCCAAGATATTTGAGTTTAGTACATAGGGTAGCATGATGAATTGTATCGAAGGCTTTGCTGTAATCAAGTACAATAAGACATGCCGTTTCGCCGTTATCACAAGCTCTATACAATTCATCGCGTACATGTAACAAGACATTACAAGTACTATAATTTGATCGAAATCCGGACTGAGTTGGAGACATAATAGTGTTTTTTTCTGAAAAGATAGTAAAACTCGATTTATTTACTGATACCATCAATCTCAATGCGTGCAGTCACTGCCGCTTTGAGTTTAATACACGAATTGCCCAGAGTAGTCAAAATGATTGGAGCCACTAATGGCACACTAGGTAGCTTTAAAGTTGCTACTGTTATCTGTTAGAAGAGAACACTGGCTACCAAAATCAATAAAGCATTTGATTTCAGTATTTTCAATAAAAATATCCTTGAAATATTTTTGACTAGCAAATTTAGAGCTTCCGACAAAATTTACATTCCTATACTCTAGTGCTAGCTGGCGCTTTTGACTTTTGTGAATATTTTTATTTGAACAGTCGCGACGCATATGACCTACAGTGTGACAGCGGTAACACATTGGTGTGGAAGAATGACCAATAGAATGTCTGCTTGAAGAAGTACATGGTACTCTTGAACCTGCCACTGTTTGATTAATATTTTCGTTAATTTTCTTTTGTTCATCAATACGTCGTAAATGGTTTGCCAAAACATATGGATCATTATTTATACCCGCTGCCTCTATTGTAAATCTTATTTGTGTATCTTCGATACCTCCCATGATCAAATTAACGCGATCCTCATCATTTAATGGAATTTTTAACTTATGCAATAGGGTTAATTTACGAAATACATATTTATATAATGATTCTTTTGGTCGCGGTTTACACAATATAACATCTTGCAATAATTTATGAAGATCGCGTTTAGGCTGAAAGTTAGCCCTTAACATATTACACCATTCATCCCATGTAAACAATCGAGTAGATAGACCCCTAAACCATACTTCAGCGGTACCACGCAATTTTGATAAAGCTAAATGGGAAGTGGTCTTATCATCCCACCCGTGTATCATAGCAAATTCATCAACAGAATTTGACCATTCATTAATATCGTGCAACAAGGGATCAAACTCTGAAATAATGTTTGCGGTAATAGAAAGCCTACTTACGCCAGCTGTCCCATTACCCACCAACCTGTCAATTCCAGAGACCATGGCAGCTTCAATCTGAGAAATACTCTCTGCCAAGGTTGTGGCAGATGGAACCGAAGATTCCGAAGACGGTTTCCGCCTATCTGAGCAACTTCGGTTGGCTCCCTTCACCTCCCATGGTTTTTTCGTGAGCGTCTTGTCCGAGACACCCCAGCGTAACTGCTCCTGGTCTCTCCAGGACTACCATGCCTACGATGTACCAAAGCTCTAGCGCCATGAACTTCCTCAAAGGACCCCATTCGATTGTGAGACATGTCACTTTTTGTGAAAGTTCACAAATCACACGTTTCCTTTTATTCACTTAAAGCCCACAAGGTCAATCCCAACTTCTGATGTTAGAAATTACCCAAAGTTAACTATTATAAATATATTTTATTAAGCTCTGCTACAGAATAATTTGGATTCTCAAAATTGGGTGACACTTCATTCAACAAAAATATCTCCATGCCGCCTTATTCCTTTCGGCTACCCGGCCTCGCAACGGACGGTAGCCTAGGTCACGGTTTCACTCTAGCATGTCCGCTCATACTTATAGTCAGCATATTTCTTACAATTGCAATTATTTGTTAAGCATTTTATAGACCAGTTATTTAATGTTTACAAAATTTGTATTTGCAGAAAACAGTATTTTAAGAATAGAATGCCGTAAAACATCACAAATTTAAATAAATTATTCATGATTGGTATTTCCAGACCAACATTCTGCACTGTTTATATATAAATTATTTCCTAGAGTATTGTTATACAGATTTTGTTTTAAATTATTTGGGTGAAAGAAGGTAGGTAAATATTTTACTACTCATTTCAAAACTATAAACCACATCTCTGTATATCCTATAAATTTCTTTTGCATATCTTACATATTTTTTAGGTATGGAGCCTCATTTTCATCTTCAAAAAAGTTATCAAACTCTTCCATTGTAAAAATTTAAAATAAAAACAGTTTTTCAAACAATAGTCAAAACAAACAAATGCATACACAATCTGAATCTAACACATAAACATGTTTTGTGCTAAAAATCGGACCCTCAAGGGGTGTATCAACTACACTTAATTTGAGGTCGTGTTTTGTCGCCTTACCTCACGTGTTCTCGTTTATGAAATACGTAAGGGACCCTCAGGCTTATACTCACCCTTGAGGGCGAACTATGAATACGGGCCTTAGAAAGAACAGTTCTTACTTCAGACTTTATATCCTTCCGTCCTTTTACATTTATTAGAAATGCCCTTACTTAGCAGAAATGATTGAATTCATATTAAAATTGAATTATCGGCCACAGAGATGAAACATGTTTAAATACAATGTAAATTGCTGGACACACCTCCCCCTTGTCCTTACTTGATAATTTGAAAAAGTAAGAATGCCCTTACTTGAGAATTTGAAAATGTAAAAATATCCTTACTTGAGCATATGAAAAGGTGACAACCCTTGTTGGACGTGTTGGCTATCAGGATCTAGGTGGCACTGCTTCGAATCTAAGGACCTGTGGAAGAAACTGGGGCAATTTGTTACTTCAACTGTTATAATATGGTAGTAAAAATAATAAATCATGACAAATTCTTATTTTATCAGATGTGAGAGCATCAATGCCGTCTAAATCTGGACAGCCTAGAAACGTCAAAATTTATAACCAAAGGTAAAGGCGAAGAAGCTTTTCATTGGCTTATCAAATAGCTAATAATCAATTATGTGTTTCAACAATATTATCTAATATACCATAGCCACCATAATTGTAAATGTTTGACATTTGTTCATTATTAGAATATTTTCAACATCATAATACAAAGGTACTCAAGCTTTTGATATTTAAAATAACTACAACCTTAAAGATCAACAACGTAAACAAAAACTAGTCTCTTGTAGAGAACAGAAGAAAACAGGTTTAGTCAGCAATGATCGTTACGCAAACATCCAAAAAAAGATCTATTTCTCTAGTGATGGCTATTGTCAGATTGAACAATTGAGTACCTGTTATATTACTTAAAAAAGTAAGTTTTTATCTTTTTTAGGTAGGTATATAGTATAGTATTTAGTAAATACAGTAAGAATTTATATACCTGTAGTGAACAAGAGAATAAATGTTTATACACTTTTTGGAAAAAAGTACCTACTTTCAATAACAGCATTTCTTTTCTTATAATTAAGGTTGTTATTGAGAATTATAACTACATGCACTGGGTGTTTAGGAAACAAAAAAAATCAGAAAATCAGCAAATAAAATTGTACATAAGTACTTATTTTTGACCATACAAAATTAAAAGTTACAACAAAATTTCAGTTCAAGAACAAATCAACTTGCAATTGCATTATTTCCTGCAAAAAAGTTCTGCCATTTAATAGAAACATGATGAGCCATAGGTGACGCCCTCTACTAGTGACGTCAAAATTAGAAACAAATTTGAATTTCTCACCCGCAAATATATGTGGAAAGCTCTCGAGTGGGCAAACCATCCAGTTTGTTTGTGTTGGCTATACATGGACTCACTAAAAATATCGTATACTCCATTGCATTAAGAGACTGATAATGTTTATTTTAAATTTGTCATAATCTGTGATAGACGTAATTTGAAATTTATGAGTTAAGATAATAAAAATACAATGAAATCAAAAAATAAATGTTTTGTGTTTTGTTATTCTTATAGGCCGTCATCGTTTACAGTGCTCCATTCCTCTTTTAGTCATACCTATACCGCATCTCCACACACTTACAATAAGTTAGTTATTTTTTATTTAACTACCAAAATATTCACTAGAAATAATTCATATGGCAAAACAACGTTTGTCGGGTCACCTAGTATAGATATAATAATTTCAGTTTCATATATAAAAATGCATGGCCATCTATGCACCAAGCAGCATCGGTTTGACTAATTTAATGGTTTTTTTTTACAAATTCCAAAATATAAAGTAGCAACTGTTATAATATCATTATGAAGGAAAAAACAATGCAATTGAATTGTATGAAAATATACCAAATGTTCTTTTTAAGAAATTGTATATTTGGGTCATATTTTAAGACACCCTGTAGAGAAATTACAAGTATGCCACTGAATTGTACGTAAAGGAGTCTATCAGACGCAATTTTCACCATTCCGATATCTCAGCCATTCTCTGCAATATGAGCAACCCTTAAAAGTAGTTCTTTTTTAATTACACCCTGTACTGTACTACTGTAAAAACAAAGAGGTTCACGGAAATTCTGATTGTGACATTACTTGACAAAATAGCCCAGTCTTACAAAAACCCCATCCTTCTATATCTTGTAGTTTCCAAGATATCCTGCAATTACAACGAAATTGGAACACCCTGTACATGCAATTATGAAACTTTCCTAGCAAGTTTATATTAAAGCCAAGCAAATTTTTTTTATCATGAATTAGTCTACTTCAAAAATTAAGAATTAACATTTTCCATATTTGTTCATTAAAGATTCAAGTTAAAATGTTAGCAGATATTATACAAATTATATATACCCACTGAGTACCAAAATAATTACGAGTTTTACTTAAGTTTATATTCAGCATCAAATTCATACAGACAAAAAAAGAATAATAAAATTATATACATAAGTATGTGATTTAAAAAATTGACAATTTATACATGAACATAAACCTATTACACATATTATATACATTATACCTATATACAGTAAATTTATAAACATTCTACTTATTACATGCTTAAAATCGCACCAAGATGTCCATTTAAATTCAAAATACCCTGCATAATTTTTCTATAATAAATTATATGTTATACAACATTTTCATTTTTAGACACATTTTCATTATTTGGTAAAGGTGAATAAGCAACTGCTTCTTTCCTTTTAAATGTTACATACGTATAGATTAAACTACCTAGTACGCTAATATTAATACCTATAAAATTAGCAAAAGAAAATATATAATCTCCGCCAATTACCATTCCTAGATAAGTAACACATATATTTTTCAATGTTCCTATAATTGTTGTAGTTAAAGCAGAATTATAAAACGTGCACAATACTACACTGTAAGACAAAACAAATCCCATTACACAAGATAAGATAAACTGGCCCATGAATAATAAGTCATTCCAATATTTATAATTGTACGCTTCTACCAAGTCTCCAGAATAAAATGCAAAAAATAATGCTGGTATTATCATAAATAAGGAATTATAATACATCAGACCATATTTACCCAATTCCTTGGAATCTAATTTCTTTTTCATATATACACCATTGGATGCAGTAAAAATATTATTCATTAATACAAATATATAACCAGTTAAGTTAAACGCTATATCATTACTGGCTGCTACAATGGCACCTATTATCATAGTATATACACTAAACTGTACACTGGAACTAGGTTTAATACCAAGAATATACAACTCTAGGATCATAGTCATTAATATTGAAAATCTTCTTAATGCTGTAAACATAGGAAGGCTTAATTGCTTAGTTCCTCCAAGTCCAAAAAACATATTTCCTATATAAATAAGGGGTAATGGAAATATTTTTCCAAATGTGCCTAATTCAAAACTTGGAAAGTTAACAATTCGAAATTTCTTGGAAACAAACAGTACCACTATGGTCGCTATCATTTGACCCAAACCCAAAACTTGAAAAGAAGGAAACCCATAAGTAGTAAGCACGGTTTTGTTAACTACTGTTATCATGAATGAAGCAACTCCATAGAAAACTGCTGATAACACTTGTTTCACAAATAATGAAGTTTCACTTACTTCTTGAGAATTAACCATGATTAATTTGTTTGTGTTAACTAATTATTTGCATTGACACAATAATGTCACAAGTCGAATATTAATGATCAGAATGAATTTACACAGTTTCATATTTTAAATAGTTGTAAATACTTATATGACGAGATAACTTCGACACATGAAATTTAGTGATGTCACTCACCCTGTCAAATTTATAAATAAATTTCAATTTACTTTCTGCTATGCCATCTTGTGATATAACTTTCAACTACAATATGAAATAACCATAGCACAGTAAATTTTATTTACTGTGACCATAGTATAAGGAAGATAGTAAAGACAGCTTTGCTTTCCCGCGAAGCCAGTTTTAGAATTCATTCTTGGTACATACACAGCATTATTTACTTATGATGTGGTCAGTGGTGTAGCTAGGCGCGGGCGAAGCGGCCCCTCGCCCACGGCCTCGCACTTAAAGAGGCCTCGCGCGAAGCCCCCTTGGGTGTGATTTAAAATCAAACACCACCACCTAAAAGACCTTACTAAGAATAAGCTTTACAGAGGCATTACCACACGTACTATAATTAATTTGCACACCCTGCTGGGTGTGCTCTATTATCGACAGTATTTTTAGTACTGAAGAGGTTACAAAAAATTATTATTTTTAACATTTAAACACCTCGTAATTATGAAATTTTCAAATCATCCAGACTTCATTACTTTAACTAGTTTCATCATAAATGAATAATTTTGTAAACAAACATTCTGATTTTTCACCATTCTTTTCTTGAAAATATACAAGCTGGCATTGAAAAAACTACAATGCATCGTATCACGCGATAGAGGATCAAAAAATAATTTAAAAAAAAAATATACACTAATGTCCGATCGCCTTTTCTTTCCAATATACAGCATTTAAAAAATTTTTGTAAAATTTAATTTTTTTTAATTTCTCCCGATTGTATGAAAATATTTGAACAAAAATTGATGCACACTGTGACCTTGTATGTGTCACAATATTCAGTTCATTCAGCATCCAATGGCGGAAGAAAAGGGCCTCGCTGATGCGACTTCGCCCACGTCTAGATTAGTCCACGCTACGCCACTGGCTGTGGTACATACATGTTTGAGTTTACTACGTTTACTATCGTAGTATTACCCATGGCACAGTATAGAATTATTGAATTCTGTACTTCTGTAGTATTAATCCAAATCCATCAAATAAACAACGCCATAACCTCTTTTGATAAACAGTCGGCGTAGTGATGTGTCGACCATGCTATTTTTGTATAGCAGTTGCTTCTGCTATTGCTACTTTTATTTAGCAGTTAAAAATAGCTGCTATTTTAATAGCAGCTAAATAATATATTTTTAGTGCTGTTTTGGTTAGATGGCGCGTACCTAGCATTTATCGGCTTAGCTAGTTAGCAGACAGCAGAGTGCAATAATAATTAACAATACTCCATACTTTCAGAGGCGCGATAATAGAAGAAAACTGAGAAATATAAAATATATTCGTTGTTTGCTGTAGATACAATTATTGCGAGTAAGGATAGGATTTTGCAAATGAATGAAATTATTGTAATATTTTGTCATGGCAGACAAATATACTATGTCCTTACAACGAAACAAATTTCTATTTTTTTTCCAAGAGCACGGCATTCAAGTGTAACAGAAACATACAGTAAAAATTAAAATGCTTGTATAATTGGTATACGTTTCAATATAACAAATGACTTAACTCGTTTTAAAGATCATATAACATATATTTTATTTTCCAGATATTTATAATAAATCGGGAATAAACGACAGTGCATAGCTAAAGTTGCTATCTATTCGGCGCATTGGCGTTTACTCGTTAGGACAGCGGCGAGCGGCGTATGCCAAACTGCTAAATAAGTAAAGCAGTTTGGCGTATTAGCATTCACATTCACCCGTTAGGACAGCCATGAATTTATGCCAACCTGTTAAATCAATAGCAGCTAATTTTTGAGCACGTAGCAGTTGCTACTGCTACTAACCAAATAGCAGTTAAAAAATAGCAGGCCGCTAAATAGCAACCCATCACTAAGTCGGCGTCTTTTCATTACTTTTTGCTTTTGGTTCGATTTGTTTGTAACCTGTGTGGAATTACTATTGTTTCTGTGTGTGAGTGTGAAGTTAAATTTTACAACTTTTTTTCATATTTGTTAAAATGAGTGCTTCAGAGGAACCAAGTAAAGGAACAGAAAAGTGCATTGTTGGAATTTATTGTGCTGTTAAAAATTGCAAAAACAATGTTGCTAATTTTACCAGAGGTTTTTTTAGATTCCCAAGAGACAACCAAAGGTAATTTCACAGTATACAATAAATTAAATTGTTTGTTTATAACGCTCTCCATCTCCTATTATGAGGACTCTTCACAATATAGTTACTGCTACTGACATTTCAGATCTCAAGATTTCAACTAGGACTATGCCATTCAACCCTATTCTGTAAGCGCAAATCGAGTCAAAATGTATCAAAACGTATCGAAATCTATGACTCGAGTCGAAATCCCCGGATTTGGTATTCTGTAAGGTAGTGCGACATTTGAAATCGAAATGTTATAGTCGAAATATATTCATTTGATTTCGACTGCGTAAGAGCTATTGAGTTGGACCTCGATATCGAAATTCGTAGTTGACTCATGCATGTAGAAGTAAAGAGGAGGGCTTAAAATGTAAAGGCGGTAAAGAGTCAAAGACATAACCATAAGTTTTCTGTGCTGTAACCTCTTAAACATAGATTAATTCTTTATTTCCTGTGTGTTATTTTTTAACAACAATTTCAATTAGCATGAATGTACAAATAATACAAGCGGGTGTCTTTCTCGGAGCCGCAATAGAAGAAGAACTGCAAAGGTAAATGTGTCTTTTATATTGGAAAATTGGATATTTCTGACTTGCTTATTTTGTTTTAGGCGATTATTTAATTATCAACGACGTTTTCTACGGGATGCGAGTAACCATTTTCAAATACCTAGAGATGGGCAAAGATTGAACGAGTCGTTCATTTGAACGACTCTTAAAAAAGAATCGTGTGAATCGACTCTGTATTTGGCAAGCGATTCGTTCAAATGAATCGCCATGCACTGTTTCGCGAGTCCCGAAATGAAATGTAATGGCATCGGGCAGCAACCCTCCGTTCAAATGAATCGCCACTTGTCAGACGATTTGCGAGTCGCGAAATGAATTGTAGCGTATCGAGCCAATATTTGAGAAGCAACTCTCGTTGAAATGAATCGCCACTTGCCTTATGAAGATTCTTGAGCCGAGAAATGAATCGTAGTATGTGTTATCGGTCCAATATTTGAGAAGCAATTCGTTCAAAGGAATCGCCACATGATATAAATTATTGCATTTTTAATAATTTCGCGCATCTCTCGTATTTATAATTTACAACAAATATTCGTTTAAAATTAATCGTAGTTAAAAGATGGAATACGAGTTTATTTATCTGATTTTTTACACATTTCTCAATATTTTGTAGTAAAATAATAATTATTAAGTAAGGATAAAATTTTATACTTTACAGAACGTTCCATTTAAATGTAGATATTAAGTTTTACGTACAGTTTGATATAAAATTTGAAATTTAATATTTCACATAGGTATAACCACGTATAAGTATAACTATTATACACTTACAATACTTACATTGTATTAAATATGAAAACCAGTGAATAAATACAGATATTGCATGCGTGAATATGTCGCCGTCACCGATTTAAATTTTCAAACAATTGTATTATTATAATTTATATTATAATTATATATTAGAACATTAGATCTCGGGATTAAATTTCATCGTTCAAATGAACGAATCGTAAGAGTCGATTCATTTTATCAAATTGAATCGTGTGAATCGATTCATCAAAAAGAATCGAGTTGCCCACCTCTACAAATACCTGATAATATTTTTAAAGGACTTTACAGGCTACCAAAAGTACTAGCTATCTCGATCTTATGGATGAGCTAGAGCCATTTTTGCATGATCCAATTACCTGCCAAAACCCTCACAATTCCAGCATTTATGATAGGAATTTACGAAATTCTCTCTCTAGTTTTATTGTTTTATATCACAGATTACACACCAGATGTATCAGAAAGTTAGGTTAAGTTGTTTTGGTTTGTTAAGATAAGAAACGTCAGTTGGGTATTAAAGTCGATATTTGCTTAACACGACATGTTGCCAGTTTGTTTTAAGCGCGTCAAATCGAGTAGCCTGATTTCGATGTACCACGATGTCGATGTGAGTTACTGAATACCAAAAAATAACGAGATCGACATTGGACATTTCGATTTGAAAAGATTTCGATTCGACGCACATATTTCGACTGATGTTACAGAATATGGCTGATTTGTTTAAGCCCACCATATTCTTGGTGGAGACGTCAAAGCTGTATTTTTTTAACTAACAGTATTTATAACTTGCTTATTAACGTATTATGCTGTGACATCATAAAAATTATTTAAAAAAAAAACAAAGGCTCAATACCTTTACTAGTTTAGGTTTATTTTATCATGTTTTTGTAGATATTTTGTTGACTGCCCTTCCCGTATCTTCAAATAAAAATTAGGAGTAGGAGAGTAGGACTATGAAAGTTATTTTTTCAAGTATTAGATATCTAATGTTACTTTTTGTCAAGTACAATATTGAGTTTATTTTTTTATTCAGATTTGTGAAACTGTATACTTGCTTATATATATATATATTTTTAAATAAAACTTACTGTTTTAGAACAAAGGCGTGGGCTGTAGCATGTAAAAGAGAAGACCTTTTGGATACAAATTTACAGAATTTTCGTATACTTATGTGCTGAACATTTTTCACATGAGATGTTTAAAGTTCAGAGAAGAAGGGGACTTACACCGCGTGCTTACCCTACAATATTTTCTAAAGATGATGCAGTTACAGGTAAAAATATTCAACAATTTAAAAATTTCAAAGATGAACAGAATTACATATTAGATATTGTGTAAGTTATGCAAAAATGTGAACAGTCCAATCTTTACACGTGCACTGTATAAGCTGTCTTAAATTTATTGTAAATCTTCTGTTTGTATCATGGTTGGTTTGTATTCAGGTCTTTTCTATTATCTAAGAGATCTGTTCACCAAGTCTGGCAAGCTGCGGCACATTGATTTATGGCGAATGCTGTCAAGACATATGCAACAACTGGCTTTTCACAGTATATCACACTCGTCAAATATACATGTTGAGCTTGTGACAAGTGAATAATATATAGTCTAAGAGCCAGTGGCCGGCAACCTATAAGTAAATGATTATACCTGATATTTTGCACAGTGAGTCTTTTATACCTATCACTCATGAGGTGGGGACTCGCTAAGCCCGGCGAGGCCGACTCAAGAGTTACTCAGGTCTCAGGTGCGAGAAGTATGAAAATGTAACCAACTTTGTTATTAAATGGACAAAGCTGCCGTTTGAAAATTTTAAAATATACAATTATTATTATATAAAAATAATAAAGGCAGACGATGACCGTGCTTCCAAAGTCATGGCAGACACTTTTGAAATTGGCAAGAATTATAACTTTCAAAATTATTTGATTAAATCTGATTTCTGACGTTAAAAAACTGTCACAAATGTCAAGTATTGTAATCGACATCACCAGATATTAGAACCTGTGCCAGAAATAGAGGTAATTTGTTATACTTGCAACAAGAATTCAGACGCTTACGTCATACGAACAAATTAATAATTCATTATATTTTCATCAAAATATTTAAGAAACTGCATCTGATAGTAATAAAACTATATACTACACTAAAAGTTTGCATTAAATTGCAAAAAATTATTATTTTTAACGTGACCAAATATCCAAAATTACGTTGACAATAAAAACAAATTGTTAAGACGTCTGAATTTTTGACGCGAGTATACTTATATTATTTTAATATTAAATAAAATGAATAATAAAAATAAATTACTAATTTGTTACATCTGAGGGTGTTAATCGCAATGCCCGCTTAGAAAACCAATGGTACTATATCGAAGATGATAAAAAGATGTGACAGGCTGAATAAAGCATTATTATTATTACTATATGGTGCCTATACATACGTACGCTCTGGCAGTAGGTAAAGTTTTGCGGTCTGCCGGCATGTTATATTCGGAAAAAACGTCTGCCGTGATAAATATAGGTTTCTAATACTTTAATGAACAACATATAATAAAATCAGATTTAATCAAATACTTTTGAAATTTATAATTTTTGCCAATTTCACAAGTGTCTGCCATGCCCTTGGAAGCACGGTAATCGTCTGTTTTTGTTATTTTTATATAATAATAATTGTATATTTTAAAATTTTCAAAGGGCAGCTTTGTTCATTTAATAACGTAGTTGATAAATTTTCATACCTCTCGCACCTGAGTAACAGTTGGGTCGGCCTCGCCGGGCTTAGCAAACCCCCACCTGATGAGTGATAGGTATAAGAGACTCACTGTGCAAAATTTCAGGTAAAATCATTTACTTATAGGTTGCCGGCCACTGGATCTTAGACTAATAGGATTTACAAATGTTCCAAAACATTTTTTTTTCAGAACACATGCACGAAGATGTCAATGATTCCCTAGTGGAAATTTTTGAACCTCCAATTAAAAAGGCCAAATTGACAGTGGACTATTCAGTACCAGGTATAATACGATTTTTTTTGCAATTTAATATTATTATACACTTGCATTTCTTTTAGGAACATTGAAAGATAAAGATATGGACTAAGTGTCTAAGAAGGTTGTTTCGGAAGATATTTCAGAAGGTAAATATTGATTTTTATATATTAATTCAAGTAGGTATATAGCGTGTCACAAATTAGTAGGTCAAGCTGTTAATCACGTATTCTTTGGACTAAAATAATGGGACTTTCCATAAACCACTCCTCATTTGGGAGCCCCATTTTCAAAATACAGGGTGTCAAAATTTAAATTTGGCACAGATTTTTATCTTCGGATGGCACACTTTCTGTGTAATTTTGATCTAAAATATCAAAGCACGAAAATGCGACTGAGCGATATTTAATTTGTGCCAAACTGAACAAATCCAAAAAAATTGCAATATCTTGAAAACCAAACCCAAAATGAAAATGTTATGAGTAAAAAAAATTAATAAGAAAACGGTCTATCAAAAAAAAAGTATTTTGAGGGCTCACAAAAACATTGGGGGTCCGTGAGTGATGCAACCCCCCTTTCTTCTGGCCGTACTTCGGTATTTTAGATCAATATGTGTCAAATTTCAGATAAATATCTCTAGAACCACCGGAGCTATTAATAGAAATCGTTTTTAAAATTTTTATTTTAACACCCTATATTTTGAAAATGGGACACTAAAATAAAAAGTGGCATAAGGAGTGTCCCATTATTTTAGTCCAAAGAATATGTGGTTAACGGCTTGACCCACTAATTTGTCACACCTTCCATTTTACCGCTGTATTTAGGTACACACTAACCTGCAAAATTAAAATGGTAGAAGATTGATGTTATCATTTTGGTGACATTTTGTGTGTACATAATTTTTAATTTTGCGTATACATTAGCTTGTATTTAGACACAGCGATATTTTACAATAAACATTGCAAACATTAACATTTAATTATTGCCTTTTCTATTTATAGAGACATCTGTAACTGATTTGAACCCAAATGAAAATTTTGAAGTCAACCCAGTAGCGGGACTCCTGAAATCTCGATGTCATTACATCGATATCGAAATAATTTCGAAGTCGATCTCGATCCATTCGTTTCGAAATATAAATTGGTACTCTTGAAACGTATCGAAATTGTCTTCAGATAGGTTCCGCAATTTCAGGGTAATCAGATATACCATCACAGTTAAGCCAACTCAGCGTATTTTTCATTTCTGTCTAACATATGATTTTCATGTGTGTGTGTAATACAAACTTTAAACTTACGTCATTTTTAACAAGTGCACGAATTAGAGTAATGAGAAGCCTCTAAAAATGAAAATATCTGAAGAAGGCAGTTAACCCTAAACTTTTTCTGACAAAAAATTTGTGAAACTTATAGTATAATGTAGAATTTGTTGCTGAAATAATCACTATAGTTTGTGTAATTTTCCATAATACAAGTTGGAGGGAGAACTAACAGAAATATTAAATAATAATATTGATACATTGATTATTCGATCGTTTATTTTATTAAACATAATAGGTATAGACAATAGCAGGGCAATAAGTAATCTTAATTAATACAAAATATTCATAACCCATATATATTGTTAGGTACTGTTATAAAAACACACACGCATTAGTTTAAAATAAATAAAAAAAATACATTTAAAAGTAAATGACATTTATCTAAGTCTTAGGTATTTCTTAATTTTGTATAAAATGGGAAGTCTCTAAAATCTAACACCTCGATGTTCATTCATAGTTTCTGACTGAAATTCTTCCAACACTAAACCCCATGGGCCTCTTTGATAATCAAAGCTTCAGAAGTCTGAAATTTTACACATATTAAAAAATAATAATGATAATAGTGAGTTGTTAGGTACTTCATTAAATGGTTATTTGAACAAATTAACAAAAATAAAAAGTTAGATTTTCCTAAATCGTAGTTTCTCCTAATAAATTATGTACAAAAGACATGCATAATAACCCACTTCAAGAAAAGATAAAATAAATGTATACCTACTTGCAAAGTTCATTTTGCTACTTGTAATAATTTTCTAGTCCTTATTTATTATGTGCATGATATTATATCATATTTATATTCCTCTTCCAAAACCACTTTAAATATATAAACAAATATTTCACATCCTCATCTCAGCATTCTAGGGTTTGAAGTAAAATAAATAAACAACACATTCATATTCCTAATATTAAAAAGAAATAACAGTATTCAGTATATGTGATAGAAAAAGACAGCAAATCATTTCGACCCACCAAGACTGGTGGATATCATTTCGATTCGAATGGACGGATTTTCGACATTATTTTGATGGTAAAATTTTCAAGAGTACTAATATATCGATATCATTTCGATCTCGATCCCTAATCATCGAATCGAGATTTCGGGAGTCTCAATACAGAATTGTTGGAAGAAGAAATCATAACTTTGCCTGGTAATCAAACATGTACTTATATATATATTTTATTATTTAAGGCTGGCGTTTCAAGGACAAATAATCATATCTAAATATGCACACAAAAAATACACACAGTAGGTGGAGGTCCTTATTAATGTAGTACTAAAATATAATGTTGAAATTGAATCATTTTCTTTAACTTTTGAAGAAAAAATGTGCTAGAGATCATAAAAAACCGTGAATTTGTACCTTATCACTGTGTTCTATACACCGTGAAAAATACTTGATAATTTACATAAATTCAAGTGTTACTAGTTTTTAAAAAAAATTCTGCGGGATGTGATAATGTTTATAATGTTGTATATAATTTTCTCAATGTGCAGTTGACTTGTAAAATTCAGTAGATTTTATGATAAAACGTAATAGGTGAAAATGATGCTCTTTTTTTCTTATTCTAAATGACTTGTCAGCCTGAAAATTGTTTTATATCCCGGAGAAAACTTGTATAATTGACATAGTGAAGAGATATTCTTTCTAACTTACTCAGATTTTTTTTAGACTGTCTCAACAAACAGCTATGAAATTCGTTGAAAATTTGCCTATAAAACGGCGCCCTTAATGTATTATTATTATAAATTATTATGAGTTAAAAATTGTCCTGATATGAAAATAACAATATTGAGTGTGTATCTCTAGTTTCAATTTAATTACAGTAAAATAAGATGCAACGATAAGTTTTTATGTTGACGCTTATGATGTTATTTCAAATATTACTTCATTCTTTATATCATTTTAATTAGTTTTTTGTTTTCAGAAAATTTGGATGTAGAAACACCAAGATCAGGTTCGCCAATTTCAAGATGCATTACGGGAATTCAAACCCCAAAACAGTTAAGTTTGGGAACTCCCAGAAAAGCAAAATATAGGAGAACAATAAAGGCACTGCGTAATCAAAATAGAAAGCTAAAAGAAAAGTTGGCTGCTCTTACAGCAAGTCCACATCAAGTAACCATGGATCATTCCCGAGAAACATTTAATTTTCTTTGTAATAAATATCTGAACCCAACTCAAGCAAACTTTGTAAGGATGCAGGCAGATCAGAAAAATATAAGTGTAATGGGTCGTCGTTATAATGATGAATTTAAGCAATTATGCTTATTCTTGTACTTTACAGGACCTGAGACGAATGACGGCAAAAAATTACTTTGGTCCGGGAATTCATAAAGAGTTATTCGATGCAATAAAGCCAAAAATTGATCAATTAAATAATTTAGACATATATTGTATTTTAACAATGGACAAAATGTCAATAAAATCCCATTTATATTATAATGTTACTACTGATGAAGTAGTGGGATTTGAGAGCGATAACGGTACGAAAAAATTAAAACCTGCTTTGAACTCTATAGTTTTTATGCTGAGAGGCATATCCAGTAACTGGAAGCAACCAGTAGCTTATTATTTTGTACACAGTGTTTGTCCAGCCATGCAATTAAAGCTTGCAATTGAAACTATATATAGATATGGGAGGAATATAGGTTTAAATATTATAGCTGTGATAAGCGATCAAGGAACAAATTTTGTCCAGTTGTCAAATATTCTTGGAGTCACATGTGACAGGCCATATTTCTTTGTGGATGATCAGAAAATTGTATATATTTTTGATCCTCCTCATCTACTTAAGTCAATACGAAACAATTTAATGAAATATTCCTTTCAAATTGATTCGAAGAAAGCTTCTTGGGCTCACATAAAAGCATTGTATTATAAAGATAAAGCAAGAAGCAATAGATATTGCTGGAAACTGACAGAATCACACGTAAACCCTAGCAATGTGGAAAAAATGAGGGTTTCATATGCAGCACAAGTCTTAAGTTCTTCTGTAGCTATTGGCATGAAGATATATTTAAGTTGTGGGGAACTTCCAAGTGACGCAAGAGGTACTATTGACTTTATTGAAATGTTCGACAAGTTGTTTGACATATTCAATTCAAGTTCCGCAAATTATTCAGCGAAATATTACGGACACTCATTCAAGAATGAAGAAGTACAAATAAAATTATTAAACGAAGCCTATACATATTTGTCAAATGTAAATGTAATGGACAATCAAGGAAGAAACCACAGAAATGCGATAAAATGCATTTCAGGATGGAAAACATCAATAAAATTATTATTGGAGCTCTGAAACATTTTATCTGATAAAGGGTTTACCTATTTGTTAACTCGAAGAATAAACCAAGATTGTCTTGAAAATTATTTTGGCAGTATCAGGCAGCAAGGAGGAAATTCCATCTCGCCAACCCCCATACAATTTTTAAGGGCATTCAAAAAACATTTGTGTATGGATTTTTTTCATTCTGGAACAGAAAACTGCACGGAAGATTTTACAACAATGCTTGCTGCATTACAAAATGTGGACATGAAAAATTTTGAAGTAAATACCGATGCAGAAGCCACTGTCCAAGTATTTATACCACCAATTGGTACTGATTATTATAATATTATATTCACGAAAAAAATTCATTACGGTATACAGGGTGAGTCAGTCATAATGTCATTAATTTTAACCACGTATTCGGAAGGCCTAATAAAGGCAGAAAATCGAAAAAAAAAATTTTTTACTCGACCTTTAAAAAAATAAACCCTATAAAAATCGGTAACACGACGCTCCTGGTACGCTCAAACTTTCTGATGTCGCAGCCATATGATAATCTAATTGCCATCGTTGCCACATGTTTACATACATAACGTCGTCTAACACTTCAGCGTGCGTATTATTCAAATTTGCCACCATTTAGTCGCACTTTCGCATTTCCCGCATTTCTTTCCCCCCAAATTTAGAGATCACACCACACATTTAGAGGGGGGATGGAGAGAATACGAGCAGTAGTTTGTTTATTTCGGTCGTGTATTGGTCGTAAATTCACATCACAATGCCTAATTTTACTAATTCAGAATATGGAAATGCTAGTTTTATACGGGAATGTTTACGAAATGTGAATGCCGCTGCTGTCGAATACCGAGACGTTTCCTAATAGGCTTCACCCAAGTGCGCGAACCTTTGTCCAAGCGTTTCAATGTGTTCGCGATACGGGATGTGTTAAACTCGAAGTGGAATTTTAAATAGGTTAGTACCATAAAAAGCAATAAATTTCTAGGCTAGATGTATGTAAATGCTAATTACAAACTGAATAATTATATTATACTTACGACTAATACTACAAATTCATATTCAATTGTAAAACGAGTGAAAACGTAATATCAAAATTATTAAAACTAAATAACCTAACATTCGAAAACATTTATTTATTATCTACATTTGTCTTTATTAAAAATAAATCAATATTTAAGGAAAATTCATTCATGTATCTAGATAAAAAAAAAGTTAATTTTACTCCTTGTCGTTAAATAACAGTACAAAAACTAGGTAACTAGGTTATTGACCTAGTCTTGGACAGTGTTTTGTCGACAACACAAGGTTTTTTTTATTACTTTGTATTTAAACACGTTTTAAACGTTTTTTATGTAATGTAAGTACCTAAATGGTTTATTACTCAGTTTATTATTAGATATGTTGGAGTTTTGTAATTTCAATATTAAATACTTTTTAAACAAACCAAGCTAATTTCTTTGCAGTCATAACAGTCACATTTGGTCGGACGAAAATCCACACGCTACTCGTCAGGTTAGCTTTCAAAGGCGATTTGTTCTCAACGTATGGGCAGGAGTTTACGGGAATCATTTGATTGGGCCGTATTTTCTACCGGAGAACCTGAATGGACTGCGTTACTTGTAATTTTTAATAGAATTGATTGGAAAGCGTTCATTGAACATTAACATTTTAAATTATTATTGGCTGAACTGAGCAAGAAATAATATGAGATTCTAAAATAGTCAGTACAATCGTTTATTTATGATGTCTAATGCCTAGGTAGGTAGGTACTAGAAAAATATTTCAACTTGGCAACATTGCATCAGGTCGACATCGAGTTGAACTGTCAGCTGTAACCGACCAAGGCTGTGAACGGTCAGTGACAGTCTGAAAAGGGGGTTTAAATAATGATTTGAAAATTTTTTTTTTCGGCGTAAATATGCATTTAGATTTTTTTTTAATCGCGTATTTGCATTATACTCATTATTCCCTATCTCCTCTTAAAATTAATGACATTATGACTGACTCACCCTGTATATGTGGTTATTTAATAAGGAAGTGTTTGTCAGTTCATACTTGTGATATATGTAAAGAGTATTCAGAAAGTTATAAAAGTATTGATAAAACCTCGACATTTTGCCACCTGAAAGCATATGACACATCTGAGAATGTCTTTGATAATTTAAAAATGCCACCCAATGAATTTATTGACTATATTGCCGGTTTAGACAAAATATTTAATGAAAATTTTGAGAGTACTGTTTTACAAAAAGGACTAATTAAACAATTTTTAAGTCTCTTTAAGGATAACATATTTGAACATCCATGTCAAAATTTTCGTTATATATACCTACTTAAATTGTACTCGAGAATGAAATTATATCATACTTTAAAATCTATAAACATTAATTTTAAAGATACCAGCATTGACTTTTGTGTTTTCAAAGAAATATGTGTTTGGCATTTCTAACAAGAAATGTTTAAAGGTCAGAAAGGAAAAAGGCTTAAAACTACCCTGCAATATTTTGACGATGACTATGTGACTAATAAAAAATAATTAATATTTTACTTAATCGAATGAATCTTTGTTCTTATATTGTTAATCAGTTTTATAGTTTCATAAGATATACCAAATTAATTAATTTATACAAATACTATCATTTATATGCTTCCAGTTGAAAATTCAGAGTACAGTCATATGTTTGCCAGATAATGTGTAGTATTATCGAAGCACGTTGTTTATTTAAACAATGTCGCTAATTTTTGTGTCTGTCTAATTTCAGCAGATATAAGTGTTTCTCATTTTAATTACTATAAATGGGATTTAACCTCTCGCTAAAATTATCGATAATGATTCATAATACTACACAATGTGTTGTAAGGTAGAAAGGAACATATAACAAAGTTAACAGTTATCATGTCCAACAGGTTTTATAAATTTATGTAATAGTTTTTTAAATAAATTGCAAGTTAAAAGTTGTTTTATTATTTTCCTAAAAATGTCTTATTAGAGTAAAAATTGGATAAAAAGTAGATATTTTAATATACATTAGCATATAAATTAGCTTATATAGTTATTCATAGCTGTCAAAAGTTCCAGGAAACTTATACCATGTTTTTACAGAGGAATTAATAGTTCCTCGTTATTTATTGCTTAACACGACAGAAAGGACTTACCACTTTTGTAAATGTTAATAATGTAATTATTATAATAATTTACAGAAGTGGGAAGTCCTTTCTGCCGTGTTAAGCAATAAATAACGGGTAACTATTATTTCCTTTATAAAAACAAGGTATAACTTTCCTGGACATTTTGATAGTTGTGAACAACTATATAATACATAAACAAAGCCGTAAGTGAGAAATACTTACTTTCTAAGAAGAAATACATATAATTGGTTGTTGCTATTATTTACATTTATTAATAAATCCAACATTTTGAAAATCATACATACTTGTTTGAATTTAAAAACGCACGATTTATGGATGGTAAACATTTGGTTTATTAACATTGTTACATTTACTTTTACACTTGAAAACTATTATTATGGCCGCTATATCTTTTTTTTAAATATGTTCACAGATAACACAAGCACAGCATACATAAATACAGCAGTGAATCTCCTAGTTGGCGGGCAAGTTAGCGCAGCCAGCAACGCGCAGGTAGCAGCCATCTTCTTGGGCTAACCAGCATCATTTTAACTGCCCGCTGTGTCCCGAACTCTTCGTGTGTCAAAAAAGTGAGGTTATCAGTAATATCTGTGGATATTTCAAGTGTTTCATTTTACTGTTTATCGGGTTATTTTGTGGTGTGTGTTTTAGAACTTACAACTTTTTTCGACGATGCAACGAACTTCGAGAGGTTATCATGCTTGTGCAGCTAGCAGTTCGCTGTACAAACAATCAAAAGAACTGTAAATTAAGTTTCTTTAGATTCCCAAAAGATATTCACCGGTAAGTAAACAAATTTGTTTGGAAGATCACTATAAAATAAAATTACTATAAAAAAACAACATTCTAGATAACTATGGGAGGTTGTAAGTTTTGAATCAGAAAAAATGATTAATTTTAGTACATAAACAAGGTTAATAGTAATTATAGGTAATATATATATATAAAACAGAATTTCTTGACAAATCTCTGTTGTCTTTTTAAACTACATTCTTGTAGTTAAACGTAAATAATGTTTTACAAGAAACTTGCCACCTACCTAGTATGTGATCCAATCTGAATACTATTTTGAATAAATATATATTTTTACCTTACTTTTTACCTATCTACTGGATATCTACTTACTTCGAATTATACAACATAACATTCTCTTTTTTAGTGCTAGAAGATGGGCCATAGCTTGTGGTAGAGAAGATTTGCTGGAAAAAGACGATTTGTACAGCAGTTATAGATTATGTGGTGCGCACTTTGTAAATCATATGTTTTTAAATAACTTCAAAAATAGATTACATCAAAATGGTACTTCCACATTATTTTATCAGTTGGAGGGTTCTTCATCTTCACATCAAGGGCAATCTACAGACGAAATTGAAAACGGTTTTTCTTCAAGCACTTCGATGTTTCAAACAGCGGATGATTCTAGGAAAGGTAACAATTTTTTATTTTAAACATAACGTACTGAATTTTTGTTTGCTTTATAATATACAGGGTGTTCTCTAAGTCCACATTCACAATTTAAGGAAGTTGTGTAAACATATTTTTCTGTTCTATTCTTTTTATTTGTTTTAATAAATTACAGTGTCAAATTAGACAAAATTTATAAATACTATTTATTAGATGTACTTTCTTTTTCTCATATTTTTAGCTTATTCATATACCATGAACCGTTAAATATACTGTTGTATTTAGTTTTAGTTAATATGCATGTATACCTATATTTGTTTGTAACTTTCCCTATTTTAATGTTTGCTCTTTTGTCACAAAAAGATATACTTAATCAGTTTTAATTTTTTTTATATTATAAAAAGAGTTAAATTTTTATTATCAAAATAATCAGTATGATATGTTTGCCGTTGGATTCAAACTAGGTATTTTTTTTTTCAGATACTATGGCACCACTGTCGATGAAGTACAGAAGGAGGCCTTGGAGGTAGTAAGTGTTGACGTTGGTGGTGCAGCAATGTCTACCATAGGGGTGCCTGCTCGAGATGGAAGTTTGTAGGAATTACTGGAAATGATGCTTCAACAGAACGTTTTGTTGTCAGCTTTTATTCAACAGCTTTATTTTATTTTTAGAATTATGATTATATTACCGTGTATTCAAGTACTGAAGTAGAGATACATTTTTATTATTGTCATCATTATTATTACTATTGCAATAGCGATAGCAATTCTTTGAATTGTGATAGGGTTTTCTCTGTCGTGCTCTTTTCCCCCGTGAATTCAAGGCTGATAGGTGGTTAGGTAGGCTATTACACCATTGACAGAAAACTAATAAACGAAGTGTATTTAGTAATTTGTTTTGTTTTATTTAAAACTACTCAAATCTCCCTAATTTCATAAATATGTAGCACATTCGAGGTAAGTTAATAAATACTATAAATAACACAACGTAAGTAAATCTTCTCGATTATTGGCCAAATACTTCCTCTTTCAACAATGTTGAACGAACGCGGGTACGTTAAACTACATTTTGTATGAATAAATAAATAAAGTATTTCATTTACTGATATAGCTAATTAAGAATATACCTACATATATATTTTTGGAAAAACTGGAAGAGCAGAATTAATATTATTTGTTTAGTTTTACAAGTAAATTAGATATACCCAGTAATAGGACATGGCCAAAAAACTTCTGAAATATAATCGTGAACGATATAGGAAATATTCAATAAAGTTATATTTATATAATGTTTCTGTATGTTTAAGAACACAAAATAACTGAATGAAGTGAACATTTTCATTTAAAAAAATATTTTACATTAGAGGTAATAAATCACTTGCTGCTGACTTTAAATTTATTGCTAAGAAAGCAATTTGTAGGTGGCAGTTTTTACATTTTTCCTCAAAGACGCCTCTGTTCGGCTGTACAAAATTAGCGAGTCCGGGCCTGGCGGTTAGCCCAGCAAGATGGCGGACTCAGAGACAAAAGATGAAAGGCGCTACCCGAGAGATTCACTGCTGTATTTATTTATGCTGTGACACAAGCACATTTGAAATTTAAAGAAATTAGGCAACCAACATTAATTAAAATAAGTTATGCAGCTAACATTACTGTAACTCTAGAATTTGAACATTAATGTGAAAATAGCATCACTTCGAAATGGGAGTGATGCTATCTTCACTTAAAACAGCAAGGTCATTTCTCGGCTCCCAGATTTCATTCATAAAATAGCCCGCTGTCCTTACTATCTTCCTTATACTATGAAATAACTTCAGATCTGCTAACATTATTAAAGAAAACATTTAAAATACCTTGTTCCTGGATTTAGAAATCCAATGCCAATATTATTCCAACTTATACCTATGAAACGATATACGTTGACTAAAATATTGTACGGACAAAAACGTATACGGACTAGGGATGCCGATTCTTAATCGATTATGTTGAAGATCGGTCTTTTTCGTAAAAATATCCGATTTTTTAATCGATTCTTAGACGTTACGATTCTTACAGAATCGATCCTGTAGCATACTATTTCTGAGAATCGATTTCAGAAAATCAGACTAGGAAAAATAAAATTAGATCTGATTCGAAAGACGAACTTTTGACTCCATTTATAATAATATTGTTACGAAAGCTCACCTACCTTTTTAGTTGGTTAATTATGTTCCTGTTTTCGTTAGAATTTATAATTGAAGCTCACCTACCTCATTAGTTTGTAAATTACGTTTCTGTTTATGTTAGAATTTACAATTTTTGTGATGCCTTTATTTTGACGTTTTCCGGAATATTCCAGGCTATACTCTATTTGTTTCTCGACACGTTCTCGAAATCTCAGAAACTTCGAGAACTGTAAAAACCTATATAAGCAGATCATTCTCGGTCGCTGAGTCAGTTTGTATTGAACAGCCAAACGCGAGTGACAAACGTCAAAGTAAAGTATTTGACAGTTGTGAATTTGTTGAAGCAGATTTCTTGTATTTATCAAGAGTGACAATAAAGATTATTTGTCTACGTGACGTGTTTCAACGATAACCTAATTTCGAGGTTACATTGGTGTCAGAAGTGTGACGTTCCACAAAGAAGACATTTGGAGTAGATAAGTGAATGCCGGTAACGAGATCGAGAGCAACAGAAATGGAGGAGACATTGAAACAGTTAATGGGAATGATGCAAGATATGAAAGAAGACTTAAAAAAAGAAATGAAGAACAGCCAGGACGAAATAAAGGAAGACCTAAAAGAAATGAAGAACAGCCAGGATGAAATGAAGACTAACCAAGACGAAATGATGAAAGATATGATGGAAGACTTGAAAAAGGAAATGAAATACAATCAAGAGGAAGTGAAGAACAGTTTAGAGAAAATGGAAAGTAGTCAAGAAGAATTGAGAAACGAAATGAAAACCAGTTTACAAGAAAACAATAAGAAGTTGGAAGAAACAATTAAGGTGAAACTTAACGAATTTGAGGAGACTGTTGAAGACGAAATCAATCAATTGAGAAGTGAGGTGCAAGATAAAGTCCAAGTCGTAGAAGAAAGTGTTGGCAAGCTACAGAATGAAGTCACAAAAATCGTAGAAGAAAATATAGTAAAATTAGAACACGAGGTTACAAATCTAAAATCCCAGTTGTCCGCGAGGGAACTCATTAAGACTGAAAGCAGCTTTCTTCCATCGTCAAGGGTGAAGCCACCAACATTTGATGGAAAGGTGTCATGGAGTACTTACCTTAAACAGTTTGAAGCAGCTGCCTTGGCAAATAACGAAGAAAAGTCTACATCACTAATAGTTGCTCTACGAGGTGAAGCCATGGAGATATTACGAACACTAGCCGAGGATAAACAAAAAGACTTTCAAACGCTGAAGAGTGCTTTAGAAATGAGGTATGGCGATGCTCATCTACAACACGTTTATCAAGCACAATTAAAAGGCCGAAGACAACGCTTCGAAGAAAATCTGCAGCAATTTGAGGCAGATATAGCACGTATGGTGAAGCTAGCCTACCCCACCGCACCGACAGAATTCCAAGAACAGTTAGCAATTAGTAGCTTCATTGATGGCCTGCGAGATTCTGAGATCGGTCAAGCGTTAAGGTTGGCCAGGCATAAAAATATATCTGAAGCTTTGGCCCAGGCGCTAGAAATTGAAGCCGCACGACAGGCTTCCTGAAGTAGTCAAGGCAGAATAAGGCAACTAAGATTTAGGAGAGAAGAACAGCGTGAAGCCGAAGAGGATGACGAAGGACTAATGAGAAGCTTAAGACAATTTCTAGACAATTATCACAAAGAAAAAGTCCGTACAGATTCTACTGTATATAGCAGGAGAAGATCCATCAAGTGTTGGAATTGTGGAGTTGAAGGGCATCTTAGGAATCGATGCCCTAAGAATACATCTAGTCAGGACCAGGAAAACGCCAACTAGTCAGCTTTGAGGGGCGAAAGCTGGCTAGGTGCTACCAAGCCCCACCAACTATTAAGATCAAGGTAACCCGTCTGCAAAATAATGGAACGAGTTTGGTAGTACCAGGGCGTATATGCGGACGGGATTGTGAAATGGTCCTTGATACAGGCTCTAGTCACACCATAGTAAGACCGAACATCGTCGCTCACTGCAGAATACAAAAGCCAGACCGGAACTACATCTTGGAGACAGCAAATGGAGAAGTCATATCAGTGAAAGGCATCCATCTAGCTAGAATAACTCTGGGGACAACCACTTTCCAACACAACATCTTAGTAGCAGATATAACTGATGATGTCATTCTTGGACTTGATGTCATGACATCATTTTGTGCTGGACCTTTCTCGAAGATCATTGAAGACCAAAGATGAAGAAATCATCATGCAGTTTCCCGAAATCAGAAACCTTCCTATTAGAACTGTGGAAGCGTCAGCAGTCATAGAACTTCCAGCAGGTTCAGAAGTTGTAATTGAAGCTATTTGTAGCAGTCCTTCGGCAGTTGAAGAAACTGTAATTGTAGAACCAGAGCAAGAGAACAGCCTGTATAGGAAGGGCATATTAACTGGAAAGACATTAACAGAAAGGAAAACAATTTGGTATTGGTCAGAATGCTAAATCTGAAAGACTACCCACAACAGATCAAGAAAGGTGAACCTTTGGGAGTTTGTCAAACAGTGGGATCGGTCTTCAGCAATATAGAACCATCAACAACATCTCGAAGTATTGAAAAACTACCTGAAGTTCTTCAGGGCTTTGTTAACCGATTCAAGTCCCCACTACAAGCCAATGAGGTCCAAAAATTGGAAGATTTGTTGAGGCGTTATCAAGATGTTTTCTCATTAACAGAAGATGATGTTGGAAGAACTAATCTTGTGCAACACCGAATAAATACCGGCGACACCACGCCAATTAAACAAGCTCCACGACGGATTCCTTTAGCAAAGCAAGAAGAGGTATCCACGATGTTGAGAGACATGCAGCAGCAGGGAGTCATTGAACCATCCCAGAGTCCATGGACCTCGCCGGTTGTTTTGGTAAAGAAGAAGGATGGCTCTACCAGATTTTGTGTATATTATAGAAGACTAAACGATGTCACTAAGAAGGACAGTTATCCATTGCCAAGAATAGACGACACCCTGGATACACTGTCTAGATCTCAATGGTTTTCCACATTAGACCTGAAGAGTGGCTATTGGCAAGTGCAGCTTCATCCAAACGATAAAGAGAAGACCGCCTTTTCCATTGGTACGGGTTTGTGGCACTTCAACGTTATGCCCTTTGGTCTCTGCAATGCACCAGCCACCTTTGAAAGACTTATGGAAACCATTCTACGAGGAATGACCTGGAAAACGTGTCTCGTTTATCTTGATGACATCATAATACTGGGAAAAGACTTTGAAGATCATTTGAAGAATGTCCAAGAAGTTTTCCAAAAGTTGAGGGAAGCGCGGCTCAAGCTAAGTCCCAAGAAGTGCATGCTCTTTCAAAAGGAAGTCAAGTATTTAGGACACATTATTTCCTCTGACGGAGTGAAGACTGACCCAGAGAAAACTGAAACCGTCTGGAAATGGCCAGTACCGAAAGACAAACATGAATTAAGGAGTTTCCTTGACTTTGCACTTACTATCGCAAGTTTGTGAAAAATTTCGCCGAGATTGCGAAACCCCTACATCGACTCACAGAAAACAATCAGCCATTTATCTGGACGGAACAATGTCAACAAGCTTTTCAGAGATTAAAAGAAGCTTTGTGTTCTTCTCCGATTCTGTCATATTCCAAGCCTGGAAAGACTTTCATCGTTGACACGGATGCTAGTAATATTGGAATTGGAGGAATATTATCACAAATTGAAAATGGGCAAGAAAAAGTGATTTCCTACTTTAGCATGGTCCTCTAAGCAAGAAATGAACTACTGCGTAACCAGAAGAGAGTTGCTTGCCATAGTTAAAACTGTGGAGCATTTTCATAAGTATCTCTATGGTCAGCCGTTCGTCTTGAGGACTGATCATGCTTCTTTGAAGTGGCTACTGCAGTTCAGGAATCCAGAAGGCCAAGTGGCAAGATGGCTTCAACGGTTGCAGGAGTATGACTTCAAAATTGAACAACGTAAAGGATCTAACCATCGTAATGCTGATGCTCTATCCAGAAGACCATGTCCTTCAAATTGTAAACATTGTGTGCGACAAGAAGTGAGGGAAGAAGATGAATTTCTTTGCAGAAGAACTACCATCCAGTGTCCAGAGGATTGGGATATTAAAACCATTGCTAAAGAACAAAGTCAAGACCCGGATTTTGGACCAATTTTCCAATGGAAAATAAACAACATGGACAGACCCACCTGGCAGGACATTGCTGATAAGTCACCATCTCTAAAAAGTTACTGGGCGTTATGGAATTCTTTAGCCATCGAGAACGGCCTATTAAAAAGAGTCTGGGAGAGCCCAGACGGCAAAGAAAAGATTTATCAAACAATACTGCCCCAGAAAAGAATTCCAGAAGTTCTTCAAGCACTGCACAGTGGAGTCGGTGGTGGGCACTTTGGAATAAACAAAACTCTGAATAAAGTTAGAGAACGATTCTACTGGCTTGGCAGTCGGTCCGATGTGGAAGAATGGTGTCGACGTTGCGATACCTGCGCCTCTAGTAAGGGACCCAGGACTCGAAGCCGAGGACAGATGAAGCAGTACAATGTTGGAGCTCCATTCGAGAGAATAGCTATTGACATAGCTGGACCATTTCCTCGTAGCAGCAGTGGGAATCGTTATATTTTGGTAGTGATGGACTACTTCAGTAAATGGCCAGAAATATATCCCTTACCTAATCAAGAAGCTGTTACCGTAGCCCAAGCTTTATTCGAAAATTGGATATGTCGTTATGGGGTGCCCAGAGAGATCCATTCCGACCAAGGACGAAATTTCGAGTCGGAAGTATTTCAGAACGTTTGTGAGCTGCTAGGCATTCACAAAACCAGAACTACACCTCTTCACCCGCAATCAGATGGAATGGTGGAAAGATTCAATCGCACCATCGAAAACTTCCTGAGAACGGCCGTCAACGAGAAACAGACCAACTGGGATACCTGTCTTCCTCCATTTTTACTGGCTTACCGAGCAGCAATTCATGAGACCACGGGTAAAACACCAGCCAACGTGATTTTCGGCACAGAATTGCGGTTACCCATAGATCTAATTATGAATCGACCGCAACACGAGAAAAACTTAGATGATTATCTCAGCCACCTGAAAGATCGAATAAAGATGGTACATGAAGAAGTACGAGAGAAGATAAAAATAGAAAGCGACAGAATGAAGACCAGATACGACTTGCGTGCCAACAGAAGCGGGTTTCAAGAGCTTGAGAAAGTGTGGCTGTATAACCCAAAAGAAGCAAGGGTAAATCTCGCAGCTGCAGAAATCGTGGGAAGGCCCTTATACTGTCGTGTCACGATTGAATGACGTAGTTTACAGGATCCAGAGGAATCCCCAAGCCAAGATGAAGATTGTCCACATCGATCGTTTGACACCTTATCAAGAAGGCCATGCGGACAATGGAGTAACCTGATCGGGACGATCAGTTCTAAAAGGGGGGCAATGTTACGAAAGCTCACCTACCTTTTTAGTTGGTTAATTATGTTCCTGTTTTCGTTAGAATTTATAATTGAAGCTCACCTACCTCATTAGTTTGTAAATTACGTTTCTGTTTATGTTAGAATTTACAATTTTTGTGATGCCTTTATTTTGACGTTTTCCGGAATATTCCAGGCTATACTCTATTTGTTTCTCGACACGTTCTCGAAATCTCAGAAACTTCGAGAACTGTAAAAACCTATATAAGCAGATCATTCTCGGTCGCTGAGTCAGTTTGTATTGAACAGCCAAACGCGAGTGACAAACGTCAAAGTAAAGTATTTGACAGTTGTGAATTTGTTGAAGCAGATTTCTTGTATTTATCAAGAGTGACAATAAAGATTATTTGTCTACGTGACGTGTTTCAACGATAACCTAATTTCGAGGTTACAATATGTTTTGTGGTCTCTGATATCTTACATCTATCTGTTCTGTTGTTCCGTATTCTGTCATTTTGACATTCATCCACATCTAATAGGTGTTCTGTGTATCCACAGAAATAAGAGTTTTATCTATTATACGTTTTGTGCCTTTGTTCGTTGCCTGTTGCAATTTGTGTATGCCTGATATTAATATTAATCTCGATCAACAGTCAACGCTTTCACCACAGACACAGGTCATATTTATACAGTGCTTTCATACTCTAGATATTTCAGACTGGAAGGGACACTTTAAATAAAAATATTTTGTTTTTTTACCTGTAACAGGTATTTTGTTTTTATTTTTTCAGTATATATTTTTGCTATACACGTGCAATACTTCTATAATAAAAGGTATTTGTTTAATTTTTGTTTCAAAAATTCCTGAAAAATAACAACTACATGACTAGATTGAAATCTAGTTTTTTTTACCATTTTTTTGTGTGACATCTATTGCTGAATGACCGAACGCTAAACTCGGCCGCAGTTTTGGTCTTGCGTTCGGCCGACCAAGAGTGTTAGTAATAAAAAATTATAAAATTAACTACCAACGGAACTACCAATTTTAAAATCGATTCTACCAAAGAAAACGATCTTTTGGGACACGATTTTTTTCTTAATCGATTTATTGCTTACCAATCTAGATCGATTCACGAAATCGATGTTTTTATGAAAAATCGGCATCCCTAATACGGACGATTGACTTAACGCTAGATGCACAGAATATATAATACAAAAAGGCCCTTTTTATTGTGCCAACATCGAAACGGCACTGACATATAAACGACGTGTCGCCCTCATTGTCCCTGGCAACCAAAATAATTGAACTAAAAATAAGATCGCCAAGTCGGTAATAATGTTTACTTCATAACTTACCGACTTAGTCGATAAAACAGATATTTAATTTAGAAGGGATTTGTCAAATTATTTTATTTAACTTCACCTTTGTTCACAGACCATACAGCCTTTGTTTCACAATAATATTTAAAAGAGTATATGCAACAATACAAGTTATGATGGTAATATTGTATCATACTCATTTAAATATTATTGCGAAACAACAATATAAAACACTCAAGACTGGTAAAAAAATTTATTATATCACAAAACAATAAATACATTTATAAAAAGTCAATCACAACATTCTGCATAATAGAATAATAATTATTATGAATGATTATGTAATACCAATTAGTAATAATCTATTTTTAATATTAATCAAATTTATTCTGAATAAATACTTCTATGCAGAAACTTTAATTTTTTATTAAAATTGTTTCTTAAACGCCATATTAAACTGTTCGTCTAAGGAGAATTGTTATCAATGTTTGGAATATCTCATTACATCATCATGATTATTAGCAAGGGTGCTTGAATAACATGCACTATCCTCTATCGGAAAAGAATTTGTAGTAAGTGACAGTAATTGAGTTTGTTCTGGTTGTTTAGAACCTTCAAATTGTTTATTAGATTTTGCATGTATGTACGTTGAAACAGTATTTTATACAATACAGATTACAAATCTTACCACAAAATCAGAATCTATAAAATAACTATCACAAAGAAAAACATTCTGACAGTATTTGGTAAAACGTTTCTCATATTTCCAATGATTACAATCCCATGGCAGTAATTTAGAAACGAATTTTTGGCACAATATATAATTGTTTACAAGAATAACTAACTTAACTTACCGATAACAGATCATCGAGATTATATATATACTAACAATTCAAATAATCAATGAACAGATGATGCTGTAATGAGATTTGACATGATTTATAACTTTCCTATTATCATATTTCATTAGAGATGACAACGATCACAGCCTGTTTGTACACCTATATCCAATATCGCAGGCCCATAGTTTATGTAATTGTTTCGATTCCAGCTGACATCTAGCTCATATAATGTATTCGTTTCGATCCCATCTGGTGATAACTTTTGTGTTACATGTTTCCTTATCTACAATTATTATTAGTGTAGTGTGAAAAGCTTATTGTAAATTAATTTACAAATTAATTTTTTTATATGAGCGATTCTAACAGCAAATTCAGAAGAATTAATTTTAAATTTATTAGTATCAATACCTACATTTATTTAGAAGTCTTGTACTAACTACTTACCTTTTTCTTTTTTGTCTGTATTTTTTAATATAACCAAAAAAAAAACTAGACATCGAGTCAGCTAAACGTAAACAGAGACAGTGTGGAAAAATTACTAAATTAGTGATAAATTTAAAGACACTAGATTTTG
This sequence comes from Monochamus saltuarius, assembly GCA_025584915.1. Lineage (NCBI taxonomy): Eukaryota > Metazoa > Arthropoda > Insecta > Coleoptera > Cerambycidae > Monochamus > Monochamus saltuarius. The sequence continues at coordinate 43,346,676 of CM046721.1, read as the reverse complement.
CAGTGAGGAAAAACTAGTAATAAATTGAAAGTTACTTCCTTTTCCTTGCGTCTATCCTCACCTCCTTGGCCGGCGCTCCATCCCTACTCTGTTACTCTGATGCGCATTTCCTTAAGCTACTTGCACAGCCATGGCAGATGTACAGTGCCTGTATACAAGACAGTGGCGACAATAGAGCCTATGCCCCGCCCACCCGCCATTAAGGGGCAAATTTATTTGGCGCGAACAATTTCCCCGTTGCCGAAACCGAGTTTTAATTTTAAAATATACTGCAATAAAAAATATTTCGTGATTAAAGTATTAGAAAATAGCCGTAACAATGAGTTTTTGATATAAAATACCGGTCCCCATAAATGAGAAGTTTTCATTTATGACTAAAATTAAACAATTTCTGGAGCCATTTACGGACCGCTTGATGTAGGTCCTTAGCAGTCCGGTTCTCATTTCTCTAATTTTTATCGGAATTAGTTCAAATTTGAAAAACTATTAGTTGAAATATGTCCCGAGGGCGTGAGCATTTCAAACATATAAGTTTTAATTTAATTCTTAACGAAATCTTGTCTTCAATATCGTCAAATTTGAATTCGACATTTGACATGTTTGACAACAGAGAGGTTAGAAAAGATACAACAAAATTTAATTTGAACAAAATAATGTGAAAATAATTATGTTAATAAAAGCCATTATTAGACATCTAAAATCCATATAAAAAATTGCAATAAATTATGTTGGAATATTTTAAAAGAATATTATTGGAAAATCCTGATGTTGGAGAAAGGTAAGTTTGAAAATGTTGCTGTGTTCATGTTTCTCATAAAAGATATTTTTGCAGATATGTAATGAAACTGAAGTTAATAGATGATGTGGACCCCTTTACGTTAAATATATATGTTCAATTTATATATGTATATAACAATGCTATCTATGGAGTTTCACATAAACAAATATTGTTTCCCTTTTAGTTGTAACCATAGACCTTATAAATCATGGACGTGCCCAAAACCGTTTTCTCCCCATAGAAAACGTTGATGCTCAGATATGTGCGACAGAGATAGAGCTACTCCGGGCAAAAACCCACAGATCATTGGCCGGAAAAAAACAAAAACCGTAAATGACAGACGTATGACATTTACGGTGAGACCGACTCCACCATGGTTTATGAGTTTTTAAAAACTATTGCTAATAAACACTCTACACCCAACTAAATCACAAAAGGCACACAAATCATTAACAATATTAACAGGAAAGGTTTTGTCAGGTTATGTTTATATATTTTTCTGTCATAGAACATCTGTTTTTTCCCGGACTAGCTTCATCCCTCTTGTACACATCAGGACACCGGACCTCTCTTTCTAGGGCCGGTCCATGATTTATAAGGTCTATGGTTGTAACGTAACACAGTTATTTAATTATTACAACAAAGAGCAGATGAAAAGCTACAAAAAGTTTGCAGTCTTACAAATATTTTGAACCTGGATTTGTTACAAATGCAGGGACAAAAGTAATGAATGATTTCTACATTTTAATTGGAAAGGTACGTTTCCTTGTGAAATTAAGCAGGTAGATTTAGATAATATGTATGACTTAACAGGTTAGGTATAGGATTAACATTAGTTTGTAAACATTATTTTCAGGCAAAACATTCTCAGATTGTGCAAAACCGTTAAGATGTTTCGTGTATCGGTATCACTGCCAAAGATGGTGCTATTTTATTTGCTAGTGAATATGCAAATTAAAGGATGGATTCTGTACTGATGTACCAAGTGTTTGAGTGATGTCCTCAACCACCACACAAATTCCTTGGAACGAGTGTGCAACATGAATTGTGGAAAACCTTCTATAGTTCTTATGAAAATAGGGACATTTTGCCCATACTTGGTCTAAAAGATATATTAAACAAAATGATGGAATTGGGTTATGATGCTGCTAATTATGAGAGTTGTAGAACTATTTGCTCTATTAATAAAGCAAATCAAATTACCAACATTTTAGCATCACTGCTGAAGAATGAGAGTCTGCAGTAAACATTTCATTACAGGTAAGTGTCTCCTCTTGTACAGTTTGTTGGAGGAAATGATCATGCTTGTTTTTGTTTAAAGGTTGAAAAATACATGATCTGGGAGACTGATAATCACGGAATGCTACAAACTAAAATGGGTGATAAATTTATCCTGGGATATACGTTTTCATGAAAACGACTGAAGATAACTAAATTTTGGAAACTGTTATATAATTTTAACCGATAAAAATATTAGTAATATCTGTTGTATTAAAGAGTTAGGTAAATATCAGTTTATTAGCCTGTTTATGTGTACCAGACAGCAAACAGCAAAATAACTATTCAATGTAGCTATATTTAAAAAAATACAAGTATTCATAGTTAATATTGGCTTAAACTATTAACAAATTATAAAAATTAAATAAAAGATTAAAAAAAACTGGAATATTTTTATTATTTATTAGATAATGGTAATTTAAACTGTTTACAAAGTTGGTAAGGTGTTAAATTATAAACATAGTTTATACAGGGTGATTCTCAACCTATACGCATAAATTTGGGGATTTATTACTCGTGACACGTAATTAGTATATTATATTTCTTTTCTCATATTTCAAGTAAAATATGACAGGTTTTTTATTACGTTTTACGTATTAGTTTTCTATTCTCGTTTAAGCTATTAACGGACGGTGAGCTATAATATACCTATATCTGATAAATCATAATAATAATATCAGTAATAACAAAAATATCGCTTGTGATTAAAATGCATAGAACATTACGCACTGATGCTATAATAGGTATATATTTATATCTATGCGGTTTACTTGTCTGTAGGAGTATATCTCATTACAAAAATTACTGCCCATTCTCTCCTATACCGAGGATCTTTAGGAAAACGCTTCATAAGATATCCCATTTTGCTGAATTAGTACATCCAACTGCAGCACAACCTGGCATATTTTCTGAGCTAAAATGTAAATAAGTATGTGAATTTGTGATACAAATTTATTAAATGAATGTCAAACAGCAAAGATTTCGATAAATATACCTCATAAGATTGGTTAGGTTATAAGTGTTTTCTGTTATTTTACAATGATACAATAATTACAATATACCTACTTATGGCCATTTCCACCGCATTGCCTTTTAAGTGTAGTTAACTAAGGGCGGTTAAAATTTTAGGCCTAGTTTAAAATAGTAATGTTTCCACCGCACAATTATTAAGTTTCATTTGTAAAGTCTACCTAAAAAGCCAATATTCATAATTTTTCGGTTTTTTGCACAAGTTGTTAGCTTCATGCCTATTTCTTAACCTCAAAAGTGTGACACTTCACTCTCACTGTTCTGACTTTATGTTGTTCTGCTAAGTTCTGTTTTCGAATTGGTAGGATTTATAATGGAAATAATTCCGAAAAAAAACACGATTGGCAAATTTTAGCAATGAAGAAAAAGTATTACTAATTAACATAATAGCAAATTATAAAAGTATGGTGGAGAATAAAAAAACCGATAATGTCTGTACAAGAAATATGATAGCAGGTGAATTTAACTCACTGTCGCCAAATAATATTCACAGAACAGCAGAATCATTAAAAGTTTTTTGAAAACAAAAAGTCCGTTTTATTGGCGATACAGAATTATTACTAAAGATTAAAAATAAATGTATTTTTTTGTAATTTTATCAGTGATTCTTTTTAAGAGCTTACATATTACTTGGAAATTCAAGATCCTCTTCGATTAAGGTCAAAATATGCAGCTGTTTCTTTATACAGCCGGTGTCTGCTAAAAAAAGTTAAATTATCCATCGTATGGAAGTGATCACTTCTCTCGTACACTTTTCGAGGAAAACCATACTCTATTATTTTTAATATATCTAAATCATTATTAAATATATCATTTTCATCATAGTTCATTATTTTTTGTTTATTTTTCAGTGGAAATAATAAAACCAAATGATTGAATTAGGTTATGTAGAACCTTTAAGTATCGTTAAAAGAAATAAGCCTAGAATTTCGAGGGCTTATATTTAAGAAGGTTTAAGACATTTTTTATGTCGGGTTTAGTAAACGGTGGAAGGCAAATTGTATTTTTAAGGTTCCTTAACGGGTAAGCGGAGCTTAAAACAAACGGTGGAAATGGCCATTATGTATGCATATCTGTGTTTGTGTGCTAAGCTTACCTGTAATATAGAAATTAGTAGTAATCTGTGATAGAAATCGATAAGAATAGAATATTAACGAAGGTATAATACATATACAAATAAACTTGTACACACTTGACAGTTGACACTTGTATAAGTCATAGACCTTATAAATCATGGACGCGCCCAAAACCGTTTTCTGCCTATACAAATCGTTGATGCTCAGATGTGTGCGACAGAGATAGAGCTAGTCCGGGCAAAAACCCACAGATCATTGGCCGAAAAAAAAAACCATAAATGACAGACGTATATGACATTTACGGTGACAGACCGACTCCACCATAGTTTATGAGTCTTTAAAAACTATTGCTAATAAACACACTAAACACAACTAAATCACAAAAGGCATACAAATCATTAACAATATTAACAGGAAAGGTTTTGTCAGGTTATGTTTATATATTTTTCTGTCATAGAACATCTGTTTTTGCCCGGACTAGCTTCATCCCTCTTGTACACATCAGGACACCGGACCTCTCTTTCTAGGGCCGGTCCATGATTTATAAGGTCTATGGTATAAGTAAACAAAATACCGCCATTATGGGGCAAAAACGGGCGACCAATAGAAAACTGGACATGCTATTGTCGCCACTGTGTTTAGTATAAAGGCACTGTAGCTAGATGTGCTAGTGTCCGCCACCTGTAGTTAAGTCTAGAAAGCTGCGACGCGATACTCTACATAGTTTGGTTTGCAAATTGGCTAGGTTTGCTGATTTACAGTGGCGTCTCGTTACGAACTGTGTTTAAAAGAGAAAAATAAATTTAAAAACCATATTACACAGAATGTATCAAATCACTGGAAAAAATATTGTCTTGTTTTCTATTTTATAGCCTTTTACTCCGAGGTGGAGCATAGGGCCTTCACGAAGCTTTTCCATTTCTTCTTGTTTTTAGCCAGCGCTTTTGCTTCCCGCCAGCACTTTCCCACCTTATTTAGTTCTTAATTTGTACTTCTTCGCCAGCTTATTTGTGGTCTTCTTCTTCTCCTTTGGCCTACTGTGGTCCAATTTAATGCTACTTTAGTTATGTCATCGTCAGGTTTTCTCAATGTGTGTCCTATCCAATTCCATTTACGTTTCATGATTTCACTTTTTATTGGTTCTTGCTTGGTTCGTCTCCATAATTCTACATTTGTTGTTTTATTTGGCCAGAAGATTTTTAAAATTTTTCGTAAACATTTATTTGCAAACACCTGTAGTCTTTGCAAATTTTTTAGAGACATAGACCACGTTTCACATCAATACAGCAGCACAGACTTCACATTAGAGTATGTTATGGGAATATTCTTTGATCTTTCCTCTGCTTTTGACATCCTACACATTCCTTTTGTTGGTGTTAAATTGGAAAAACTTGGTATACGTGGGGCTGTCAACAGTTGGATAACTTCTTTTCTAACTGGACGAACCCTGCGAGTTAAGGTCAGTCGTGTGTATTCAGATGAACAAAAGCTTACCATCGGCACTCCACAGGGTAGTGTACTGGGTCCACTTATTTTTTTGCTGTATGTGAATGATCTGCCGGAACATATATTAGTTGTGGTCAGGTGTTTATGTACGCGGATGACACATCCATTATAGTGTGAAGTAAATCCATGAGCGAGCTGATACATAAGGTCAATTTGGCCATTGATGAGTTTAGTACATGGTGTAATAGAAACCGTCTTATTGTCAATTATGATAAAACAGTATGCACGTTCTTTAATACTGCTCAGAAAATAGTAAACTATGAAGATGTCAATTTAACTATTAATAATCATAAATTGGTGATTCAGAGTGAAATTAAAATTTTAGGCACTCAGCTGGATGTGAACTTAAACTGGGCATCTCATATTGACTCGCTTTGTAATGATTTAAAAAAAACTTGTTTTGCCGTGCGTATGTTAAAAAATATCCTAGACCCGCTTTCGCTTGTAAATGTTTATTATACACTTTTTTACTCAAAGATGGCCTATAATAATATTGTTTGGGGTCAATGTTCGTCTGTAGAGCGAATTTTTGTTCTACAAAAAAGAATTATAAGAACTATTTTTAATATGAAACCCATGGAATCATGTAGAACAGTCTTTAAAAATAAAAAAATTTTGACAGTATGTTCCACATACTTATACAAATTATTGGTTTATATACACTCCATTAAGGACACACTTCATCTTCATGCAGATAAACATACACACCTAACTCGCGGTAGGAATAATATTTACGTTGATAAATATAATTTTAGTTTTTACCCCAAGTCGCCGATCTGTGCTGGTAGTTGTTTAATAAATTACCTATTAAATTTAGAAATATTATCTCCTTAAGGACGTTCAAGGCATCTGTGAGAGATTTTTTATGTAGTCATAGCTTTTATTCCCTAAATGAATATTATACGCTTTGATTTTACTTTGATATTGTTTTTTATCGTATTTATATTGTGTTTTTATACTTTTAGCATATCTGGTTATTATTATTATTATTATTATTATTTTTTTTTTTCCAGTAAACACCTTCCGAGGCTCCGACACATTCGGAGATGTTCTGGAGAGTCAAGCAATGACCACTCTCCACTCCGTGGAGTCAGTAATCATTGCGCCCGTAAATCGTGTGTTCTGAGCAGACGTAGCGAACCAAGGACGATTGCCTTCTGCATTCTGCCGGCTAAGATCTCTGCCGAATTTCGACAAGCCGGTATGATCTTTAAGTCAGAAAGCAACGTATGTCTCATTCCACCCAGGACGCCTATAATTAGCACCACAATCTTAACAGAGTGGTCTGGATACAGCCTGCGGAGCTCGGAGAGAAGATCTCGATACTTCCTCCGTTTCCCTCCTCTTTTAGGACAATGTTGTTCTCTTCGGGAGCCGAAAACTCAATCACAAACATCATCCTAAGCTGGTGGTCGAGGAGGACTACATCAGGCTTATTGGCTTGGATTTGCCTGAGGGTGGGGAATGAATAGTTTCAATAAATTCGGCACTTCTCATTCCCCACAACGGATTCTATATCCCCCGGAGCATAAGGCAGCACTGGCGTCTCGTCTATCTCATACGAGTGTCGTAAATGATAATACAACACCCGTAAGGCTGAATCGTGTCTTTGGATATACGCTGTGGCCGCATATACCGGACAGCCCGACAGGAGATGCATAAGCGTCTCCGGCGCCTGGCGGCAGGCCCTGCAGCTGGTGTCAGGAACCTCGATACCCAAGACACGACTACGATAGACGAGTGTGTTAATTACACCATCTTGGCAAGCCATTATGAATCTCTCAGTCTCAGAGTTCAGCCCCGCTGACCTCAAAAGCAAAGGTCAGCCTTTCAGATAAGCCAAGCCCCTCTAGATGACGGTAGAAGAGACCATGCATTGGCTTGGCTTAGCTGCAGAAGATGACGCGCTTCTGCAGCTTTAATTTGGGCTTTTAACTGAGCAGGATCCGACTCGGTGACGGAGTCTGGATTTTCCCGCTCAGTATCGAACACGAGACCAAGTTCATCGGCTGCTCTTCTCGCTGCCTTATATACAAACGCTCCTATCCCTGCTGCTTCATGGTCTTGGACCATGCAGAGAAGGGATCCGAGCTCCTGATGACTTTGCAGGCCTCCTCCAAAACCACTCTGCCCTGGAGACACTCCAAACTCAAGAGTCCACGGCCTCCCCGATTTCTTGGGAAGTATAACCGCGGAACGGACGATCTTGGATGCAAACTCCGAGATGCATCATTTTGCGGGTCCCTACATCGAGTTGCCTCAGCTCTTCTTGTGTCCATTTCACTACTCCAAAGGAGTAGAGAAGGATCGGAACGGCAAGCATATTTGTGGCACTCACCTTGTTCTTACCCGACAGCTCCGAAGACCAGATCTGTCGGAGGCGGTGCCGATACTTGCCACGGAGAGCGTTTTTACCGTAGCCACCTCATGAGTGCCCCGCTGTGGGATACCCAAATAGGTGTACGACTCTCCGGCATCTAGATGGTGGAAGATGCTTCCGTCTATGAGCTGGGCGTCCTCTCCGTATGCACCGCATCGTCCTCTCTTGAGATGAAGCAGTGCACATTTGTCCAACCCGAACTCCATTCCAACTGCTTGCGTGTACTCCTGTACCACTCTGAGGGACTGCCACTCTGAGGGACTGATTTAAATCCCTCTCTCCGGAGGCATAGAGTTTAAGGTCACAAATGGGTGACCTTATGCCTTCGGTTTCCTGGGGTACCGCAGTTGTAACCCCGGGTACGACGAAGTACAACGGATAATGGCAGCAGTGAGATGCAAAACAAGAGGGGACTCAGGGAATCTCCCTGGAACACTCCTCCTGAACAATACCGGCTCTGTCTGGACCCTTGCATTAGCCGATGTTATGGTAAAGCGGGTCCTCCAGAGCGGCATGAGTTGTTCAATACATCTCACTATGGGGTCGGCCACCGCAAGGCATTGGAGCAAGTGGATTATTAGCTCATGTGATGTCATATCAAATGCCTTGCGGTAATCTATCCAGGCCATTGAGAGGTTTCGCTTGTACTGCACGGAGTCCTGCGTAATACATCTGTCGATGAGCAGGTTCTCCTTACAGCCAGCTACACCCCTCTTGGACCCTCGCTGCTCGTACATCCGTTGATAAACCGGGTTCACTGCGTGGAGCACACGCGCGTACAAGATGCGAGTAAACACCTTGTAACACGCATTCAGGCAGGTTATTGGACGGTAGTTCTTTGGCTGGGACAAATCTCCGCTCTTAGGGATAAGCACGGTTCTCCCCTCGACAAACCACGCCGGAATTTGCTGCTCTCCATTTAGCCAGGACGTGAATATTCTGGCCAAATGGCGGTGGACACTGGTGATTTTTTCCCACCAGAAGTTGCTGATCCCATCGGGACCAGGAGCAGCGAAGTTCTTTGATCTAATAAATGATCTCCGAACTTCATCCGGGGTTATCGGTGGGCACACCTCTTGTGGCACTCGAAGCCTTTGACAAAAGGTCTCGAAGTGTGCCAGGGCTGGAGTATCTCTATCAAGTGGAATCCTACGTCCATAAAGATCTCTCCAGAAGGCTTCTACTCGATCTACAGTCGGCGGATTGTCCGCAACACGCTGAGGCTGTTCAAAAAGTCGAGAAGGCCTTACACGGAACAAATTATTTTGCTCCAACCTTCTCGACCGCCTCACTAGTGACTTTTCGCAGCCACTAGCATCCGTATCCTGTCGAGAGAATGCTGCTTGATGGTAGGCAGCACCACCCGATTCAGGGTATGATGGACCCGCCTAAGGGAAGTAGCTAAGCGTCTCACCTTAGGTGTGAAAGTCCTATTGGCTTCCACGTAGTCCATCATTGGATACGGGACGCGTGTTGCCTCGCCGACCGGATCTTAGCCTCCATCTTGTGCACTCGCCGCCGTGCTCTCTCTTGTGGAGAAACGGCATTTTCACGCCCTCCCTCCACCCGAGTCAGCAGTTCAGCGGCTTCGTACACCACGCAATTGACGCGCCAGATGTCAGCCTCTTCTGGGAGATCCTCACGGAGCGCAGTATCCACTCGAGCCAGATCTGCGGGCTTCGGGGTTTTATAAAGGCAACCCCGACGGGTGCTCAGGTCGTCCTGTTCGCGGGGAATGAAGCGCGGCGCCTCTGCGGGATCATTCAGTGGCTCTTCAACCACTTCATTCACCCTTAGTTGAGGACGCCTCTCATAGCCTCTGCGACGAAGGTAGGATACATAATCCCGCAGATTTTGTGCGGTGAGGGCGCGGCCTTCGGGGTGCATGTCACACCACCGAGCATACATCCGCGCCATGTATCCCCTTCGCCCGGGCTCGCTGCTATTATTATTATTATTATTATTATTATTATTATTATTATTATTATTATTATTATTATTATTATTATTATTATTATTATTATTATTATTATTATTATTATTATTATTATTATTATTATTATTATTATTATTATTATTATTATTATTATTATTATTATTATTATTATTATTATTATTATTATTATTATTTTTTTTTTTCCTTTTTTTTCCAGTAAACACCTTCCGAAGCTCCGACACATTCGGAGATGTTCTGGAGTCAAGCAATGACCACTCTCCACTCCGTGGAGTCAGTAATCATTGCGCCCGTAAATCGTGTGTTCTGAGCAGACGTAGCGAACCAAGGACGATTGCCTTCTGCATTCTGCCGGCTAAGATCTCTGCCGAATTTCGACAAGCCGGTATGATCTTTAAGTCAGAAAGCAACGTATGTCTCATTCCACCCAGAACGCCTATAATTAGCACCACAATCTTAACAGAGTGGTCTGGATACAGCCTGCGGAGCTCGGAGAGAAGATCTCGATATTTCCTCCGTTTTCCTCCTCTTTTAGGACGATGTTGTTCTCTGCGAGCCGAGAACTCAATCACAAACATCGTCGAGGAGGACTACATCAGGCTTATTGGCTTGGATTTGCCTGAGGGTGGGGAATGAATAGTTCCAATAAATTCGGCACTTCTCATTCCCCACTACGGATTCTATATCCCCGGAGCATAAGGCAGCACTGGCGTCGTCTCTCTCATACGAGTGTCGTAAATGATAATACAACACCCGTAAGGCTGAATCGTGTCTTTGGATATACGCTGTGGCCGCATATACCGGACAAGCAGACAGGAGATGCATAAGCGTCTCCGGCGCTAGGCGGCAGGCCCTGCAGCTGGTATCGGGAACCTCGATACCCAAGACACGACTACGATAGACGAGTGTGTTCATTACACCATCTTGGCAAGCCATTATGAATCCCTCGGTCTCAGAGTTCAGCCCCGCTGACCTCAAAAAAGCAAAGGTCAGCCTTTCAGATAAGCCAAGCCCTTCTAGATGTCGGTAGAAGAGACCATGCATTGGCTTATCCTTATGTAGCTGCAGAAGATGATGCGTTTCTGCAGCTTTAATTAGGCTTTTAACTGAGCAGGATCCGACTCGGTGACAGAGTCTGGATTTTCCCGCTCAGTATCGAACACGAGACCAAGTTCATCGGCTGCTCTTCTCGCTGCCTTATACACAAACGCTCCTATCCCTGCTGCTTCATGGTCTTGGACCATGCAGAGAAGTGGATCCGAGCTCCTGATGACTTTGCAGGCCTCCTCCAAAACCACTCTGCCCTGGAGACACTCCAAACTCAAGAGTCCACGGCCTCCCCGATTTCTTGGGAAGTATAGCCGCGGAACGGACGATCTTGGATGCAAACTCCGATGGAGATGCATCATTTTACGGGTCCCTACATCGAGTTGCCTCAGCTCTTCTTGCGTCCATTTCACTACTCCAAAGGAGTAGAGAAGGATCGGAACGGCAAGCATATTTGTGGCACTCACCTTGTTCTTACCCGACAGCTCCGAAGACCAGATCTGTCGGAGGCGGTGCCGATACCTGCCGCGGAGAGCGTTTTTAACCGTTGCCACCTCATGAGTGCCCCGCTGTGGGACACCCAAATAGGTGTACGACTCTCCGGCATCTAGATAGTGAAAGATGCTTCCGTCTATGAGCTGGGCGTCCTCTCCGTATGGACCGCATCGTCCTCTCTTGAGATGAACCAGTGCACATTTGTCCAGCCCGAACTCCATCCCAACCGCCTGCGTGTACTCATGTACCACTCTGAGGGACTGATTTAAATCCCTCTCTCCGGAGGCGTAGAGTTTAAGGTCATCCATATAGAACAAATGGGTGACCTTATGCCTCCGGTCTCCTGGGGTACCGCAGTTGTAACCCCGGGTACGACGAAGTGCAACGGATAATGGCAGCAGTGAGATGCAAAACAAGAGGGGACTCAGGGAATCTCCCTGGAACTTATTATTATTATTATTATTATTATTATTATTATTATTATTATCATGTCTGATTTGACTGTATGTAGTACGACATACACTATAGTCTGCTCAGGTTACATTTCAATTAAATATTAACAAATGCTGTTATATAAAAATAATAACACATATTACAAAAAAAATAGTACACATATATGTATCTTTTGTCTTATTCCACTATATTATTCATGACATATGATAACATAGCTTATATAACCAATGATACATTTTGGAATGATCCCGTTGAATCCCAAAATTCCCCATTTGAGTGCGATTTAATGTTGTTTCATTTAGCGCTTGTTTCTTTCACAGTTTGTTTAGAATGTATTTCCCGCGTCAAACGTCACTGTTAGAAAGTTGTACTAGTCGGTAAAATTTTGTGCAGGCTATAATTAAAACTGATGAGAATCTATTTTTGATTTCATATTTTTTTATTAAGTTTTAAAATGTATGTAGGTTATGTATTGAACCAAGTGGAGTAAAAATTCACGTCTATCAAAATTAAAATATATTTTTTTTTTATAGTCGGCATTACGTATATATACGTACGTGTATATTTTACACTGATTATTCATAAAATTTAAATCAACACTTACAGATCAGTTTTCACCAGCCGCGATTTTTAGTATAGAGTGTTTTTTTTGTCATTTTTATCTGTGTAAGTACATATTTATGTTTTAATCGATGCGGAAAAATTCCTTATGTAACAGCTAACACTTATATAGTTATATATTTTGTGGCTAGCACAGTGCATGTCTTCAGTTATACAAACATTTATATTAGCAGTTTTAAGTTGCCCAGGAACGTAGAATAAATATAATTTAATACATAATAATTATCTGCAAATTTCAATTCTCAGTTGAAATGGAACTTTTCAATAATAATAATTTTTTATTATAAGAAAAAAGAGGAACATTTTATTAGTAGGTAGGCATATCATTGTGAAGTGGGCATTTTTTTATCCTATTGTGGAGCATAGCCGAAAATTAAATGCAATACTATAAAAAAATGGGTGCATAAAATCTGTAAAAAGAGAAAAAATTAAAGCGATCAGATTAATTTAAAAAAACATCAAGTTTTTATCATAAAACAAAGATATTAAAACTGATATTGATTTTATTTCAAGTAATTTCTATTATTACATTTATAAAGCAATACCTTTATTTACGGTAAAATGAATATGTACCCTAATAGCAGACGACGTCCAGTGAACGTCCATTTAACGTACAGACGTCCATGGACCATAAATGGACATCCATCGAATGGACATATTTTTATAGAACATGCATTGGACATCCGAAGGATATCCAGTATTGTACATAATCTGTTATAATTTGAATTTGCCGCTAAAATTCGTGCAGCGCATGTGTATTGAAAAAAATGGGTCCAGAATCCAGATGTAACGCTAACCTCTGTTCCCTTTGGTGACGCTGATAAAATGATAAACGTTGATAAGTAAACCTTGTAGAAGAATAAATTATAGGAAACCGAATAAGTACTGGCTAATTGGCATGCCCAAAGCCACACACACACACACACATCGAAGCAATATAAATCACATTTTGTAAGTAAGTAAATTTGTATTTTCTACTTTTAATCTATTTATAAATAGGTAATTGAATTATTTGTTGGCTAGGCTAAATTCATAACATCTTTACGTAGACAATTATGTAATAGTATAATTATGTACTAACAACCCAGCCAGCATGTAACGTAACTGCATGGGCACTTTTGTGATGTTCCTTTTAGGTGACAAAGATACATTCATTTGTAAGGTGCCATAAACCGCTTAGTTACATAGTGCCTAGATGTAGAATGTACCATAGTGACTTTTTTGCTACATACTTGTGTGATATTTATGAGATATTAATAAAATGTGGAAATTTGAGGTCATATGAATAGCATAGATTATATATAACATGTATGTATTTTTGTAACTTTAACTAAACGTGCCTTATTTATGTTACCCAGCCAGCACAGGAACGTACTGACGATGTACTTTTAAAGTGCATCTAGTACATGCGATGTCGCAACAAAAGTACTGTTTATGTTGCATAGAAGGACATACAATCACCAAATGTCCTCCCTGGTGCACCTTAAAAGTACATCTCGGTGAAGTATTGTTGTGACCTTTGTGAGACATCACTTTAAATGTTCCTGGTAATGTACTTAAGGGATGTCCGTTGCTAATGTAATGCCAACATTCCATTATGAAGTACTTATTATGTACTTGTCGGACATTTAAAAGTTATACATTACATTCTGTTGATACATATCGGTAATGAATTTAAGGCATATTTTACTATTTATGGTAATTATTTACATTAGCGGAAACCTCCCTTGATCAACATTTCTGGAGAGATTTCCGCTAATGTAAATAATTATCATAAATAGTAATATTAGAAACATATGCCTTAAATTCATTACTGATATGTATCAACATGATATAATGTAGCTTTTATAAATAGTTACTAGTTTTGTAATATTAACATTCTACTTGGACTTGGAACTATTAAGGATATTATAATTTCTAATGTTTATGTAACTGATTTATGGGATGATTTTTGTTAATGGTAAAATAAGCAGAAATAAAAGTTAAATATATAAAAAAAACATTTTATTAACAGAACACTAAGTAAGAAGTTGAAGGCAAAAATTAGGAACATAGGGATGATATAATGTCTTTTTTTTTATTTTACTTTTATAGCTTTTAAATGTCCGACAAGTACATAATAAGTAACGAACTGTTTGTAACGAACCTATTTTATTTTATTTGGCTCACACTATACTTTAATTGTTTGGCGCACGCGGTACCTGAAATTGCTTAGCGTATCGCGATTTTGCACACGACACTACCCGCCGTTCTGTATAAAAGCCGGCGAAATTGCCTTTACCAGCAGTGCTTAGCTGGCTCTTTCCGCGGGACTCAACCTTCCTCTACCCCAGGGTGTTTAGCAGGTAACTTCCGCGGCACCCTACCTTCCTCTGGGTATCCTGAGCGTTTAGCTGGCAATCTCCGCGGCGCTCCAGGTCTTGCCCGTATTCCGTATTCCGTCGACTCCGAGCGTTTAGCAGGCCCTCTTCGCGGCGCTCGAGGTCTTGCCCGTATTCCGTATTCCGTCGACTCCGAGCGTTTAGCAGGCCCTCTCCGCGGCGCTCGAGGTCTAACCCGTATTCCGTCGACTCCGAGTGCTTAGCTGGCTCTTTCCGCGGCACTCAACCTTCCTCTACCCCAGGGTGTTTAGCAGGTAACTTCCGCGGCACCCTACCTTCCTCTGGGTATCCTGAGCGTTTAGCTGGCAATCTCCGCGGCGCTCCAGGTCTTGCCCGTATTCCGTATTCCGTCGACTCCGAGCGTTTAGCAGGCCCTCTCCGCGGCGCTCGAGGTCTTGCCCGTAACCCGTATTCCGTCGACTCCGAGCGTTTAGCAGGCCCTCTCCGCGGCGCTCGAGGTCTAACCGTATTCCGTCGACTCCGAGTATTTAGCTGGCTCTTTCCGCGGTACTCGACGTCGTCTCCGTGGTCTTCGACACTGGGTGTTTAGCAGGCTCTTTCCGCGACACTCAGCGTCTGCACCGTACATTCCCTACCGCCCTCTTCACTAATTTATTATATTATAATTTCAGGACCTATTTTATTTATGTTGGGGAGTTATTATTAGCATTATTTGTTTACAGGGTGACATTTTATTTTTATGAAATAAATATTTTATTTTGAATACCGAGTCTTGTAATATTCCTGAACCTTGGACATAACTTCTCCACCGAGTGAACCCGGACTGATTAAAGTGGTTGTACTAGTTCGGCATCTGCGACCGAACCTCGAAAGTACGTCACATAATTTTGGCGCCCGAGCAGGGACCGGAAGAGCAGGGAGAAAAAAAAAAGGACAAGACTGGAACCGAGACCGTAGGACCCAAAACTGCCTACGTCAGGGAGTACCCGCAGAGCGACCTGCAGCTTCCGTACCAACCAGATCGGTTCCCGAAACACCAAGAACATCAGGTTTCGAACTGTTAAATCAAATACGGAAACTGAATATTGTATTTAATGGCAAGACAGATCCAATATCATTTCTAGAAAGACTAGAGCAGATGCAGCTCGAATATGAGATTACCGATGCACAGTTGCTAAAAACTTTACCAGGGTTGCTTCAGGGAAAAGCATACCAGTGGTATATGAATTACAAACATAACTGGGGGACTGGTGGTGACTTTGTGGAAGATTTTAAAACCTTCTTCTATCCGGCCGAATACCTTAACAATTTAGAAGAAATGATAAGTTCTAAATATCAAGATAGACACGAAACTGCCCGCAATTTTATTTTAGAAATGCAGACCATGATAAGACGACATGGGGGATTTTCTGCGGAGCGAGAAGTCACTTGCATATATAAGCGTTTGCGGGCCGAATACCGGCAATACATCCGAAGAACCCAGGTAAAAACAATTTCCGATTTAGTACAACAAACCTACGAGTACGAACAACTGCAAAAAGATCGAGAAAAAGAGAATAAACCAAGAAAAGTGGCCGAACCAATCCGAAATGCTGGTATTGCAGATTCACAATCCAGTAGACCGAATTCTCGCCCTAACCACCAGACAAATAGCCATTCGCAAACAACACCTAGACAGAATGCGAACATTATTTGTTGGAGATGTGGAGCTACAGGACATACGAGATTTACATGCCGAGGACCGTTCCGTTTATTCTGTTCTCGATGTGGACGAGAAGGGGTACAGACTAGACACTGCCGGTGTGTCAATCAGAGCCAACCAACACAGGAAAACGCCGTCGGGACTGGAACTCAGCGAGGCCAAACCAGCGCCCGACAGTAAAGGCCTCCGAATCACCGCCGAATTACGTACCGTTGACTAGTACTAATACAAGTAACTGGTCCAATAACCGCATCCGATTAAACATTGACCTTTATCACCGATCTTTTACTGCTTTAGTAGACACAGGATCGGTAAGATCCTACATTAGTCCCGTGGTTGCAGAATATTGCAAACAGATGGGAAATGTACCGACTACAGCGAAACAAGAAATGCAAGCAGAATTAGCCAATGGAACTTTGGTCAACATTACCGAGGAATATAACATTCAAGGACAACTGCTGTCAACGAATGTAACCGCTAATTTTCTGCTCATGCCGTCACTGACCGTAGACTGTGTATTGGGAATGGATTTTCTCACCGAATATAATTGCACCATCGATATAGGAACGAAACAGATTACTATAAACCCTAAGACAGATAGGGTATATCCTACGTTAACCATAGAACCGATTACCCCTCCATCTTCATGTTTAACCGAACTTCAGCAAAAGGAAGTTGCCGATTTCATAGAAAAAGAATTTGCAACATTTAGAGAGATCGATGGCTACACGAACATGACTGAGCATGTTATTCGGTTAAAGGATTCGACTCCTATAAAGCAGAGATACCGTCCTAGAAATCCTGCAATGCAGAAAATTATTGATGACGAGATAGAAACAATGCTTGCCGATGGGATTATACAACCGTCTTCTAGTCCGTGGAGCTCCCCAATTGTCTTGGCCGAAAAAAAAGATGGCAAACGCCGCTTCTGTATAGATTTTCGTAAGTTAAACGAAGTTTCTATAAAAGATGCATATCCGCTGCCCATGATCAATGACATTTTGAGTAGACTAAAAGAGGCGAATTTATTTTCCAGTATTGATCTAAAACAGGGATACTGGCAAATTCCCTTATCACCGGAAAGCCGACCGTTAACTGCTTTTACCGTTCCGAATAAGGGATTATTCGAATTTGTTGTAATGCCTTTTGGCCTACATTCCGCTCCAGCTACCTTCCAAAGGCTATTGGATAAGGTCTTGGGACCCGACATGCATGCAAAAGCGTTCGCATATCTGGACGACATCATAGTCTTAGGAAAAGACTATCAAGACCATATGGCCAATCTTAAAGAAGTTTTCCGTAGGCTAAAAGAAGCCAGACTTAAACCGAACCCAGAAAAATGTAAATTTTTCAAAGAACTCTTAAGTACTTAGGACATTTAGTCGGTGAAAATGGTATCACAACCGACCCCGAAAAAGTAGCCGCTATAAAAGAAATTCCAACTCCTACCAATGTGCGAGGTTTGAGAAGGTTTTTAGGAGTTGCCTCCTGGTATCGGAAATTTGTACCGGGATTCTCCACCATTACCGCCCCGTTGACGAAGCTTCTCAAAAAGGGAATAAAATGGAACTGGACCGACAAGCAAGAAGATGCTTTTAATTCCTTAAAAGTCAAACTCACTGAAGCACCCGTCCTAGCATGTCCCGATTTTACAAAACTCTTTGTACTGCAAACTGATGCATCCGATCAAGGCTTAGGGGCCGCTTTAATACAAAATTTGGAAGGACAAGACCACATCATTTGTTATGCCAGCCGAACCTTAACCCCACCGGAGAAAAACTACTCCACTACCGAGAAAGAGTGCCTGGCTATATTTTGGGAATTCAGAAAATGAGACAATATTTGGAGGGCTATCATTTTATAGTCGAGACCGATCACCAGTCCTTAAAATGGCTACAGAATTTACAACATCCGACCGGTCGTTTAGCTCGATGGATAATAGCTCTTCAGCAGTTCGATTTTGAGATCAGATACAAACCCGGAGTACTTAATCGAGTGGCTGATGCTTTATCCAGACATCCAATTCCCGAAATCAGGAATACCGAAATTCATGTCATAGAAGATATTATCGTATGCCCCTGGTATATAAGAAAATTTCAAGAGGTTGAACAAGATCCTGACAAAAATTCCGATTACTGTATTAAAGATGGCAAACTATACAGACACTTCTTCGACAGATATGATTTCACAGAACCTGAACTGGCTGATCCTTGGAAACTGTGTATTCCTACACCAAGACGATGTGAGATTTTGCAAGAAGGCCATGATCAACCAACCGCTGGACATTTAGGCGTTGCCAAGACTATTGCTCGAATAGCAAGACATTACTATTGGCCTGGGATGTTCCGAGAAATTGCTAACTATGTCCGACGATGTCCGATATGTCAGCAATATAAATATTCACAGTTACAACCACCAGGGAAAATGCAACCACGTCCTCAAGGAGGACCTTGGCACACTGTTAGTACCGATCTAATTGGCCCTTTACCCCGTTCTACATCTGGAAACCGATATATTGTAGTTTCTCAGGACCAGTTCACTAAATGGATAGAATTCCAGCCGTTACGAAAAGCTACCTCCGCTGCAGTAAGCAGAACCTTGCACGAAAGGATTATCGCTCGATTTGGATGTCCGAGGGTGTTAATTTCAGATAACGGGGTACAATATAAAAACCGTGAAATGCGTAAGTTCTTAACCGACTTTGGAATCCGCCAACTATTTTCTCCGCCGTATACTCCGCAAACAAATCCCGTCGAAAGAGCAAATAAAGTCATAGAGACTATGATTGCACAGTTTTGTGAAAATGACCAAAGAAAATGGGACCGATATTTGCCTGATTTTATGTTAGCCATCAATACTGCACGTCATGAGTCCACCGGATTCTCACCGGCGTACCTCAATTTCGGACGAGATATAGAGGTGCCAAAGAGTATTTTCCGAGAAGTCCAAACCGAGGAACCTGTGAATGAAAATGAAGCCAGTATAAGAGAACGTTCCCATCGTTTGAACCAGCTGAGAGACGTATTCGAACTCGTTCGAATTAATTTGGGACGAGCTTTTAGTTCACAGAAGAAGCACTACGACTTACGTCGAAGAGAATGGACCTGCCACTTAGGTGACCGAGTCATGAGAGAGAGCATGTTTTATCCTCCGCTGTACGAGGATTTGCCGCTAAATTAGCACCGAAATATTCTGGTCCATACTTGATCACCAAAGTATGGTCACCGGTGGTATTCGATCTAAAGAATGAGCAGACGGGGCGTAAATTTAGACGAATCCACATCAAAGATCTTAAACCAGCGCATTAAGTTATCTTTTGTTACAGATATGGAGCCAAAGACACCAACTGACATTCGCTTGTTGGAACTGTTTGGCCACAGTCCGGAGGTGTTGCAGTTATACGCATCCCCACTACCCGACACACCTAGCCCGGTGACACCACCACCACCACTAGTGAGTCCGCTACCGGCCACACCCCTACCAGTCACTCCTGGGCGGTGGATACCTTCGCCAGCCAAGCCACCGACGCCACCTCAGGGAACACTGCCCGTTCGTATTCCGAGGTGGAGATTAAGACCGCCAGGCATTCCGGGACACCAGCGATATCGGATGCGCCTGATCACCCCGGAAGGGACGAAATGGCTGACCGTTCCACGGCGAGAGGAGGAATCCTCCGTGTTAGGAATTACCAGACTGACGTGATGCGATAATGTTTTCTGTATATATTGTTTATCATTGATAATTTAGATGTTAGGCTAGAAAAAAAATAATGTTTATTTTTTTTTACGAAGAGAGGGGGGAATGTAACGAACCTATTTTATTTGGCTCACACTATACTTTAATTGTTTGGCGCACGCGGTACCTGAAATTGCTTAGCGTATCGCGATTTTGCACACGACACTACCCGCCGTTCTGTATAAAAGCCGGCGAAATTGCCTTTACCAGCAGTGCTTAGCTGGCTCTTTCCGCGGCACTCAACCTTCCTCTACCCCAGGGTGTTTAGCAGATAACTTCCGCGGCACCCTACCTTCCTCTGGGTATCCTGAGCGTTTAGCTGGCAATCTCCGCGGCGCTCTAGGTCTTGCCCGTATTCCGTATTCCGTCGACTCCGAGCGTTTAGCAGGCCCTCTCCGCGGCGCTCGAGGTCTTGCCCGTATTCCGTATTCCATCGACTCCGATCGTTTAGCAGGCCCTCTCCGCGGCGCTCTAGGTCTAACCCGTATTCCGTCGACTCCGAGTGCTTAGCTGGCTCTTTCCGCGGCACTCAACCTTCCTCTACCCCAGGGTGTTTAGCAGGTAACTTCCGCGGCACCCTACCTTCCTCTGGGTATCCTGAGCGTTTAGCTGGCAATCTCCGCGGCGCTCCAGGTCTTGCCCGTATTCCGTATTCCGTCGACTCCGAGCGTTTAGCAGGCCCTCTCCGCGGCGCTCGAGGTCTTGCCCGTAACCCGTATTCCGTCGACTCCGAGCGTTTAGCAGGCCCTCTCCGCGGCGCTCGAGGTCTAACCCGTATTCCGTCCACTCCGAGTATTTAGCTGGCTCTTTCCGCGGTACTCGACGTCGTCTCCGTGGTCTTCGACACTGGGTGTTTAGCAGGCTCTTTCCGCGACACTCAGCGTCTGCACCGTACATTCCCTACCGCCCTCTTCACTAATTTATTATATTATAATTTCAGGACCTATTTTATTTATGTTGGGGAGTTATTATTAGCATTATTTGTTTACAGGGTGACATTTTATTTTTATGAAATAAATATTTTATTTTGAATACCGAGTCTTGTAATATTCCTGAACCTTGGACATAACTTCTCCACCGAGTGAACCCGGACTGATTAAAGTGGTTGTACTAGTTCGGCATCTGCGACCGAACCTCGAAAGTACGTCACAACTTCATAATGGAATGTTGGCATTACATAGTAACGGACATCCCTTAAGTACATTACCAGGAACATTTAAAGTGATGTCTCACAAAGGTCACAACAATACTTCACCGAGATGTACTTTTAAGGTGCACCAGGGACGACATTTGGTGAATGTATGTCCTTCTATGCAACATAAACAGTACTTTTGTTGCGACATCGCATGTACTAGATGCACTTTTAAAGTACATTGTCAGTACGTTCCTGTACTGGCTGGGAACCGACAACAGTCGTTTTCATTTTTAGATAAAGAAGTTTTCATTTTCACTCTAGTTGTTGAGTTTTCTCGTCTTCAGCTATTCTAGGTTCAGTTGAGTAATGTAATTATATGGTTTTGTTCTTGTTACGTGTTATATAGGTAGTTGTTTTATTTGTATCTCTTAATTATTTATGTATTTGTTATTCATGTAATAATTAGAAAAACAATAAATACATATTATCAAAAAGTATTTCTCTAATTCCAATGCAGACCTCCATTAAATGTCCAAAATAGGACATCCATGGGTAGCACAAATTTGGTACAGAGGCGGACATCTGTAGATCCGACAGTGATACAGTAGTGGACGTCCCTGGGTTGTACATACCGTTGTACGAAGTTGTGACATTGGGGTATTTTCCATTTTCTTCTTTTCAAGTTATCATGGCACATACAATTTAATTGAAACATTCTTACAATATTGGTACCCACTAAACCAAATAACGTCGTAAACTCGTGGTAATGTCATCACCTTGGTGACTGTGACATCACACTCTATGTTGAAAACCATATCACAATCACGTCATAAAGATGCTTAATGTCCGCAGGCAGCCACGTCCCCAAAGTGACTAACCTAATTGCCACTTTGTAGCCACTTTAAAATCACACATTTGTGACAAAAATCCAGTAGAAGAAATGACATTTACCAAACTAAATATTGACACTACTTTATCAAGATTTGTACTCCATATATGATCTTTATTGATATAATTATGATCAATATATGTCAACTTTGTAATAGATATATGATATTCCGGTGAGATTTCAGGTATGTCATATGTCAATAACTAGACATGGGACCCACACCAAACTTTAGGATATATTATGTACTGTGCCTATATAGATAACTTTTGTAGGAGAAACTTTTTGCAATTTACGAAAAAGTTGCTTCACCTAGGAATTTCCAGATTGGCTTCTTTAATTTTAGGGAAATATTTTTTTTCATAAATTAGATGTAATTTTATCGAGGTATTTCAATTTTAATAACAACTAATGATATTTGTAGAATTTATAACATTTTGAAATTTATTATCAGAATAGTTTATAAAAAAAAATTCTAAACGCCATAAATTCTGCAAATTTTATTTGTTTTTAATAAAATTTTAAATACCGCGATAAAATTAAATCTACTTTATGGAAAAAAATAGCTCACTAAAATTGAAGAAGCGAATCTGGAAATTCCTAGGTGAAGCAGCAATTTTTTTTCGCAAACTACAAAAAGGTTCTCCTTCTATAAAAGCTGTCTATGTAGCCACAATACATATATCCTAAGTTTGGTTTGGTTCCCATGTCTGGGTATTGAGATATGATATACTTACCTGAAATCTCACCAGCCGCCGCTGAACTATGGCTAACTATTTATTGTCGTAAATGTTACTCCCTCGAAACCTGCAAAAAGAACATTCATAAGTCCTGGAAAAAATATTGAAAATGATACAGTATTTTCAGAGCTGGATTACTTAAAAAATGTCAACAATTTTAAAAAGTAAAATAATTAAACATTTAATTACCCAAAAATGTAAATGGTTTTGTATTCTTGACTTTAGTTTTAAAGGATGAATTAAGAAACTTGGATAATGAATATTTACTGTATTTATTGAATGTCAACAACGATTCGAATAATTAATTAATGACAGTTGAAAATTGATAAATTAAATAGATTACAATATAATACGTGTTGTGCAACCATACATACATAACATTTCTCCCTCTTTTACAAATGTATTTTAAGGGGAGAATCTTAAAGGTACCCGCCTAACACGATGGGATCGTCTTGGTGAATTTGGTGTCGCTGCTATTTGTTGATCTTGATTGTTTAATAAGGAACTATCTGTTGTTTCAGGAGACTGTCCGGTACTAGGAGAGTTTGTACGTTGTGAATCATTTTCGAGAGTAAAATTTGTTTCTTGTGGATCACCATTCTCGACAGTAATTTTGCGTTCGTCACTTCTTTCACTTATCTCCTTCTTGTCGGTTTGTACATTACTTGTACGAATTTGGTCTATATGTCTCTTAAATTTTTTTCCAAAATAATCCACTTCATAATGTAAATCTCCCATGCATTTGGTAATAACGCCAGGAACCCATTTGTCCATCCTAGGATTTCCTGAAAGAAAATAAACTGATTGTCCTTGGTTCAATACTCTGTATGATGGGGTAAATTCTGCTTGCTGTTTTTCCATAATTTGGGATCTCGTATCCATTGGTCGTAGAAGGTCCAAACTCGTTCTAATATTTCTTCCAATAAATAATTGAGCTGGTGCCTGGCCTGTTGTTGCATGCGGAGTTTTTCTATATTGTTTAAGAAATATGTTTATGTTCTTTTTCAAAGTCAGTTTTGTAGTTCCCATCTTTTTCAGAGTGTCTTTGGTAGTCTCAACATACCTTTCGGCTTGGCCATTTGTTGATGGATGGTATGGAGCAATAAATTTATGATATTTAACTCCACTTTGTTGCAAGAATAATTTTAACTCTTCAGAGGTAAATTGAGGGCCATTGTCCGATACAATTGTTATGGGGGTCCCATCAGCAGAAAACAATTCATCTAAAACAGTGATGACAGCTGAACTTGTAGTTGAAGTCATTGGTTTAACTTCCACCCATTTACTGAAGGCATCTACTATAATAAGGAGCATAGTATCAGCTATCGGTCCTGCAAAATCCATGTGAATCCTTTCCCATGGTCCTTTAGGATAATCCCAATGATGTTCTCGAAACTTAGGAGCAGCATGTGAATATTTGTTACATTCTAAGCAGGATTTTGATACCTTTTCAATATCTGCATCGATACCAGGCCAGTAAACAAAGATCGTGTCAAAGCTTTCATACGTACTGTACCTACATGAGCAGCATGTAGATCAACTAAGATTTTCTGCTGTAATGATTTTGGGATAACTACTCGGTGTTCAAAAATTAGGCAGTTTGAAGCGACTCCATAATTTATTTCTGGCGATTTATAACCATTTCTTAATAAGCTTTGGCCTGTAGAATTTTTCCTAACTGAATATCTTTCCGTGTTTCTTGAGCAATCATTTCTGCTCTTACTGGAAGTTGATTTGTTTGGCATATCATAAATTGATCGAATTCGTCCAGGTTATCATCATTTTTTTTAAGTATTGCATCCACAATATTCACCGTCGACAATGGAAGTGCACGAGAACAATAATCTGCATTTGCGTTTTCTTTAGAATTCTTGAATTGAATAGTGAAATTAAAATGGGATAAGTAATCAGCGTAATTTGCCATTCTACTGATACATAATACAGGTAAAGACTTTTCCGGGTGTAAAATCTGTGTTAATGGTTTGTGGTCCGTAATTAGTGTGAACTTCCTAGCGTAGAGATAATGAAAGAATTTTTGAACAGCCCACACAATAAGCAGGGCTTCTTTGTCTATTTGTGGGTATCGCTGTTCAGTTGTTGTCATGGTCCGGCTCGCATATGCAATTGGACGTTCTGTTCCATTTTTAAATCTATGTGAAAGCACTGCACCTAATCCAACCTGGCTTGCATCTGTGGCTAGTATCAGCTCTTCTTTTGGATCGTACGTTGTGAGGACTTGTGGTGATATCAGTATATTTTTCAGCTTTTCATATGCTTCATTTGCCTCATATGCCCAGTTAAAATTTTCAGATTTTAGTATATTACGCAGTGGTTTACTTATTGTTGATAAATTGGGTATGAACGCATTGTAGTATGTAGCTTTTCCCAGAAAAAGCTCTAATTCATTAGGCGACATGGGTTTAGGAGCATCTCGTATAGCCTCGATGTGTTTATCTGATTTATGTATTCCATGTTTATTAATTTTGTGCCCTAAGAATTCTGCCGACGAAGTGGCGAATGTGCATTTTTTCTTGTTGAGTTTTATTCCACTTTCTCTCAATTTATCCAGGAGTTTTTCAAGCACTGTCAATAGATTACTGAAGGAATTTGCAAAGACCAGCAAATCGTCAAAGAAACAAACTACATTTGGTATATCTCGTGTTATTATTTCCATTTCTCTTTGCCACTTTGCAGGAATGTTAGCTGCACCATATACTGCTCTTTTTGGGCGAATTAGTCCATGGGTTGGTGTGTTTAGTGTTAACGCCTCCGAAAATTCTTTGTCCACGATCATATGGGTGTAGGCATCGGTGACGTCTAAGTGACAAAAGATATTGGCTCCCTTCATCTTGTTGAACAATTGATCGTTTTTAGGAATGGGATGTTCATCCACGATTAGTCGTGGATTAAGTGTAGGTTTGTAGTATCCAGTAATTCGAATTTTACCATTTTTCTTTGTTACAACATGAGTAGTAGATGCCCATCGAGAAGTTTCTACTTTTTCGTAACATCCCGAAGCCAGTTTTTTTTCTATTTCTTTTGCATATTCTTCACGTAATGCGTAAGGAATTTCTCTTGCTCTGGCAAATACTGGCGTCGCGCCAGGTTTTAGTTGCATTTTAACTGGTGGTCTCATTAACTTACCAGCAGTATCGCTAAAGATGTCAGCATACTTTGTAAGAACTGATTCAAGCATTAGTTTTTCTTCATCATTAATTGTTGTTGTACCCATAACAACTGAATTTATTATATCTGCAGTATTGAATAATGATGACCAATTAATTTCACTCGCAAAAGCACAAATCCATTCTCTGCCGAATAATGAGTCTAGATCTTTATCTACTATATAAGTACTTAATGTTTTTGAAACGGAGCCATACTTTACATTTAATAGCACTTTGCCAATACAGTTTATTGGGTGATTTGAATAACTTTTAAAAATCCTATCTGGTGGTAACAGTTCAAAATTGCTTTTAATTTTGTTTAATGTAGATTTACTCATTATTCCACAAGGGGCACCCGAGTCCAATTCCATTTGTATATTTTTTCCTTCGATTGTAACTTGTAACATACGTTTCTTTGATGAAGATTCTTCTACTTTGTTTAATTGGAAAGTTTCGGAAGTTTCAACAGGCATTTCTTCTTGCTGTACTTGATTGTATGTACTTTGTGATCTACAGACTTTGGAAATATGTCCTTTCTTTTTACATTTGAAACATTCTGTGTTCGCATATGGGCAATCTCTTCGGAAATGAGCGGCCCCACATCCATAGCATATCAATTGAGTCCCTTTTTCTTGAAATTCTGTCGATCTTCTATATTTGTCACTTGGATTCTTGTTTTTGAACTGAACTTTTGATGTACGCAGTAAATTAGTAGATTCATTTTGATCAGAGTCCGTAGGATTATTTATCATTTCATTTGTGGTTTTCTTTGTTGATTTGAGCAATTTCGAAAGCGGTTTTGAATTCATCAGGTTTCTTTGAAATGGATTTATTGTTTATGCCATGGAGAAATTGTTCTATAAGCATTCTGTCCAGAAATGTGCCATAATCGCAATCTACAGCTCCTTGTCTTAATCGAAGAGCGAATTCAGCTACTGTTTCTTCGGAATTCCTAACAATCTGACGGAACTTAATGCTCTTCGAAAATTTATTTTTAGGTGAATCGAAATGGGAAATTAATTTTTCTTTTATATCTTCGAAATTAAAACTTTGTGGATCAGCTGGTGCTGCAAGAATCTTTAATGCAGTGTTTAATTAAGCACCCATAAAGACACGTGCATGATCAGCATGTTGATTAGCAGGAATTTGGCTCAAGTTCAATGCTCACTCAAATCGAGTAAAATATTCTTTTACCGTTTGGTCATTTGCTGAGTTGTATTCTTTTATGGAAAAAATAGGTGCTTTTCCCGTACTTGAGGTACTTACATTATGCACATCTGGGTTTGGAACTACATTTTTAAGTGCATTAGCTAAGATTTTAGCAAATGTATCCATTAATTCTGGTGAAACTTCAGCCATGATGAAACACAATCACACGCTTTTTCTTTTGAATGAATTGTTTTTCGCAAAAATAATCACTAATTATCTTGGAAATTAGTATAACTACCACTTCTAACACCACTTTTGTATTCTTGACCTTAGTTTTAAAGGATGAATTAAGAAACTTGGATAATGAATATTTACTGTATTTATTGAATGTCAACAACGATTCGAATAATTAATTAATGACAGTTGATAAGTTGATAAATTAAATAGATTACAATATAATACGTGTTATGCAACCATACATACATAACAAATGGAACTATTAAACTATTCGATTTTAAAGTTTCTCAATTGTCAAATGTTTTTCCATGAACAACAGTCACGAGGCGCGTTATGTATATCTACCATTATGGGCCAAAACTATTTGAGGATTTTGTCAAGGAAAGTCTATCAATATTTATCAACAATTTTAACACATTTGGCATATAATCTTCATTAGTGCCTAATTTCTTGAAGACATAGCTAATTCCTTCAACGAGCCCAAAGTGATGATAATTTCTTAAACCCATATTAATAAATTTTCATTTGTGTGGTGTTTTTAATAGTCTTCTGCAATCTAAAGGCAACATTATACCTTTCTCTTTTCATATCTTCAGTAAAGATGTTGCTGCCTTCGGCGATATATGCTTTTCAACAACCCATTTTCCAAGTTTATTTTTTAACAGTGATTTTACTGTAGGTACTTTTATCATGACTGGATGTAATAAATGTTCTATGATAAATTAGGAGTATCAGATTTGAGATTTTTTGCTGGTCATTGAATAACTGCTTGATCCTGGATCTGACGACATTCTCCTACAAACAAAAAAGTGTCAAAATATAGATTTCAGGCACGTACAATTATTAAAAATTTATAATTGATTTATTGACAGAAATATCAATAATAATATGTACACATTGTCCGTACATTGCGTGGACAGAAATGTGACAGAAATATATGAAATAAGTTGTAACTTTTTTGTTAAAGACTTGAA
This sequence comes from Monochamus saltuarius, assembly GCA_025584915.1. Lineage (NCBI taxonomy): Eukaryota > Metazoa > Arthropoda > Insecta > Coleoptera > Cerambycidae > Monochamus > Monochamus saltuarius. The sequence goes on along the minus strand of CM046721.1, from coordinate 43,317,995 downwards.
TGGTAATTGTTTTAAAAGGAATGTAACTACCAGAACATATAATAACTTATTGCAATTTAAGCACAGCACAAGTAATTTTTAATAAAAAAAAATATTAGTTTTAAAAATTTTAATCTTAATTCCTAATTTAAACCACAAAAACTACGAGAAAACCCACTTTTTGTATTAGTTTTTGGCTTCAAAGGCGTTTATTATTAGGCCTGTTCCAAGAACCGTCGAGAACTGGTTCTGAACCGTGAGAAATGTTTGACCAACACCGTCTTACCTCGCATTCACCGAGAATACATTAACAACTGAACTGACTGACTAATTCTGGACGGTTCGGAATCGATTCTTGCTGTGTTGGAACAAACCCATTATTTATATTTATCTCTGTCCAAAGGCAGCCATATTGCAGTATTATGCCGAACTATGAGTCAAGTCTTAATGTTCCCTGAAGATCAATTTACAAAACCTTAGATCTCAGCTATGCTTTAGTAATATTACACTTCTTAAGCAGTCAAAGTTACTCACTTCATAATTCTGCTAATTACTAATAGAAAATTGTATATTATACTTACATTGTAAATAACACCAAGCCACACAGTACACAAAACACGAACTCACCGCACGCAACTGCCGGTGCTGCCGGCTTCTCGAGGGAACCAATAACCAATCACATTTAATTGTTTGCCGGGCTCATTAGCGCGAATTTCAATATTTTATGTGTGCATGTTTCTTCAAGTGAAACAAAATAAGTTAAATAATTAAAAAGTAGTTTTTCTTTGAATATAAAATCATAGTTTCAAGATTTCCAACTAAAGTTGTGAGAAATGATTCTTAAATGAGTGTTTTAATGGTCATATATTGTCTCTCACAAGTTAGTATGAGATTGAGACTTCAAAGTGATTGAAATATCAGTTATTTATTTCGATTCATGGATTGGTGTAAAATGTGACTAAAAAGTGAGTGATTTTCCTGTGTGATAATTCCACGTTTACAAACTATACGCGAAAATGATGTGATATTTGTAACGTGTAATATCACCACTAAAATATGCCGTCACAACCACATGTTGCTGTGCCAGTCACAAAACCCACTAGAATGTGAGTGGCTATGAGGTGGTTGTGGCAGTTTGTGTTTACTGGGTAGTGTTACATCGTCACAATTTTACTCAAATCTTCAGAAAAAAAAAATATAATTAAACATTGTTTTCAGAGACTATTCAAATCTCTATGTATGGCGGGACAATGAACAGCCAATAGGCGTTAACTTTTACAGTTGGGTTTTAGAATGTGACAGTGTACAGCATTGCCAAATAATGGTAGATCTAACAAATTATCTCCAGTTCATACTGTTACTTTATCATAAGTAAAGTCGATATGAAAGTAAAATACGATATTTTTAATAAATCAACATAAAATATAAATAATAAATATGAAGTACACGTTAAGTAAATTACAATTTTTTAAATGCCCGGACAATATGGCAACTATGTTTGATTTGGCCATGGCTAATGAAATGAAATGGTCTGTGGCACTCTGTGGGTCTGTGACACATAGACAACAAACTGACAAACGTATATAACCTAAAAAAAATTGTGTTTTGGTTCACAGATCATTGAACGAAACAAAAAAGATAGGTCACTCAAAATTGTATGTAGTTCGCGACCAGCAACACCTGCGGCGCTGCAGTGCTTTGAAGCGGGAAATTTAATTGAGAATTATTTCTAATGTACCAACTACATTAATAAATATATTAAAAATGCAAGATAAAAACTTAGAGCAATAGTTGTCAACAACAGATTAATAAAAATACTTGACACTCTAAGTTTTGATATTGCATTTTCTAATATTGCTATAAAGTTTGTGATTGAGAAAAAAAAAGAAATAAAAAATCAGTAGTTTATTTAAAATGTAAAACATATAATAGATATAATTGACTAATTACAACAAAATATATTGATTAAGACATAAAGGAATCGTTTTTTTTTTTGGAAAGAACATGCATCCGTATTTTGTTGCCCCTTGAAGTACAATTTGGCACACAATAACTAGATACCATATTAAAATTGTTAATTAATCAGCACAAAGGCACAACACTTTTTCAATTTCACCACGAGAACACTTACTACACAAATAATACCAAACACAACAAACTACAAAATTAATTGACTAATTGACAAGGGCCCCACTGACGTTTATAGGGTGCTAGTTATACCAACCTAGAATAAATAAATAACTGGTTTCAGTTGTACCAACTAATATTTGGAACGACAAGGCGTCACGAGTGTTGCTGGTCGCATACTACAGTGTCGAACCCGTGTTTTGGTTGTGGTGACTGTTGTTCTAGATAAAATATCTGTTGTCTTGTCTAAATTTGAAGCAGTATCATTATCTAGGATTTGAAAGCTAAAATCAAATTTAATCATAATGGAGACGAATTTTGTAAAAGCAGATTTATCTAATCTACCGAAAGTAGATTATGATATGATCGACTCTTTTTATAAAAATAATATGGACTATTTATCAGCAAATGTTAGGAATGTGAAATCTGAAAGGTAAATACATATCTAATTTACTTACATTAAATAGCAACATTATAAGATTTTCAGTTTATGTAATTTAATCAAAATAACAATAAATAAATAAAATTTAACATATTATTTTAGAGGCGGAAGACAAACTTATGGAGATGATGCTATAGGTTATGTTCAACTAATAAGACAAGCATCGGTTTGCACCACAAAACATATAAAAGAAGAAGTCTTATTTATAAGATGTAGTGATAGGCAACACGTAATTTCTCAGCGATTGGTACGCCACCATGTGAGTAGGTGGCAAACTAAATACGTAAGAAGGGTTGCATACCGCGTCTTGTTAATTTAATTTTTAATTTCATATATCTAATAATAAAAAGTACAAAAAAATTAACATTTGCTAGGTATTATTGAAGCAAATGTATCTTTTTGTACATGTTAATAGGGAAAAAAGGGAGAAATTTGTACGTAAGGAAAAATAAAATTCAAATATGTAGTGTTATAAAGTTTTTATTTGAAATGAAAAAATTGAACAAATTCTGAAAACACTGATATAATATAAAACAATATAATCTTTCTTGTAATTTATTTATAAATAAAACCGAATATTGAATAATAAAAATAAAATTATATTCAAAATAAATAAATATTCAACAGTAAACATGATGTAAAAATAAATTAAATTCTGAATTATAAATAAAATATAAATATTTAACAAAACAGCCTTCAGGTACGTTGAGTCTAAAGAAAGTTCTAAATTATAATAAAATATACACATTTGTAGACACCTTCCAGGTACGTTCGGTGTAAATAAAATACTAAATTAAAATATAAATATTTAACAAATCAACCTCCAGGTACGTTGAGTCTAAAGAAAATTCTAAATTATAATAAAATATAAATAATTAACAAAACAGCCTCCCAAGTACGTTCAGTCTAATAAAAATTCGGAATTAAAATATCAACATTTAAAAAAACAACCTCCAGGTACGTTGAGTCCAAAGAAAATTCTAAATTCTAATAAAATATAGATATTTTACAGAACAGCCTCTAGGTACGATCAGTCTAAAGAAAATTCTGAATTAAAATATGGACATTTAACAAAACAGCCTCCAGATATGTTGAGTCTAACGAAAGTTATAATAAAATATAAATATTTAACAAAACAGCCTCCAGGTACATTCAGTCTAAATAAAATTCTGAGTTATTCTTCCATTAAGCGAGATCATCACAGACAGGTTTCCATATGCAAAACAAATAAAAGGTATTAGTTAAGACCTAAATTAAATAGCTTTAAACTTTTTAATTTTCTGTTCATGACCAGAAGATAATTTCCTTTTCAGTTTTTTTTCTTTTATATATTTATAAATAACTAATCTTATGGCTTTATCAATCATTATTTCTTTCATGTCAATATGTTGTGAACAAAATAAATCAATATTTAAATCCCGTTTATACAAATCTTTAAATTTTATTTCTAATAGATCAAAGTGTCCGTTAGATTGCAAATAGGTAAACATTAAATCATGAATTATTTCAATTAAGAAGATTACTGTGTCACTGGCATACTTTAAGGTATTCACATCATTAAATTCTTTAAATTGCACAAATAAATGTCGATTTGTAACTGAATCTGAAAATAATTTAAGTTTACATTCAGCACAATTTGGTATATTAATTTTATTTAAAATGTATTCAGCAACATAAGAAGAAGCTTGGTTTTCCTCAATATTTGTAAAATCTATTTCAATGGGTTCATTATCTGGTTCGTCATTTATATTAGCTAAGTTTTGAGAAATATTACTTTCCTTATCAACATTATAAGATAATAGTGTCTTTACATCTGTAAGCGGAGTGCAATTGTCATCTAAGCAATTAGAATTTAATTTATTTGGTGAACTTAAATTATTTAATACTGTTGTTTTTAAAGCAGCTATAAATTGATGACATGTAGGATTATTGTTACAAATACCATGTTGCCTAATAACCCCGAACAAATTTTCAATAGGATCTTGATTTAAATTTCTTAAACAAAGGAAGTTAAAACCATCAATACTTTTTAACTGATTCCACAAAAATATAACTGATTTTATAGTTATCTGCCATCCTTTAATGAAAGAATACTGGTTGGTAACGTTTTGTCCGCTATTTATGTCAATTAATTGCCAGTCTCTCATTTGTTGTAAAATTTGTGACCAAAAGTTGAGATGATATGAATCTTCAGTTAAAGCACAACGATATTTTTTGCCATCATCGGAATAGAGATTAGAACTGTTTAATGAATCAAAAAGGTTATCAATTAAATGGCAAAACTCTGCAGTGAATGCTGCTTCTGAGGGCAAATCGTTGGATGCAACCCATGTCTCAATGGAAGAAGCAACTGAATAACTAAGCTGTCGGGCTGCTACTTTTACTTTCATTTTCAAATAAGTATCTTTAAAATTAAAATAATTTGGATTCATTTTATTGAGTTGTCTGTAAGTTCTTTTCTGACGATCTAAATTAAAAGCACTTTCAATGAACTGAAATTTAGCTGTTTTGTTATTTTGGAATTTCAAATTACATCTAAGTAAAGAGTTTCTAGTATTTTTCAATAAATGAGGAACATCATAAATAGTGACAATACGCACATCATTAACTGAAAAGTAATAGGAAGAATTATTTATTGTATTTTCTGCACATAACTGATTTAAAGCCGATTGATTAGTTTTGCCTTGGTCACATACTGTAGCTAAAACTTTTAAACCTATACTTTGCAATTTAGATATTAAATATACAATAATTAACTTTAAATCTTTGGCTGATATTGTTCCAGATGTAAAGTAATAAGCAACAACTTGTTTAAAATTTTTCCTCAGACCTCTTACCATGACAACTAATGCATGATTTGCTTCCTTACTTGAACGTCCCAAATGACCAAGGTCTTCGTAGCCACATATTAACTGTTTATTGACATCATAATGATAACCTGAACTCAAAGACATTTCATCAAATAAGAGAGCGCAACAACGATCAGCTTCATTCATATTCTCAACTTTTTGTTGTAAATGTAAAAATATATTTTGGTTTACGCCTGTTTCGAACGGGATATGAGACATTATATTTTTTAAAGTTTTACACGATGGAAATTGAAAAATAGCTGACAAATATCTGTACACTTTTGGACTACGCTTATATATTTAAAGAGCTAAAACTTTATCATCTACACTCCATCTTTTACCATTAGGTTTTTTATTAAAATTTCTTAACTGTGAATTTATAAAATTTTTAGTAATTGTATTTAGTTCTTTCTCAATTATTTCAAATTTACCTTGATCGTAAAGGGATTTAATGGTATTTAACTGATTTTTCTTCTTATCAAGCTGATTTTTAAGTTTTGATATCCTGGACTGTGCATTACATAAATTCTTCCCGATAATTAAGATCTACTTTTTTAACACCCATTTGATTTAATAGAGAAGTCTTATCTGGTCTTAAATGAAATTCAAATTTATCATTACCTACACTTTTACTATATGAATGATCGTTAGTTGAAGTCCCTGCTACTAATGAAATATCTTGCTCAACAGAACTTTTGCTATATGAATAATTGCTAGTCGAGGTCCCTGCTACTAATGAAATATCGCGTTCAATAGAAATTTTGTTATATGAATGATCGATAGTTGAGGTCCCTGCTACAGATGAAATATCATGCTCAATAAAATTTTTACTAATTGAACGATCCCCGATAGTTGAAGCACAGCTTAAATAACAATCAGCTCACAGACTCGTATGAGCGGGAACGTCTCGCGCAGATCTTCGCGCATGCCGCCATTTTGGGATAAATCGCGGCAGGGACGTGTGGTTGTAAAATATGCCCTTATAGCCATACCGTCAACGACTGCGTTATTGGCGCACGAATGCTGTATTTTCTGGTTTGTTGATTTTCTTGTATTTTATACTGTTATGTTATTTTATTTTTAAACAATTTCAAGTAAAACAAATTTATATTTAGTATGACACTTTCTAAATTGGGACAACTATTTTTAATCCGGTCCTGACTTGTATCCCAAAGGAGAGAGAGACAACAAGCTTCAAGGACAAATTTTCAGGTTTTAATATTTCAAAGGTGCCGCCGTAGAGTCTGTGAGCTGATTGTTATTTAAGCTGTGGTTGAAGTCTCTGACTCTAATGAAATATTATGTTCAACAGAATTTTCAATTTCCATAGAATTTACTAATAAATTTATATCTGAATGATTTTCAATTTGACTAGAATTATTACTTGCATCTGAATTGAAAAATTTGGAACAGCATTTGGAACTAAACGATTTTTTTTATAATTCATAAAATCTTTACTGTTAAAATGATCTTCGCAAGTTTTGAAATTTTTGGCATTACTGTCAGTTATATTGCAATTTTTTATCCATATATTAAAAGTGGAAATATCTTTCGGGAAATGAAAGAAATGTTTATTAACATACCCTTTCTTAAAAATTGGGTTAAACAATTTATTTATACACAAAGGATATTTACAAGAATATTTAAGTCGTCCTATTACCTCCATGATGATGTATATGTCAGGGACAGTTAGTTATTGTAATTCGTAACTATTAAAATCTGTTTTGTTCACAAAATATTTAACATTTACAGTATCGCTTACACAAATAAAAATATATGGAAATATTACTTACCTAGTTCAGTTCACCACCTCAACCATAAGACATTGTGTTTAGATATTATGTAGATATGTGCATGTGTATGTAACTGCTGAAAGTCCTGGAGCGCCTAACCTACAAATACATTTTTCAATAAGTGAGATTTTTTCAACACCGTTCCATATTATTTTATTACTTTTATAACGAATCTGTAATCTGTCTCTTACTTACCATGAAAAATATGCAATTATAAAATAGTTAAAAATTTATTGATTGATGTTGATTTTAGATTGGTGTTTTGTGATTGGTGGCGGGAATGGCGGGATGGCGGAATTGGGAGAACGTGATTCGTGATCGCGAAGGCTGGTGGTGGAATGATTCTGTTTTGTAGATAAAACAGGCAGTGACAAGTGTGACAGAGTATTTTATACTGGTGGCGCCATCACCTATGAAGGAGGCAAACTACTCGGCAATTTTTCACTTTTCGGGTACGAGTTTCCCCGGGCTGGTTTGCACTGTAAAATGCAGAATCACGCCTGAGCATAAGGTCCGCGAAAAAGGATATCTTTAAACAGTCGTTATTGATGAAGAAGTAGATAGTATTTTAGAATGTCGTTGTCGCAGTTGTCCAGCTAGTGAAGGTATATAATATTTTTATTTAACCATAATAAAATACATAAAAACATGTTTCCAGGGGGATGCAAACATGGAATAGCATTACTATTTTGGTTATTACGAAGAACTGTGGAACCTTCAGTTACTTCTGTAGAATGTTATTGGCGCAAATCTACTTTAGGGAAAGTAGGATCCTCATTGAAAGCCACGAAGTTGACAGATATGTATAAGAATATTCCTCCAGTTAACTTATCTACAGATTTTTTAAGTAAAGTAGTGAATAAAGGTTTGTCTCTAAAGAGCACTGGGGTTCTGATGGAATATTTTGAAAATTCTACCAGTCCAATTGAAGGTGTATCTCTATTTCACCTAGCAAATAATTTTATTAGGGAGCATAGTAGAAAGGCAAAGGGGCGCAGCTATTCCAAAAATTTCAAAAATATTTGTTTGTCGCTATACGAGGTCTGGCTATTAAATAACGAGACTGCGCGCCTAGAGGGCGCCCTAGACGTGTGGGGGTAAAAAACGAGTAGTGCGTTGGGTATCTAATTATCTTGTCTATGCACGCCCCAAAACACGTTTCCGTCACTATGACAGTATTTGTGCAGTAGCGGTTTGAATCAAACGTGTTTTTTTCTCGTGCCGAAAACCATGTGTGACGAAAAACAGGAGCAACGTATCAATCTCAAATTTCTCGTTAAATTGAAAAAAACTATGCTACTGCTATAAATTGTTGCAAGAGGCCTATGGGGACAATTCTCTATCTCGTGCGCGTGTTTTTGAGTGGTGTAAGCGCTTTAATGAGGGCCGACAGAGCACTGAAGATGACCAGCGCCCAGGTCGCCCTGTGACTGTTTCAACTCCGGCAATGTTGATCGTTTTTTTCGACATTAACGGTATCGTGTTGACTGAATGGGTTCCAGAGGGTCAGACTGTCAACCAGACTTACTATTTGTCAGTTTTGGCAACACTGCGAGAACGAGTTCGTAAAAAACGGCCCGAGTTATGGAAGAACAACTTGTGAATTTTGCACCAGGACAACGCACCTGCCCATAACGCGCTATCTGTGAAGCAGTATTTGGCCAGTAAGCGAACTCTAGTGCTCGAACACCCGCCGTACTCACCAGATTTGGCACCGTGCGACTTTTTTTTGTTTCCGAAGATAAAATCTGCTTTGAAAGGGACCCGATTTGAGTCGATGGAAGCGGTAAAGCAAAAAACGGCAGAGCTCCTAAAGACCGTCACCAAAGAAGACTTCCAGCACTGCTTCGATCAATGGAAAAAACGTATGGAAAGGTGTGTGGCGAGGGGAGGGGAGTATATTGAAGGGGAGCATTCGAATGTAGAATAATTTTTATAATAAAACCCTTTTTTGTAACCAGTCTCGTTATTTAATAGCCAGACCTCGTATATTCTCGGTCCCAAATTATATAAGAGGAAACTTGTTAAATTATTTTGTTTACTTAGTGCGTCAACTTTACAGTCATTTATAAAGCATATCAAAATTGCCCCTGAAGTTAATGACGTTCTCAAAATTTTAGAAAAGAAATTTGAAAATTTTGATTATATAAATAAATTATATAGATTCGGAAATTGCGGATCTTTACAGAGAAAGTAGAAATTGCCGCTTCATTCCAGGGAAGGTACGAACTTTAAGAGGGGCGGCGACGTGCATTGGTCTAGCATTCCCCACTACTACGGCAATCGGTTCCGTATCGCCAACGCCAATTCGCCATTGCAAATCTAACTGTCAGATCAACTGATGCCAGTGTTGTCAAATCTCATGCATTCCGAGGAAATCTCATGCTTTCATATTTTGATTACAAAATCTCATGCTTTTTAATAGACACAAAAAGAAATAATAAAATTATTAAAATTACTCTTTGAAATCTATCAAAACAAAAACCTAACGAGAAATAAAGGCAAAATTGAGGGCAAAATTGAATAGATAGAGGTAGGTATCTACAATATTTGGGTACTTGAAATATCCTTTATTGTAGACTGCTCTCTTAATAATTAGCAATGAATACATAAACGGGTATCACAGTCTACGGATATGAGGTGTGTGTGCTGTATTCACGCTGTATTGCAGTGATTCTTAACTCTATTCCGTAAGGGTACCTACATTTTCTGGAAACAACAGATTTTACGACCCGTGAGTCACCCTGCGTCACGTCAACTGCGCCTCAACGTTCGCCCGGCCTAACAATAAAATAAATTAGAAAGGTTACGTGGTTATAACTTTTAAGTATAAGTACCTGTAACTACCTACTTACAATGTAATATTATGATAAAATAGCAGAACATAATGATTTTTAATGAAATAAAAATGGCATTACAAAAGTAATTAAAAAGTACTTGCTTCTTTGAAATTATTCTCATGCACTGAATTTTTCCCACCTGGCAACACTGCTTGATGCAAACACGCTGTGGTCGAAGTTTGCGTGTAGCATGACACAAATACACGCAAGCGGCAAAATACAATTCACCATCAAGATCCTCACTTTCCAAATCTGTATATGGTCTGTGTAGACGAAATTAGTCCGAAAGCAAGTTTATTTTATACAAGAGACATTGATAAAATTTTTGGATTTGACGATGTAAATTTTCTTTTTAATGCATGCATCGTGTATGAATCTTTAGAAGTAAAAGAAACGGAGAAATTTGTCAGGAACATCAGCAACCTATTTGACCCTTTAAATTTCTCGAGTCAATTTGGAAAACCATAATTTCAAAATGCGTACATATTCACAACTGACAAAAACGATCTCTTTAGAACCTATTTCAATATGTTTCAGAAATCACAAATAATTGATTCAAAAGCAAAAGATATAACGTCTACAATAAAATGTATTACTGGGTGGAAAATAACAATTTTATGTTTCATTAAACTAGGAGAATTAGCTAACAATGAAGGTATGAAATTTTTATGAACTAGGAGCATTAAACAGGACTGTTTAAAAATTGTTTTGGGGCAATACACCAGCGTCACAGAAGGCATTTTCTCGAAAAACAAAACAATACTGAATACGTCTGTAATATCTTACTTCCTCTCCCAACGAACGTTTGCTTATACTGACAGTTACAAGGTGCTCCACATGCTGAGAAAGCTGCGTGCCATATCCTGCGAGTTTGAAACTATTTGCCCGAGTCCGTTTGCTGGTTTCGTTATGCTGTGGCATCACTATGGATGGATCTTTAACGGAGACAATTTTAGGAGCAACAAAATTTTTACCAACAAAAGGAATGAAAAGAGGTTTAAATTTAGAAGATAAGGTTTTAGATGTAGTTTGTAGAAAAAGGCAATTAAAAGTAGATAAAGCTGGAATATATTTGAATAGAAACTATCCAATATTTGAAGCGAGTCCTGATGCAATCAGTTCTGAATTCTGTATAGAAATAAAATGCCCTTCCAAAACAAAAACTTTTGAAAAATATTTAAAAGACGGAGAAATCACAAGAAAACCTTATGCGCAAATCCAGTTACAAATGTTTTTATGTTGCAAAACGAAAGGCTTATATTGTGTAGCTTCAGAAAAATTTGAACGTGTTTTTACTTGAAGTGCCACTTGACTCATCTTTTTGTGAACGAACAATGGAGAAAGCAACAAAGTTTTGGAAGGAGGCCATTTTCCCAAAATTAATAAATCAGTGATTAATTTATTGACAGATATTGATAAATTATATTAAATTATAAACTAATAATTAACACGTAGTAATAGTTTTAAGGAAAACTCAATATATGTGTACAGGGTGGCTCACGTAACATGACCCTGTACTTTATCTATAAAATTATAGGAAATATGAAAAAAGTAAGTACAAATTTTCAATATATAACATTTTTATATTTACAGAGGTGATTGGTTTCCTTCGGACTCCTACCAACATTCTTGTTTTAAATGGAACACCTGATTTTTTTAATTCTACACTTGTAAAGAAGTTGTTGTCGGGGTTTCGAATAATTACTGGAATAGGCTTAACGTCGTGGCGTTTATTGCACAACAATACAACTAACAAAATACACAAGACTAAACAGTTATTTTAACAGTAAGAAATAATATTGAGAGAGCGCGATGTTCCTAGTTCAACGTCTCAAGGGTAACTAAAATGTATGAGGGTCAGCGCATGCACGCCATCTAGCTCCCTTCCACGCGGTCCGTAACCGTTCATTGGGTATTCACGCTACACACTTGATTTAAAATATTTTTGATTATTACATATATTATCAAAGTCTTTACAGTTTGTGTGTTATGGATCTTTTAGTTTTTTTTTTTAATGTGCATAATGTACTTATCTATTAAAAAAATGTATATACTTCAAATTACCACTTGACATACTATGACAGGATGCTAATATAGGACCACCACATATAATGAGTGTTCAAATAAAAACGAAGTCGAAGTTGGCTCTGACACACTGAACGTAGCGCGTAGCTTATAGTGGCCAACCTAACTTTATTTTTTAGCAAGTTGTATAGCTGCTGTCAGTTTCATTGAAAATATAGTACTTTGACAGATTATGTTAAGTTGGCTGCTGTACAGTGTGTCCAATTTTCGTGGTAATTGCATGGTTTCTCCTATTTCCAACGGAGATAGGGACTTGCAAGTTTCACATTCCTGATCTACTTTTTTGAGAAAAGATGGATGGCGCAAACAGAATGTCCGTATCTTCTTTTGTTTCTGAGATACAGGGTGAAATTGAAAATTTACCATTTTACGGCACATCCGTATCTTGCTTATCCTGCAACATATCAACAATCTGAAAATGGCTCCTTATAGAACTTTTTACGTAGAATCCATTGGCGTACTTAGTTTATTTGTCAGGGTGCTAGTTTTTGAGAAAAATAGGTAAATTAGGTTTTTTTAAATGGAACGCCCTGTATATTTTTACACCGTTCGATTCAGCTCGATTTACTCTTTTCAAAAATATAACATAGTATGTAGTTATTTTTAATGCTTTCGCCATAATCTGCAATTAAACTTTTTATCTTGTTGATCAGCTCTATTGACCCTTAGTAGGCTATGGCAGCTAAACAAAAAACTATTCTACTAGTACCTGTCAAATTTATTGTGTTTATCCAGTACAAACGTAAAGCTTTTCACAAATTTCTCTTGATCAATAATACAAGTATGGCAGTAAACCAACGTTTTCAATATTATGAAAAGTATGATATGCTTCGTTGTTTCTTTGAACGTCAAGAAAATGCCGATGATGCATCTGAACTTTATTTTAATAGGTATTTATTACTAAATTTCTACTAAACTTACTTAGTAACTTACATTAAAATTTTTGTAGATATCCAGAGCGCAGGCAACCAAATAAAGTGATATTTTTTAAAATGAAGTCAAATTTGTTAAATTATGGTTCCTTTGTAAACCCAGACCTAAAATGTATAACAAGGAAAATAATGAAGTTGACAATATCAATGTATTGGCTATCGTAGAGGCCGCTCCCAAAACTTCTTGTATAGAAATACAAGAGCATGTAGGTGTGACAAAGTCCCGGGTACAAACAATATTACATAAAAATAAATTCAAGCCTTATAAATCAAAAATAGTGCATAGGTTACGCCCCGGTGATGCAGAGCGACGCATGAATTTTTGTAGATGGTATCTGGAAAATATTCAGAATGACATAAACTTTTGCAGAAAAATCATTTGGTCTGACGAGTCGTATATTAGCAGTGCTGGTATTTTCAATAGACACAATACTAGGCACTGGTCTCAAACAAACGAATTTATTACATTCACCCGTAAACAGCAAGGCAGATTTGGCTTCAGTGTATCTTGCTTTATACTTGGGGGCAGAATAAAATACGAAATTTTCGAAGAAAGACTGTCTGCCGCCCGATATTTACAAATTTTAAGAAATAATTTGCCAAATTTGTTGGATGAGATCCTTGGGACATTTGCCTGAAATATACTTTCAGCAGGATGGGGCTCCAGCTCACAATTCTCACAATGTGACTCAATATTTAAACGACAATTTCCCGGATCACTGGATTGGTACCAGAGGACCCGCAAACTGGCCTCCTAGATCACCTGACCTATCTGTGCTCGATTTTTTTCTTTGGGGTTTTATAAATATAAAATTTATAGTGTGCGTCACGAGACTAAAAATGATCTTAGAGTTGCAACCCAACAGGCATTTACAGAATTGCAAGAGCGGCCTATTATCATTATTAATGCCTTGAATAGTATAAGAAAAAGATGTGAAATGTGTATTACGAAAAATGGAAATGTGTTTGAACAGTATTTAAAACATAATGTTAATTAGAGTAGAAAAATATTATTTAGTTAATTTGTTATTTGTTTATTTTATTATTTTTTAGGTAGTTAGTTATTTGTTCTCTTATTTATTTATTTATTCTCTTTATCCTTTTGTTATATCCTTAGCCAATATAAGAAATACAAGTTCATCTGTGGTTTACTTAAACCTACCAGTAAAAAACAATAATAAAAAAATATATTATTATTATAATTAAAATCATCTATTGAAAACATCATGAAATAAGCTACAGCCTGAAACTAGATCTCAACAAGAGATCACAGAAATTTACACCAACATGAATATTATTATTTTGTTATTTGTTAGTTGTATATACCGGTTTGTTTATTTATTTGCATATTCTTTTACTTTAAAAACTGTTTACCTTATTTATTTACTTACTACATTTCATATCCTGTGCCTTGATATAATATTGAATTGATATTGAATTTCAGACAGATAAACTATTTTTTGAAAATTACATTTTTGTAAAAATGTTTGTGTTATGGTTAGTTTACCTCGATAATATCAAAATCGACTTTAATTGCAGATTATGGCGAAAGCATTAAAAATAACTACATACTATGTTATATTTTTGAAAAGAGTAAATCGAGCTGAATCGAACGGTGTAAAAATATACAGGGCATTCCATTTAAAAAAACCTAAGTTACCTGTGTTTCTCAAAAACTAGCACCCTGACAAATAAACTAAGTACGCCAATGGATTCTACGTAAAAAGTTCTATAAGGAGCCATTTTCAGATTGTTGATATGTTGCAGGATAAGCAAGATACGGATGTGCCGTAAAATGGTAAATTTTCAATTTCACCCTGTATCTCAGAAACAAAAGAAGATACGGACATTCTGTTTGCGCCATCCTTTTTTTCTCAAAAAAGTAGATCAGGAATGTGAAACTTGCAAGTCCCTATCTCCGTTGGAAATAGGAGAAACCATGCGATTACCACGAAAATTGGACACACTGTACATTACGTTCTATACCCAAATTTTCAGAGCCAAATTGACTTCGTTTTTATTTGAACGCTCCTTATAAAATTTGGGAAATATGTATAAGTTGTCATTTAAAAAGCATGAGATTTTAAAGAAATTCTTAGCCCTGTAAATATCAAAATGTTATAAAATAAGAATTTCTTTTGTCAAAAAACTTTTGTATTTAACTTTTTTGTATCCTATAATTTCCAAGATAAGGTACCTACAGGGTCATCTTACGTGGGCAACCCTGTAACTAGAAATAAAACAATTTTATAATTATTACAAATGTTTATTTATTACCTACAAATAAAAATATTTCAACCTTTGGTTATGTTTTGATGAATTAAAATAGCATAGACTACAATCAGTATTTTATTAGACGATCTTGTAGATTAACAAGACTACAAGTGATTATAACATGGTCCAATAGAGCATCAGCGGCACGTGATCAAAGTAGGCGTGGCTACTGGTTTGGAGGATAAACAAACAGCGATCATAACCTCAAACGTATTTATTACTATTTATTTATTATACGTTTTCACGTTACCTTAAGTGGTTGTGTTCTGGTTATAGTTTATTGTTATTATTTTTCGTTTTTTTGTGGCTACAATATTCCTTCATTTATATAATCATGTATAGTGAATATTATTGTCTAATGTAGACACTGAAAGTCATAGATGCTGAAAGTGCTGATAGATATAGACATAAAATAAGTGAAATTGGAATAGATCCATACACATTCATTCTGATAATGAAGAAGATTTTCCTAAAAGTTTATATCCAAATACTGTAAATTATTTGTTATATAATAAAAGTGCTTATACACATAATCAAATTTGTGGTGTTTTTCTAGGTACTAAAATCGAAAATTAAAACAAGTAGAGCTAAAGTAATATCAAAAATAAAATTACTGATGTTTTGTTTATCCACTTTTACTGTTTAAACTCTCCTCAAATAATATAATAACTTTTAAAAAGTATTTGTATGACACACATTATTTCGCTATTCTAACCCCACATTTTAACAATTATTTTCAGATACTTATCAATAAACGTAACAATCTTATATGCAGAACTATGTAAGTTTATGTTATAACAATACTTACATCTATTTAAAAAAAAAATAAGTATTTTGAAAGATTTCAGTAGGTACCTAAAAATTTGCTGGATATATCGTTTACTGACGTTATGTATTGATTTTACTTCGATACATTTAAATATTCGCAGGTGGCATGAGATCACATTCTTGTTATTTGCTAAATTCTATATTATTCAGTTCTTAAATTACTTGTATTTGTACAAAACACTATTTCAAGAATACAGCGCCCTTAAAGCATATTAAAGGCTTAGAAAATAAGTAATTTTTCTCACCAAAAATGTACGCATATTATGTATATAGGTATGCATATACAACATACTAAAACAGTTTCATTTCAAATAATCTAAATTACCTACAAAAGGAATATTTATTTATAACTAAAAAATGGTACTGGGATATGGTATTCATTCTACAAGATTTTATATAAAATTATATAAAATATTAACTTTTCACAAAAAAAATATTACTGAAAACATTTGAATTCGTAAATAGCAGAAATATGTGCCAGTTTTAAACAAAGTTTTCCAAAAGTAGGTATCCACAGAATAAGAATAAATAAAAATTTAGTCCTGAAATAGGTTGCCACTAAATACAATCAATACATATGCTGCTGTGGCGTTTGCACAGCCACGGAAGATTGATGATTTATTTTTTCAAACCTCTTTTTCTTCATTTAATATTTTTTTTCTTGATTCTTTTGATGAAGTACCAGATGTATAACTCATATTCACAGTGGGGATCTAATCCGGATTATTTTGCTCGTGCAAATTTGCAGGTTTCCCTCCTATAGTATAATAAATGTATAATTTTTGCTCCTTTATGTTTTGCACATATTCTTCCAAATTTAATTTTGGACTGTAAGGTCAGCTCTTTTTAAACTATTCATCCAAGCCTTTTGCCTCTCAGATGCTAACTGGTTAAATTGTTTATGTCTGTCGAATTCAGAACGAATGCTGAAGAAACTAACATTGTCTCTTGCAGAATTACTGCCACAGTTTACTACCATACAATAATTAGGCATTTTATAATACAAATAACACTCAAATATTTAATAATAAATTGGAATAAATATAAGGTTATACTTTTGTTTATCCTCCAAACAACGACCTTGAAAATGGTACCGTCACGTGCAGATGCCCTATAGATGAACTATTCTTGAACGTATAACAGCGTGTGGTTTTGACATAGTAAACTCTCTCAATCTTCATATTAGACGTTCAATATGTACCCTCAGTGCACTTATTACTTTGCCATATCGTACATCATGTTTACTTAATTTTTGTCCTGAACTAAGACTCGGAGGCCTTAATAACCTTGAATTTTTAGTGTTAATAATGGTTTTTATTTGTTTAAAACCTCTGTCAGTCATTATAACACAATTCATAGGAAGAACATCAATAAAACTTGAATTCTTTACTATTTCAACACCTGTTGCACGACCACCAAATCCACATGATATAAAATTTATTAGTCCGTTACAAGTACATCCAACTAAATATTTTATAGTGTTACATGTTTTTATAGTGTTTTATAGTGTTAGTGTTTATATTCACTCCATGTTAATGCTTGGTGCAATGCATTAGAAGGCTTTTCAACTTCTATTTCGAAACAATCTATAATGGCTTGAACATTATGATAATAAGCTTTAAACTGATTTGGAAGTAGTTTTTTAATTTTCCAATTTGAGGGCCAAATAATTAATTGTTGCATAAGAAATGCTATTACCGGTACACTTTTATTAAATATTTTACTGATTTGACTTGTACTTTTGTCAAAATCCAATCCTATTCGCCAAAATTGATCGTTTGTCCTAATTTTTTTTAAAGCAATCATTACATTGGTATGACAAAGGTAGCTTTCTTCCACAATCAAATTTGATTATAAAATAACAATCCTTTGGCAGTCCCAAATAAAAGCGACTGTGATTTTCTAATTTACATAACTCTGTATTCTCACTTTTGACATATTTATTGTCTGAACTTTCGGAAACATTTGATATATGTGAAGCCACATCACTTGCACTTGCATTGTCAGTTGAATCATCTTTTAATTCTTGAGCCTGTTGCTTTTCTGTTGTTTTCCTTTTAATGGTATTTACCCCCTTCTCTGCAGTATAAACTTTTGCACTTGTAAATTTGGATTTTGCTTCTGGTTTAACCATAACAGATTTATTAGCTGTTGTAATTGAGACACTTAAAGAACTTGGCATAGCTTTGTGCACGCAATGGCGTTGTACAAATTCTCCTGAAGATGATGGTACTGTGTCAGTACCTTCATGGCTTGTACTTGGCTGTGGATCATCATACAGTCTTCTTCAAACAGATAATGTCTCTAATATATCACCTTTCCATTTCCTAGTCAAAGGACTTAACTGTGGTCTAGTAGAAGATGTATCTGCTAGGTTTCTATGAGGTACAGTTCCGGGTTTCAATCGAATTCTTTGACCAATTGTTTTATAATACTGCCAATTTTCAGCATCACTTTCCAACTACATTAGTACACGAAATACAAGTTAATACAATACATAAATATACTAGTTTTGTACTTACATTGAAATGGTCTTCACAACAAAATATAGCAGCTCCTGATGGAATAGGATCAGAGTTGTTTATTGCTTGATACCACAGAGTTCTAATATTTACATTTATGGCACAGTTATAAAAATCTTATTAGGATAATTTAAACTGGTATTTTTACAGCTTTTTATGAAACAACTTTTCTGAGACATTGTAATATTCACAAATCAACAAAACTGTTTATAATAACATGCAGATCATGTGAACATAACCTTCAATGTCAAATATCAAATGTCACCGTCAGCGCGTCAGAAAACGTTTGAATTGAATGATCACATTCTATCACAAATGAGAGTTCAGATTTATTACGTCACAGCAGATTTATTACGTCACACGTTTACGTGCCAAATTATTTATTCAAATTTCAAAAATTTTTTAAACAAAAATGCGGGTTTTGTTTTTAATAAAAATGTTCAAAATATATTTATTTAAACGTTTTCTTTAAAAATCAAGCAAAGAAAAATAATTGAAAAATACCCCTTTGTGCGTCCGTGGGACTTCCAACTTTGGACATCCTTTGGAATTTGGATGTTCATAGGACGTCCTTATTGTGTGTATGTAATTCAAAATTCATATAATAAAAATACTGGTTTAATTAAAAATTATAGAAAAAAAGTCTATATTATTGTAATGGGACCCAGTAAACATGTAACATTCATGAAACGTTTCAATTAATACATTTTAATGAAAATTTGAAACATTTCATGATATATTTCAGAAACATATATTTTTCATACCATCACATATGAAACAAATATGAAACGTTTCAGAAATCGAGTACATGTATTTATATCCGATAAACATGTCAAATACGTTTTGAAAGTGATATGGTTAAATTTATATTTAACGCGCATGCGCATAAGGAATGTGTGCTAAGTGTAGTGTATTGCCATGGCAGGGTTGGCAGCAATTGACGGCATTGGTGAATTGGCACTCACTGTGTCGTGTCGTAATGTGTCGTCACAGCATAAATAAATACAGCAGTGAAGCTAGCGGGCGGCGCCTTTCATCTATCGTCTCTGTATCAGCCATCTTGCTGGACTAACCGCCAGGCCCGGACTCGCTAATTTAGTACAGCCGAACAGAGGCGTCTTGAGGACAAATGTAAAAACTACCACCTACAAATTGCTTTCTTAGCAATAAATTTAAAATCAGGAGCATGTGATTTATTACCTCTATTGTAAAATATTTTCTTACATGAAAATGTTCACTTCATTCAGTTATTTTGTGTTCTTAAACACGCAGAAACATTATTTAAATATAACTTTATTGCATATTTCCTATATCAGGTATAATGATAATAAAAATAAAATATTATTTCTATTAATATACAAGTGAATTCATTTACAAAATCATTAACTTTAAGATGTCGAGTACATACATGTAACTGTAATAAATTACTAGTGCACATGCACAGAGGCAACTTTATTTACGGTTATACTTAAATTTGATGTAAATTTACGAATGTATGTATGTATTGTACTAAAGGTGACAAAAATACTATATTGAAACCAATAATTCAGCTAAACTGCCACACAAAATAAAATTTACTGTTTTTATGTACATACATCAATTTTAAGATTACATGTAGTTACAATTACTTTTAAGGCTTTGGTTAAACTGAATTTTGAAGACATGTAAGCGTCAAAATTATAAATTTCCGTGCATAATTGCAACTATAGTTGCGGTAAGAATTCAGACAACTTACGTCACAGCTGACGTTGCGCAAATTTGTTTTCATCAACATAGTTTTCGATAGTTTATCGCGTTAAAAACAATTATTTTTTGTAATTTAGTGTAATATATAGTGCAAACATTTAGTGTAGCATATAGTTTTATTATTCTCAGTTGCAGTTTCTTAAATATTTTGGTGAAAATACATATAATGAATTATTCATTTGTTCGTATGACGTAAGTCATCTGAATTCTTGCTGCAACTTTCCGTCTCTCACATAAACTTAAATCTCTATTATAATGTAAACGTCCGTTGGGCTTTTCTGTATTTGCGATAATTTATATATTTATAAAAGCTGCAAGTTCTCTGAGACAGAATTTAATATATTTACTAGTAAATATATTAAATTTTTTAGATAATTCTAAAATTCTAAAAAATTTAATATATTTACTAATAAATATATTAAATTTTTTAGATAATTATTGAATAGAGTTTTGTCTGTGGATGTTCATTAGCATACCTAGATGTTTGGTATCAGAGAACATACATATGACTTCATTGATAAGAATTGTAGGAGATTTGATACATATTAGCTTAAAATACCTTTCTTAAACAGTAAAAAATGTTACAAAAGCTAATAATAAGGAATATATAGGTAGATATTGTGGGTGTAATTCAACGCAGGTTGGGGCTTTTGTCCACTGAGTAGTTAGTTTCACACAATATTGTTAATACCTGAAAATATATGGAAAAAAAAATTGAACTCTTTTTATAATATAAAAAAATTAAAACTGATTATGTTTTTGTGACAAAAAAAAAACATTAAAATAGAGAAAGTTACTAACAAATATAGAAATATATGTATATTAACTAAAACTAAATACAGTATATCTAACGGTTCATGGGTATATGAATAAGCTAAAAATATGAGAAAAAGAAAGTACATCTAATAAATATAACATATAACATAACTGGAATAACGGGATTCTCCTGTTCTCTCTCATCATCATCATCATCATCATCATCATCATCATCATCATCATCATCATCATCATCATCATCATCATCATCATCATCATCATCATCATCATCATCATCATCATCATCAATTATTATCAATTATTATTATTATTATTATTTCTTCCCAAGCCCAAGCTATTTAACGAAAACTTTTCTCCTGAGTACCTTCTCTACGAGATATATATGTCGGAGTTGGCAGTTTTCTGTAGTTCCTCGGTATAGAAGGCACCTCTTATAGGATTCCCCTGCATATCTTTCAAGAGGTATGTCGTTGGATTCGTAATTTTAACCGACGCAATTTTAAATAGCTCCGTCGTCCAATTAGGTGTGTATCCCTTATCGAAGACGTGTTTATTCTTGCTGATGCGCACAACATCACCCACTTTGAATATTTGTGAACCACTTATCTTATGCCCGTACCTATAGTCGATGCTTCGATCGGACTCATACTTGAGTACGACTCAAGTAAACAATTACGTATTATAGTTCGTACTTCGTCGCAGAGTACGACTCCATCCGTGCTTAGCTAACGCCCGTGCTCAAGTCGACAGGAGAGCAACCTTGAGTCGTTCTCCGTGTCAGTTTCTGTAGTTTCGAGGTTAAGATTTTGAGTTTATTGTTTACGTACCGGCTGTGAAACGAATAACCTATATTATGGATCGTGAAGACAATTTAGAATTTTTGGAGTTTATTGATTTTGTGGAGGCAGAAAATCTTCAAAGAATACCGAAACGGTACATCCGTGATAATGAAAATCCCATAGAATTCTACAGTGATGGTGAATTCCGTAGTAGATATAGATTTTCTAAAAATACTGTAGTAAACATTGTACTTCCACTAGTAGCAAATCACTCGGAAAAAATTAATAACCGTGGATTACCTTTTCAACCAGTACTACAACTGTTAATATGTTTAAGATTTTATGCCACAGGCAACTTCCAGGTAAATAATGTTCAAACATTTTATAAAAATATGTATTTCATTCAGTTTTTTTTTTGACCGTCACTGGTGATTTAAGGGGAGTCAGCCAACAGCTTGATTATTGAAAGAGTGTCTGTATTATTGGCAGAACGTGTCCATCATTTTATAAAATTTCCCGACACAGAAAATATCCAGAGAGATAATATATCTACATTTAGGAGGATGTACGGTTTTCCAGGAGTTGCTGCTTGTTTAGATTGTACACATATTCCTGTAGCAAGTCCAGGTGGTGACAATGCAGACATTTTTCGTAACAGGAAAGGATACTTTTCAGTTAATGTACAGGTTAGTACTCGTAATTTATGTGAGATTATATTAAAAATGTGTCCTCATTTATAGGCAGCAGCTGGACCACGTATGGAAATATTAGATATTGTTATCAGGCATCCTGGGTCTACTCATGACAGTGTGATATTTGACCGTAGCGCTTTGCGGGTTCGTTTTGAACAAAGACACCTACTCGGTTTGTTGCTAGGTGATAATGGATATCCATGCAGACCTTACTTATTAACTCCTGTATTGCAACCAGGTAACACAGCAAATTTGTTCTTGCTGCAGATTAATTAAGTTTTTTATTATAGCAACAGCTCAAGAAAGACGGTACAACACTGCACATATAAGAACCCGAAACATCATTGAGAGAGTATTTGGGGTATGGAAGAGGAAATTTCCTTGTTTAAGAAGAGGTCTAACAACAAAATTAAATACATCATTAGCTGTAATAGGTGCAACTGCAGTATTGCATAACATAGGTATTCAGCAAAATGACTACGACGCTGTGGAAAATGAAATAGAAAATATTGATGAACCTATAATGCCTATACAAAACAATCAACTTGGCCTTCTATTTCGAGCAGACTTTATAAATCAACATTTTTAAATTTAAATATGAGTACACATTTAATTTTTTAATATAATTTTAAGTTACTCTTAGCCCTAGTGATTATTTTTTAATATTATTATATTAAAATTAAGCTATTTCTAGATAATTTAAAAATATCTCGAAACAGTAACTATCTAATATTACCATACAGTATATTTACCTTTTAATATTTAAAAATGTTAAGTTATATGTTTTTTGTTTGAATTTTTGTCATTTCTGAAAAAAATTAAGACTACCACAATTAAATATTTTCTGTTACTATGATGCAAAAAATATGTGATGGGATTTTAAATTTAAAAAGTAGATAGCAGTGATTTTTTTTAAATCATATAATCAACAATTTACTAATCTTATGCTCAGTTATCATTGTCAATATTTAAACGGCAACAGGTAGAAAATAAAAGGCACATTAAAGTTCAAAGTTATATTTTTATAAATTATTTTGTTTTTTAAATATATCTAACTTTAACCGAGCTAGTTCTTTTTCTGCCTTTTCCTTCTCGAAAACTTCATTAGCTATTTCCAGCTGCTTTTTTTCGATGAGCATTTTTATTTCATGCAGTTCTGCCTGCTGTTTGATAGCCTCCGTCATTTTGTTGACACGGAGACTACATTCTGTGTCGAAAATTAAGGATTTTCCCTTCCGTGGCGTAACAGCTGTAACATAGAATTCAGTGCATCTCACATACATTTTTCAACATTCTGTCTATTGAACTTTAATTTTGAAATCTGAAAAAATACTTAGCTTATACAATAACTTACTAGTAGCAGCTGGACGAGAATAATAATTAGAAGTAGATGGTCCAGGACGAGGAGAAAATGTTTCGGCTGTTGAGTTTGTAACAGCAGGAGTAGCCACCGAATTATTTGCACTCAAGGGAATTTGAGAGGTATCTGTAAAATATTTTAATTACGGTCGCATTTCAGGAGCCATAAAATTATTTTATACATACCATTTGTAATGGTGTGACATATCTTGTACTTTTCGTCGTCCCCAGCATCACCATTGCCTATATTGAAATCGGCACTGCTTTCACAAGCTAAAAAGTGATAGTGGTAAATAATCATATATTAATATCTGGAAAAATGTATTTTATATCTGTTCAGATAAATAAATTGATAGGGATTATCTATTTTATTTATATTCACTTTAAATAATTTATTTTTTACCTGATGTATGTGGCCGATTTTCAAATGAAGTTGTACTATCCCATGGACATTCCAACGTAACATCCATATGAGGTGCCGAGACAGCTACAGCCTCCATTACAGGGTCTTCATCTTTTTTTGCGGGGGGACCACCTCCAGTTAGCAGCATATTATATCTCTGGCTGGTTGTCTCCTTACGCTTCCTACAAAATGTTTGAATTTATAATGTACTGTACTCAGGATGCCACCAGTAGTAATAATTTTTTGTACTATAATAAATCAAACACAGTATGCATTAATGTTAACTAATAATTTTTATTCACCTCTGCTTCAAATTATTCCACAATTTCTTCAATTGTAAAGCCTTTCGCTTTACACTAACTATATGGGCTTGAGAATTATATTCCTCCGCTATCTTATCCCAGGCACCCTGTTTAGTTTGAACTGTTGCCGCATCCGTCTTTTTACATTCGACAATATGATGCTTATCAACCAAAGACGCCAAAAGAATTTTTTCCCGGGTAGTATACGCCCCAATTTTTTTTCCATTCTGTAATATAACAAACAAATAGGTAATTAAAAAATACATACATATGTGAATGTATGGGTATTGAATATGATATTTATTACTTACTTTCAAATAATATTTTTGGTACCTAAAATTGTAAATAAAATTAAACCAAGAAAAAATGTAACACAATAATAGACCACTGGAATACAGAATACACGTGTACACGCACACAAGATACAAGTCAAGATTTATGTGACTGAACCACTGAACTGACACAGAAAATAATAATTTGCGCCAAATTTCCAGTACGCCAACTACAATAAATGAAAATTACTAAAGTAAGACTCAAAAAACGATACTCCGCCGAGTATTGCCGAAGGCTCGATTATTAGACGCCAGGTATACTTGGGATGTAAGTACGACTCGGTCGAGTCGTTCTCAAGCACGAGTTCGAGTATCGACTATTGGTACGGGCATTAATGTGATTGTATGCAGACTTTAAAATTCTCTTCTCGTTGGACTTATTTACGTGAGACGGTTTGTATCCGGTGGTACGATGTCGGGTTTCGTTGTATGAATTAGTAATTTCCTGTAAAACGTCTATCCACTTATATGTACAGTTTAGTCTAAAGTACTTGTACAGCTTTGATTTCAAAGTTCTTATCACTCGTTCTGCAATGGCAGCCTTTTTCACGCTGTACGTATTGTAATGATTAATATATTGCTTCTTGAGGAGCCGTTGGAATTTTTGGGTAGAGTTCGGTACCCTAATCAGATTGTAAATTTTTACACGTTCGTTTACTTGTTTCTAGAATGTCCTGGAACGCCTTCATCACCTCGTCGCCAGTCTTTCTTTTTACAGGCCTGGTCCATATGAGTTTCGAGAAGCAGTCGATAACTACTAAAATGTACTTAAAATTTCTATTCATTTTAGGGTAATTCCCCATTTCGGCCAAGTCCATTTGCCATAGGTCATCAAACCCCTTAATAATCGTACGTCTGCGAGCATAGTTTTTTCTCATAGGCTTATGAAGTTCATTTACCAGTTGAATTTTTTCCTTAGAATGTTTGATTCGCATGACAGACATTTTGAACTGAGGTTTAACCACCAATTCACGATGTAATATACTCTTAAATGAGATTTTTATTAATAGTTTTAAGTATGTGCTGCTCTAGTGTGTCAACCATTTTTTTAATATCTTCAACATCTTGAATTTTTCTCTGTAATTCTTTTAATATCACTTTCTTGACGTTTTTCTCATGGATTTGAGTAGGTTGCTGGAATCATTGTGTTGGAGCTGCTTTAAAGTAGCATGTATTGCATCACCATATTCTTTCGTGGTGACATCAGTAGCTTCAATGGGCTGTTTCACGTAACATATCCTCAAATTACCAATATTAACGCTTCCCTCGGGAGTAAATGAAAATCCAGTTGTATGAGGTATGTAAGGTTCGTTAAAATTACGATGACGATGAGAGCTACGTCCGAATTTATCGAGACTCATCATGTAGAATGACTGTAAATCGTTTGATACGCAACTTTCTAGTATTTGATTTACGTAGGATATGTGTGACGTAAAACGTGACATAAATGTGATGTAAATTATTTTAGCCTCATAATTGCTGCAATTTCATCATAATGAGACGCATGTCAACTATTTGTTTAATATCTTTGACATCCTCTTCTTGCTTCTTACTCAGTTGGCTAATAGTATCTGTGAGCCGTTTGACTTAACTACATCGAGTATATCTGTAGTCCTACTAAGTACGCTATTTTTTACCGCATTAACACTAGTTTCCAAATCCTTGTGTAACTTAGAAATTTCCTCTGTAATTCTTTTAATATCACCATCAACATATTCATTCGTGCATCAGTAGCTTCAATGGGCTGTTTCACATAACATATCCTCAAATTACCAATATTAACGTTTCCCTCGGGAGTAAATGAAAATCCAATTGTATGAGGCATGTAAGGTTCGTTAAAATTACGATGACGATGAGAGTTACGTCCGAATTTATCGAGACTCATCGTGTAGAATGACTGGAAATCGTTTGATACGCAACTTTATAATATTTAATCTAAGTAGGATATGTGCAACGTAAAACGTGACATAAATGTGACATCGTGACATAAATGTGACATCATGACGTAAAACGTGACATAAACGTGACGTAAATGTGACATAAAAACGGACAATTGCGACGTAAATGTAACATAGACGTGACGTAAATAAGGGTAACTAAACTATGATACTATTTTAGCCTCTTTTAACTCCTCGATAATTGCTGCAATTTCATTACTATGATTTCCAGCGTTCCGAGAGGCTACCAGTAGCCTCAGACGATCGACAAGTTCGTTGGGATCATCCCAGTAAATATATTCCATCGGTCTTGTATTGTAAGTTAGCTACTAACCCTCTGCCAGTAGTTTTACGCGGCATTTTAATAAATAGCGGTCTAATAATTTCCCTATACTTGAACGAACTGGAGCTCTTTAAGCGTCCTACTTTGTCTTTGTGTTCCTCAGTCATTTGAAGAATATTTTTCTAAGATTCCTTATCCTCTTCATTGAAAGACGGATCATGATAGAAAATCAATTGGTACAATCCTGGTGTTCCTTTGAATTGATGTCCATCGATTATTATATTACCAGTACGAATGCTAAAATCGAAACGTTTGCTACCGAGTAACCACGATGAGGTTAAGGAATCGTATACTGACCCATAATTGTTATCAATTACATAGCTGTTAGCCCGATGCTCTGTAACTTACTTTTGAGATATTGCAGGATATTGATCTAAATATTCTTCCAACGCTTCTTGAGTTATATCTCCAGGTTGAGTTACTGGTTCCTCTTCTACATCATCTTCATCATCAATTTTAAACGATGAAGATGATGCTACATCTTTCAATGGTAAAAAGGCTGACTGGTAGTATGCAGCCGGTTTTTCTTCTACGTTCAGTTTGTTCTTCTTCTTCTTCTCCTCCTCTTTCTTAACGGAGGGAACGTTAATTCTTTCATTTAACTTGAGCGATGTACTGGCTATTTCTTTTAACGGTGTTACAATGGGCTTAAACAGTTTCTGAAGTGCTTCATCTTCCACCATTTTGCCCAGTTTTAGAGCCAAGTACATTCACTTAATCGACTTTGCGAGTTCATTGATTTTTTTCTTTCACGCTGTCTTGGTGATAACGTAACCGTTAGATTCATTATAATTAATGTCAGCGTTCACCATAGCTACATCTTTATATACTGATCAAAACCTTTTCGGTAGCGTCCTTTGTGAAAATCAAAGTCTTTTACGATTACCATTGTACTATTAGATTGCAATTATCTCGAAAAAGCTGCTTCGGTATCTTGGAATATGTCTGACATAGGTAGGCGGCGTCGATATTCTTGTGTCTGCACATCGAGTAGTAGTAATAATAATAATATAATAATATCTCTACCCCTCATTCTAATCACGAGGATTAGCCCAGAAGTCGAAGACTTGTGCGGGAGAAGGGGCGGCATATTATTATTAGGCAGGCCGCATTTGCGCCCAGGAACGACTTACGTTGGTAGGCCCTAACCACCATTCAGTGCCGGAATGAGGGAAACCTGGAAAACCTCATTAATTATGGGGGTAGTCAAATGTCAATCGGTGTCAATCTCTCACATTGACCCAAGCCAACATTTTTCCACCCTACCATACCCGCAGAGAGGGTGCCAATCTCTCCACGAATATAGCTTATATACGGTCTACCGGCTGCGGGGGTCGAACCCACAGCGATCCAGTCACCTCGATTCAAGTACAGACGCCTTAAACCGCGCGACCACTGACCGAGTATTCACGTATCTTTTCCTGTTTATCACATGCCACATCGTCGAATATGAATATGGAATGATGTCGAGCATCTGTCGGACTAATAATTTCATCGCTAGCCCCATATGGGAAACATCCGATTTCCTTCACTTTACTCAAGACATCTCCCAACAGTTGATATTTAGGCTGGTATAGGGACGCATACGACGAATCTGAATGAATTCGGTAGCAACGAGCCATGTTTGCCTACAATACTATGATTTTCACCGAAATCTAAGTTTTCAATGGGAAGCGTCTGCTCTTGTTGAACTACCTTCATGGTTTGAAGACATCCATCAAATTACTTTCCGAGTCATTTCTAATGCCGCTGCGATACGGTGTGTTAAATTCATAAATATGTATTTTTATATGTTCAAACACAGATAGCTATTTTAAAATAAACGTTAAATATTTACCTGCCACTATATCGTCAGGAAATATTGTAAGGTAAGCATTTGCGGTAAGTTTTCTTCTTTGATCTTTGAACATTTCTTGTGAAAAATGCTTAGTACATATTCGAAAATTATATAAGTTTTTATCCAAAAGATCTCTAACATTTAACCACTCACTCCTTCGCTCTAAAACAATTTTATGTTAATACTTTTTAGATGAATTTCAATGAATTCAAATGCAATCAATTTTACAATAACAAAAAAATAAGAAAGGAATACTGTTTGCAAATTGCAATAAGTATGTAATGCTGGTCGAAAATAATATTCTTCCGTTACAAATTTTATGCACTACCACAAAAAACAATACCTGGAAAATAATAAGGAATATTTTATGTTCTAAATTTATTATAATGATAATCTATATAATGATTGTAAAATTACCTTCTGTTGTTTTTTGGGAATCTAAAAACCACGTGTATAATTTCCAGCATTGTTTTTGTAACTTCTTACTACACAATAAACTCCTACTATATTGCACCTTTTGTACCTTGGTCGGGTACTTCTGATGCATTCATAATTATTTTTTTTAGAAATATAACAAAATAGTAAAATTTAAGACCAAGACTGGAACGCAACTCATAGGTTAAGGACAAGAATATCACAAAATGAAAACACAAGCGGTTATACTACGAAACGTAAACCAAAACGATTGCGTAAATGGTTATGAATGAATTCTGCAAATGGCTTGGCGTAAAAGTGCAGTTGTCCGTACTGGTCTTTCTATACTGTGACGTGACCATAGATAATATAACCATACTGTGACTAGAGATTTCCGGTGTGGCAGGCGTGTAGCGATGTAACAATGCGGTGTGGCCCGCTCCTAGATAAAATAGACTTAAGATAGATATGTCACTACCTAGCAAATCTTGTTTTTATGTTTAGCGCCATCTATTGATATGTGGTAAAACTAATTTGTTTTAAATCTGAGATAGCCCCTTCAGTTTTATTTTGTTTAAAATTTTAATTGTAGTGGCAATGGTATCGATAAAATTTCGTATATTTTAAGGAATGCTAAATTTGAAAAATAATATTCGCACATGTTTTACGTATAACTTTAAAGTCTCAGAAAATAAAATATATAGAAAAATTCGCTAAAGACGTTCTTAGATTTCAAAGTATCTATAGTGTTTAAAATAATTGAGAGTATATAGAAAGAAATATATTTACTTTTCAATTTAAATTATATCTTTCTATATACTTATCACAGGTATTTTAAATACTATAGGTACTTTGAAATCTAAGAATGTATTTAGTAAATTTTCTATACATTTTATTTTCCGAGACCTCAAAGTTATGTGTAAAACATATGTGAATATTATTTTTCAAATTTAGCACGCCAAAAAATTTAAGTAATGCTGATACAATTGCCAGATGTGATTTTATGTAACATATTATTTCTAAAACGTCTCCAATATTTAATTAAATCATTTGTAAAACAATTATTGTAAAACAGATAGATTTATTTAAGTAAATAATTTAATTTCTCAGTTATGTTAAAATAATGTATTATCGAAAAGTTTTGAAATCTTTCACTCTCACACGATGCCGCGGAATATTTTTGCATGCACTGTCTCGCGCCTTGATGTTCCCGCTCTTCGCTTTGCTTACCAGACACTAATTTCTTCCTTCCAGCTTAATTTCTAATTTCTGGAACTTATTATTTTTTTACCTCTATTTTCTCAATCGGTAGAGTATAAAGACTCTAATATCAGACATCGTATGTTCACTAGCCACTAGTTGGGTGCCAAATGTGTAGTGGTTGTACTTTCTTACAGCATATACGATATATATACACATATATAATAATAATAATAATAATAATAATAATAATAATAATGTCTTTATTATTTTCAAATAGAGTACAATAATTATTCAAAGTAATTTATAATTACAAAATTGAAAATAAAAGGCGAAGTTCAACCTTTACAACGTCAAACGTTCTAAAAGTTGCTCTTCCACTTAACCTCATACACACACATGCAAGTGCAAAAATTGCGAAGAAAAAATACATAATATACATATACAAAAAAAATCTCTATTCCAACTGGGTGCATTGAAATATTATTCAACTTATACATATACATGGCAAATACTCATGGCAGTACACTAGTTTAGATTTTTGAAAAGAAATTCTCGAACATGTTTTTTGAATTCACTAAATGATTTAACTTTAATTATCTGGGAAGTCCGTTATATACATTACAAATTTGGTATCTAAATGATCTCCGAAACAGTTCTAATTTGAACTGAGGAACAGTGAGTAACCCTCTATTTCTTATGTTTAGATTGTGAATGTCTGTTCTAAATGTAATTTTCCGATGCAAATAAGGTGGCTTTTTTGAGATAATAATTTTATGATAAAGACAGGCTGAGTGTAATGTCCTTCTATTCTCCATGTTCAGCCAACCAATTTCTTTTAACTTGTGAGAAATTCGACAACGTCTCCGAATTCCAAATATTAGTCTTAGGCAACAGTTCTGAACTTTTGTATTTTAGATTTATATTGCAAGGTTAAACATGGACCATAGAGAATATCTGCATAATTAAAAAGTGATAAAATCAAAGCCTCACACAGTGATTTCTTAACGTGAAATGGCAGAAAATGTCTGATGCCGTAAATCAATTTTAGAGAAGAGTATGCTTTTTGTAATATTGTATTTATATGTTTTTCAAATCTCAAATCTGTGTCCATTATCACTCCCAGATTTCTCGCATTTGCAACCATTTCTAGTTTCACAACATTAACCATAATATTAACATTATTACAAACTCTTTGACGATTTAATTTAGATCCAAATAGAAGTACTTTAGATTTACTCGAGTTTATAACTAAACAATGGTCTTTAGCTGCAGATACAAACATATTGAGATCGTTATTTACTATGTTACAAGCCTCCTGTACTGCTTGAGGAGGGAAACTATAGTAGAGCTGGGTGTCATCAGCGTACAAATGAATATTACAATTTGATATATGTGTCAGTAATTGAGACGTATAAATAGAGAAAAACAGGGGGCCGAGAATCGATCCCTGCGGTACTCCTGATGAAAGTGAGAGAAGCTCGGAATGACCTCCATTCAAAAAAACACTCTGTTGCCTGTTACGTAAATAGCTATTCACCAATGCAACAGAATTTTCCGAAAAACCTATATATCCCAATATATTAATTAATAAATCGTAATTGATGGTATCAAACGCTCTGCTAAAATCAAGGAGTACGAGTAATGTACAATTTCCATTATCAGTGGCCATAATCATATCATCGACTATGTGTAGAAGAGCAGTCGCACAACTAAAACCTTTGCGGAAACCAGATTGAACGGAGGGTAACAAAGAGAAGTTCTGTAAATGTTCTTTAATCTGAGATTCTATCGCTCTCTATAATCTTTGATAATGTAGGTAACAAGCTTATAGGGCGCAGATCTTTGTAATCTGTAGGGTTACTTTTTTTTGGTAAAACTCTTACAACCGCTCTTCGCCACGCAGCCGGATAAACATTTTCAGTTAAGCAAAAATTAACTATATGAGTAATATATTGTATTATATGAGGACAACACAACTTTATCATACTAATATTTATGCCATCACACCCCATTGCATTGGTTTTTATTTTACAAATTGTTTGATACAAAAAAATCATTGACCTCTTTAAATATAAAATCAGATGCAACCAGTTTATTACGCTTATAAAACTCGAGCACTTCTTCATTAGGGCTGATATCAGGAATCGATTCAATAAAGAAATGATTAATTTCGTTTGCATTATTCAAATTATCAGGTAAATCGAACTGTTTATCGGATATAAATTTGTTTGACTTTAAAATTTTCCACATTTCTTTTGGAGTACTATTATTAAATTCGTAAGTGAAATATGCCCTTTTTTCCCGAATAATAGCTTTATTAACATAGTTGCGTAACTCTCGATATGACTGAAGGTGAGCATCGGATTTCGTTCTCTTAAATTTACTTAGAGCCTTATTTCTTTCACGTATCATTTGTTTTATGGGGTAAGTCAGCCAAGGGGCCTTAGTTTTAGTCAACCTTGATGTAACCTCAGGAGCATGTCTATCAAACAACCCAAGCAAACAATCACAAAGATATGATACTTTCTCATCTGCTGACTGCATATCATAAATTCTAAAAAATGGTATACCAAACAGGTCTCTCTGAAAATGGTCATCATCAAGATTTTTGAAGTTCCTATAAGTATACATCTTAGGCACCTGTCTCTCTCTACTCACCTGTAACCTACAAAATACAACAGCATGATCGGCTATATTGTGATGAATTACACACTTCTCTACTACAGTCCCCTCTCGAACTATGACATAATCTAAAAGAGTTGAAGAAGTAGCTGTTACCCGGGTGGGAACATCTATTAACTGATTTAAATTTAAACTTTCTATGATAGAGTTAAATTTCTTTACAGCATTATTATCAAGGTCAAATAAATCTAAATTAAAATCTCCCATACAGACTACCTCATCAACAGAAGCAATAATCGGTTCCAAACTGTCCTCAAATTCATCCAGAAAGTTATTTGTATTTTGTTCATGTGGTTTATATATTACACCAACCGCTATAGTTTTTTTGTTAATTGTAATTTTCACCCAGCATTGTTCCCAATTAAAATGTACATAATCTATTACTTCCCATCTTAACTTATTACTAATATAGAGACATAAGCCCCTGCCATTAACGTTACGATCTGCTCTGTATAATTTATAACCAGTAATATTTAATTGATCATCACTAACAGAATCTTTCAGCCATGTTTCGCATATCAAAAGTCATATAAAGCCATATAATGTTGACACAATATACACAAATAAAAAAACTATATGTAAAATGTTTAACATGTAACGGTTAGGGTCAGCTAGCACACACCAGTTGCTTCCCGCTCGTCCCAACTCCGTCTCCCGTCTGCACTCCCTCGCTGCCCTCTCGCACTCACCGCCTATCCCCTACACACCCGATCTCTACGCACTTTCGCGGCACATTCAAACCGAACCATCACAATATGTATAAATCTGGACAATATTGTTACGGATGCTCACCTACCTTTTTAGTTTGTTAATTATGTTTCTGTTTACGTTATAATTTATAATTGCAGCTCACCTACCTCGTTAGTTTCTAAATTACGTGTCTGTTTATGTTAGAATTTATAATTTTTGTGATACCTTTATTTTGACGTTTTCTGAACATTCTCGGTCACATTCTATTTGATTCTCGAGACCGCCGAAAACTTCTAGAACCCTAAAAACCTATATAAGGGCATCATTTTCGCCACTGGAGTAAGTTTGTATTGAGCAGTCGAAGGCGATTGACAAACGTCAAAGTAAAGCGTTGACAGTTGTGAAATTTGTTCGAAGGATATTTCTTGTATAATCAATAGTGACAATAAAGTTTGTTTGTCTACATGACGTGTTTCTACGTTAAGGCAATTTCGAGATTACATTGCTGTCAGAAGTACCACGTTCCACAAAGAAGACGTTTGGAGTAGACAAGTGAATGCCAGTGACGAGATCAAGAGCGACGGAGATGGAGGAAACATTCAAACAGTTAATGGAGATGATGCAGGATATGAAAAAGACCCAAGAAGTTATGAAGGAAGACTTGATGAAAGAAATGAAGAAGAGTCAAGACGAAATGGGAGAAAATTTAAAAAAGGAAATGAAAAACAGCCAGGATGAAATGAAGATTAACCAAGACGAAATAATGAAAGATATAATGGAAGATTTGAAAAAGGAAATGAAGAACAGCCAAGAGGAGGCGAAGAATAGTTTAGAAGAAATGAAAAATAATCAGGAAGAGTTAAGAAATGAAATGAAAACCAGTTTACAAGAAACAATAAGAAGTTAGAAGAGGCAATTAAAGTTAAACTCAATGAATTTGAGGAAACTGTTGAAGAGGAAATTAGTCAATTAAGAAGTGAGGTACAAGATAAGGTAGTAGAAGAAAATATGATTAAGTTACAAAGTGAAGTCTCAAATCTGAAATCTCAGTTGTCCGCGAAGGAGCCTATTAAAACTGAGAGTAGTTTTCTTCCATCGTCAAGGGTTAAGCCACCAACATTTGATTGAAAGGTGTCATGGAGTACCTACTTTAAACAATTTGAAGCAGCTGCCTTGGTAAACAGCTGGTCAGAAGGAGAGAAAGCTATCTCACTAATAGTGGCTCTACGAGGTGAAGCTATAGAGATATTAACCTTTCAGTGGTCGCACCGGGTCTGATAGACCTGAGTCATACTACTATATTCTAGGACAGAAAGTTGGCGACACTTTCCCGCCCCCAACTCTCAGTACCTTCCCATAATGGGCTACCCTTACCTACTACATGGTCAGTTACAGTTTTATGTTTAACGCGTACGTGCTGTGTGCAAATATAGATAGCCAGACCCGGCGCGACCGTTTGTGTATGTTAAATTACATTATCTTGTGTTGAATTTTTTTAAGAACTTTTCTTCATTTTTCTCTGGTAAGTTTAGATTCTAAATATTTACTGTGTTAAGAACTCAAGGAAATAATTTTTAGTTGCAAAATGAGTTATGAAGAAGAGCAAAGTAGACTTTTGAAACTTCTACATGAAATTGATACTGACGAGGAGTTGCCTGATGACGATGAGGAAGATGTAGTTGACCATGTTGAAGAAAGAGTAGAGAGTTCAGAATCGGAACAAGAAGCAGACAGTGAAACAGAAGAATGTGAAGGACCCCAGTTTATTGGTAAAGATGGAATAACAAAATGGAACAAGCATACACCTTCGCAAAGAGTACGAACTCGTAAATGTAATTTAGTTGTACGTTTACCTCAGGTAAAAGGTATTGCCAAAGATGCAAAAAGCCCTTTAGATGGTTGGAAACTGTTCTTCACTGACGAAATGTTAAATTCTGTAGTAGATAACACAAATAAATATATAGACAGTGTTTCGAGTAATTATGCTCGTTCAAGAGATGCTAGACGAACAAACTTGAGTGAAATAAAAGCTCTTATGGGACTATTGTACCTCGCAGGTTGCCTAAAAGGAAGTCGCTTGAGTACTGAGGAATTATGGAATCGGCAGGGGACGGGTGTTGAACTGTTCTGGCTTACAATGTCTCTGCAAAGGTTTCGATTCCTATTACGAGCAATACGTACTGACGATAAGGAGACCAGAAGGGTGCGTGAAGAAACCGATAAATTAGCAGCCATAAGGACAATATTTGATAGTTTTGTCAAAAATTGTCATAAATATTATAATATTTCCGAATATGCAACTGTGGATGAAAAACTGGAGGCATTCAGGGGGCGTTGTGGGTTCCGACAGTACATTCCATCGAAACCAAATAAATACGGAATTAAAATTTTTGCTCTAGTAGACGCTAAAATGTACTATACGTTGAATATGGAGGTGTATGTGGGCATGCAGCCTGAAGGACCCTTTCGTAAAAGCAATGACCCAGGAAGTATTGTTGAACGATTAATTGAACCAATTTCAAAGAGAGGCATAAATATTACTACAGATAACTGGTTCACAACATACGACTTAATCGAAAAGTTGATACAAAATCACAATATTACACTTGTTGGAACAATGCGCAAAAATAAAAGACAACTGCCCCCTGAATTTGTGAATACAAAATCCCGCCCAACTTACTCCAGTATGTTTGGCTTTCAAGAAAATCAAACGATAGTATCATATGTTCCACGAAAAGGAAGAAATGTTATTCTTGCCTCCAGTATGCATTTTGATGATGCTATAGACGAAAAAACCCACGAACAGCTAAAACCGGAAATAGTGACATTTTATAACTCGACAAAATCTGGAGTAGATGTGGTGGATAAATTAGGAGCTACCTATAATGTTGCTAGAAATACCCGCCGTTGGACCATGGTAATTCTGTATGCGCTTATGAATGTGGGAGGTATAAATTCGCAAATTATACATACAGCAAACAATCCAAAGATAAACATACCAAGACGACATTATCTGAAAACTTTAGCGCGTGAACTCATAGATGAATATCTAAAGCATCGATCTATGATGACAAACGTACCACCGTCAGTGAAAAGACGCCGCCAAGATGCTGCTGGAACTTCTCAAGAACATCCTGTGGTACCTGCAGAAGGTACAAGAAAAAGATGTGAGGAATGCCGGGGAAAAGACAATAAAACTCGATATTACTGTCAAAATTGCTTCAAATTTTTATGCTTATCTCATGGAAATATATTTTGTAGCACATGCAAAAAAAATAAGTTGCAAATTGAATAGTTTAAAGTATCTCTAATACATGTTTAGGAGAAATAATCAAAAGGAAGTCAATTTTGAGATTTTGTTAATTTTTATATGTTCTGTGCTTATTCTCTGTATATTTTATATTTTGAGGTACATGCATTATAATAAAATTCATACAATTATAATACACTTTTAAAAAAATGTATAATAAAAAATATATATAAATTCATATATAATCTTTTATCGGGTCTGGTAGACCCGGCGCGATCAAACTTGTTACGCAAACAAGCGCGACCACTGAAAGGTTAAGAACGCTAGCTGAGGATAAACAAAAAGACTATGAAACGCTGAAGAGTGCTTTAGATATGAAGTATGGCGATGCTCATCTACAACACGTTTACCAGGCACAAAGACAACACTTCGAAGAGAATCTGCAGAAGTTTGAGGCAGATATAGCACGTATAGTGAAGCTAGCCTACCACACCGCACCGACAGAATTCCAAGATCAGTTAGCAGTGAGTAGCTTCATTGATGGCCTGCGAGACTCTGGAGATCGGTCAAGCGTTAAGGTTGGCCAGACATAAAAACATATCTGAAACTTTGACCCAGGCGCTAGAAATTGAAGCCGCACGCCAGGCTTCCAGAAGTAGTCAAGGCAGATAACTAAGATTTAGGACAGAAGAACAGTGATTCCAAAGAGGATGAGGAAGGACTGATGAAGAGCTTAAGACAATTTTTGGACAACTATCACAAAGATACCGTATGTAGTTTGTACCGATTCTACTGTATATAGCAGGAGAAGATCCATCAAGTGTTGGAATTGTGGAGCTGAAGGGCATCTTAGGAATCGATGCCCTCAGAATACACCTAATCAGGACCAGGAAAACGTCAACTAGTCAGCTTTGGGGGGCAAAAGCTGGCTAGGTGATACCAAGCCCCACCAATTGTTAAGATCAAGGTAACCCGTCTGCAAAATAATGGAACGAGTTTGGTAGTACCAGGGCGTATATGCAGACGGGATTGTGAAATGGTCCTTGATACCGGCTCTAGTCACACCATCGTAAGACCCAATATCGTCGCCTACTGCAGAATACAGCAACCAGACCGAAAGTACATCTTGGAAACAGCAAATGGGGAAGTCATAACAGTGAAAGGCATCCATCTAGCTGAAATAACCTTGGGGCAACCGCTTTCCAACACCAGGTCCTAGTAGCAGATATAACTGATGATGTTATCCTTGGACTTGATGTCATGACTGAACATAATTTTGTGCTGGACCTTTCTCGAAGATTATTGAAGACCAAAGATGAAGAAATCATCATGCAGTTTCCCGAAATAAGAAACCTTCCTATTAGAACTATTGAGGCGTCAGCAGACATAGAACTTCCAGCAGGTTCAGAAGTGGTAATTGAAGCTATTTGTAGCAGTCCTTCGGCAGTTGAAAAAACTGTAATTGTAGAACCAGAGAGCAGTCTTTATAGGAAGGGCATAATAACCGGAAAGACATTAACAGAAAGGAAAAACAATTTGGTATTGGTGAGAATGCTAAATCTGAAGGACTACCCACAACAGATCAAGAAAGGCGAACCTTTGGGAATTTGTCAAACAGTTGCATCGGTGTTCAGCAATATGGAATCATCAACAGCACCTTGAAATATTCAAAAACTACCCGAAGTTATTCAAAGCCTCGTTAACCGATTCAAGTCCGCATTATGAGCCGTTGAAGTCCAAAAATTTGAAGATTTATTAAGGCGCAATCAAGATGTATTCTCATTGACAGAAGATGATGTCGGAAGGACTGATCTTGTGCAGCACCGTATAAATACCGGCGACTCCTCTCCAATTAAACAAGCTCCACGACGTATTCCTTTAGCGAAGCAGGAAGAGGTATCGTCAATGCTGAGAGACATAGGGGCAAAAGAATTTGTGGCGCTGAGGCCAAGAGGAGGAAGAAAGCGCGACAAGAGGAGGCTCGAGCAGCGACTGCAGCTCCCTCCTCCAAATGCGCATCTACTCCTCTGGCGCAGCCCACAATGTCTGGTGGGCGCAATCCTACGTGGACGGCTGGCAAACCCAAGGGTTTGCCACTGTCCGCACGGGACAAACGCCACTCAGGAAAACGTGGGCCGTCAACAAAGAAGGCTGAGCACGCGTAAGGTGTGCCACCTTCTCAGGCGCAACCACAGTCCAAGAAGGGAGGGCACCCACATGGAGCGCCACCTTCCAAAAAGAAGATCAGGTCGGAGACTTCATCGGATGAAATATAAGAGGGCCAAACAGGCCCCCTCCGCCACTACCTACAGAGAAGCGGCCCTAGGACATCTTAGGGTTGCCATCATTGACAAGGACAATCCTTATGGGAAAATTCCCATGAACAAGGAGAGCCTTGTCAAAAAAACAGTGAGGGAGGAGTTGGAAAGGAGTCTTCCACCAACTCCTGACGTCACTGTCAAAGTGCCTGCGTTTCACTCGTGGACATACTCTGGTGAGATCATCAGGCTTGTCTGCGAAGATGATTTCACGCGGTCATGGCTAGCGGACGCAGTGGGAAGGCTGCGACCCTGGGAGGGCAGTGCCCTTACCGTGGTGCGCTCTGACCAGCTGCCAAGGCTGACGAAAGCCACACTCTGGATCCCCGTGGAAGCCGAAAGCGACCTCGAGGAGAAGGAGGTGGTAATTCGTCGCCTGGCACGTCAGAACCCCACGGTGAGTGTGAACAGGTGGTGCCTGTTCCACCACGAGGTCAAGGCCGCCTCGCGTGGCTATCTACTCGTCTTCGGTATAGGAGATGAAGATTTAAGAACCCTTGAGACAAGGGCGATGAAGGTGTTCTACATCTTCCAATCCCTTGTTCTCAAGGTAAAAACGAAACCTGGGCCGGTATCAACTGCCCCTGGACCACCGGAGCAGGAGCAGATGGAGATAGAGGCTGGAGAGGCGGAATTGCATGCGATGCAGCTGCCTCCTCAACTCCTCCCTGACTCAGGAAGCAGAGGAAACCCTCCCCTCCTCCTAGGAGGTCCGAGAGAATAAGGAACAGCCACCATAATTCTTCAAGATGGTTGGTGATATTAAGGTAAGTGTTGTACAGTGTAACCTGCAACACAGTCGAGCGGCCACCGCTGCGTTATGCCGCCGTACTGATGTGGAGCAGGATACACTGGCACTAATACAGGAACCCTGGATAGTCAAATCTAGGGTTTCGGGTCTAACCAAACTAACTGGGCGTATTTTCAGCACACCCAATACAGACAGGCCGAGGACGGCGATATACACCCCTCGCAACATCAAAACCCAACCACTACAACACCTTTCAACATCTGATCTGACTGCCGTGAAAGTAGACTGTGTAGTCAAGGGTAAACAGACATGTGGTTGTCATGGCATCAGTTTACCTCCCAGAGAATTCGGCCACCCCACCACCAACAAGGGAAATGGAGGAAGTGGTGGCACACTGCCGCACCCAGAAATGGGAACTTATCATGGCCTGTGACACTAATTCACACCATGTAGCCTGGGGCAGGGAAGACAACAACACAAGAGGTAAGTTTTTATATGATTATATTAAGGCAGCGTGGACGCAGGCTGGAATTTGGATGGGAGACCAAACTTGGGGCGAGACTGTGGCAGTCCGCCCGAGGTCTGGTCACTCACCATGCTCCGCCAGCGCAAGTGTGGCAAGGCAGAATCCCCCGATAAATGGAAATGAGAACAGAGCAACAAAAAATTTCTGTAACTCGGACCCATACTATCACACATAAATCTGTAAGAGACTTTGCCACCGAGCCATCCATATTAATTGGATGGTTTGAAAGAAGAACTTTCTTAGTAAGGAGGATGTACAAAGGGTCTAATAAGGCCTAAGTGCTGCAGTGGAAAGCAATTTCCGCTGCATCTCCGCACAATTACATACATACATTAACGCAAGCAACCTTTATATAAGCAATAAAGGCTGCGTACCGACATTTGTTAACTCTAGAAGTCAGACATTAATAGACGTCACTTTAACTACGGCGTGTATATCTAAGGCAATCCGGAACTGGCATGTTGCAGATACTGCTTCTATGTCAGATCATCGCTGGATAAATTTTGAGATTAATCTAACTAAGACTCCTTTAAAACTGTTCCGGGACCCTCGAGGAACTGACAAGGATAGATATCTATGTCACCTCCGGGAGAACCTGGTAGCGGCACAAGATCAGGAACCTAAAAATAATAGACATTGAGGTATTTGTGGGTACTGTACAATATGCCATAAAGAAAGCCTTTATAACATCCTGCCCCCTCAGATCAGCCCAGCAGTCTGGTGGAACCGGGAACTGAGCGAACTGAGGAAGAAGGCCAGGACATCATTTAATAGAGCAAAAATGACTAGACAAGACTCAGACTGGGAACTGTACAGAACCCACTTGAGACTTTTCAAAAAACTAGTCAGGAAAAGACAAAGGGATGCTTGGAGAGCCTACTGCGAGGAGATTGAAGACTACTCGCAGACTGCTAGGCTATGTAAAGTCCTTGCAAAAGAAAAAGACCATGATTTGGGTTTACTAACTAGAGAGGATGGTGAAAAAACCACTAATCTAAATGAAAGTCTAGAACTGCTGATGCAGACCCACTTCCCAGGATCCACACCGATGGAACGGGAAGAATGGTCAGACGAAGCTGAGAATCAACCTTCGGTCATGGAATAGCAAATTGCCAACCAGACTGTTACTAAAGATAAAATAAGATGGGCAGTGCAAACCATTTCACCCTTCAAATCACCAGGCATTGACGGCATTTATCCAGCCCTTTTACAATGGGGCTTGGATACTTTAATGCCGCACCTGGAACGGATGTTCAGGCTGTGCTTTGCACACCTCTACATTCCGAAGATTTGGAGGGAAGTAAGGGTTGTGTTTATTCCCAAAACAGGTAGGTTGGACTACACCACCCCAAAGGCGTATCGGCCTATCAGCCTGTCCTCGTTTCTGTTGAAAACGATGGAGAAGCTGTGTGAACGATACATAAGGGACAGTGTACTGATGGGTAGACAGTCACACCCTAATCAACATGCATACACTCCAGGGCGATCCACCGACACTGCCCTTCACCAAGTTGTGGGCAGGATCGAAAAATCACTGGACAATAAAGAGTCCACCCTGGGAGTATTCATAGATATAGAGGGAGCGTTTGATAAAACAACCTTCCCCAAAATTAACTCAGCCCTTGTGGAAAGAGGAGTTTCTCCTACCATCTGTGGTTGGATATAAAATATGCTCACTAAAAGAGCCATACAAATCAGTGTGGCGGATGCCTCCGTAAGAGGCATTGTTGCAAGGGGCTGCCCGCAGGGAGGTATTTTATCACCACTGCTATGGAACTTGGTTCTGGACAGTCTCCCGCATCACCTCAACTCGGAAATTGGCATCGATACCATCATGCCGATGATCTTGCCATGCTGATTAGTGGAAGGTTTGAAGGGATTCTTTGTCAAAGAATGCAAACAGCCCTAAGAGCCGTTGAAGAGTGGTGTGAGGACCATGCTCTGTCTGTCAACCCCTGAAGACGGAAATGGTTCTCTTCACGAGGAAGAGGAAAATGGGGCCCATAAAGGCACCAACTCTCCTAAACACTACGTTAAGCTTCGAATCGGATGTGAAATACCTAGGAGTCACACTTGATTCGAAGCTAACATGGAATCTTCACTTAGAGAGAAGACTAAAAAAGGCGTACATATCCTATGAGCAGTGCCGCAGAACCGTTGGTAAAACCTG
The DNA here is from genome assembly GCA_025584915.1 of Monochamus saltuarius. NCBI lineage: Eukaryota > Metazoa > Arthropoda > Insecta > Coleoptera > Cerambycidae > Monochamus > Monochamus saltuarius. The sequence goes on along the minus strand of CM046721.1, from coordinate 43,274,813 downwards.
GGGAATGAAACCAAGGGTGGTCATATGGATATACACTGCCATTGTGAGACCAATGTTAGCCTATGGAGCTGTCGTCTGGTGGCCGAGAGTCCAAAAGCTAAACAAAAGCTCAGCCAGGTACAAAGGATTGCCTGCCTAAGCATAACTGGAGCTATGCGTACGACACCTACCATAGCAATTGAGGTGATGCTATGTCTACCACCTCTGGATATTTATCTAAGAGAAGTGGCTGTGACAACTATGCTTCGCCTCAAAAATACTGGTATTATACCTGATGCAGGATGTGGAGAAGCTAGAAGTCGCCTGTGGAGTGGGGTCGTCAGAAAGATGCCCCTTTTGCAGGCAGACACTGACAGCATTTCTCCCAAGTTTGTGTTTGACAGACCCTACACGGTACTTATCAGGATCGAAGAGACCGCTAGTGAAGATGTTATCAATATCTACACGAACGGGTCAAAAAAGAAGGAAAGTGCAGGATGTGGGATTTATTCCAGATCCTTGCATATTCGTTATCAGTGGGCAATGGATAGGCATGCTACCGTAGTACAAACGGAATTAGCAGGTATAACCATAGCCGCCAAAGAAATTGCCCGTAGAGATACAACGGGCAAAATCATTAGAATCTGCACAGATTGTAGACAATCACTACTGATCTTACGTAATCATAAGATAACAACTAGATCAGCATAGGAATGCCATCAGGCACTAGTAGTGGCCTCAGCTAACAACAGCGTATCTGTACGATGGGTAAAGGGACACGACCGGTGCAATGGCAATAAAGTAGCTGACGAACTGGCTAGGAGTGCATCGGGTCTGAATATTTTCGGACCCGGTCCCTCCAGTATGCTTCCGTTGTCAGCATTTGTTGAAATTATTAAAGGATACACCCACAAAGAGTTTATGAAACGTTGGGATGAAACAAATGGCTGCGATTTGGCTAAGGAGTCCCTAGAGTACCCCTGCAAGGATACAGCCAAAAAGTACCTGGCTATGTCAGGACAAACGTCCGTCTAGTGACAGGTATGCAAACTGGACACTGCAGGTTAAGAAAGAACCTCTATAACATGAGGAAGTGTGATACACCTCTTTATAGGGGTTGCGAACAGGAAGACGAGACAGTGCTCCATGCACTCTGTGAGTGCGCTTCCATCTCGCCAATAAGAGAGTCCGTGTTGGGAGAGCGATGGCCTTCTATGGCCTACATTAGAGAGATCCCCCTGAGCAGCGTCACCACCTTTTTCTCCTTATTAGGTTGGCTGACGGCTTAGGTGGACTGATCTCCTAATGGGAGGAGGTACAATGGGCCCAATGGGGCCTAAGTGCTGTAGCCGTTTCGCTGCCCTCCCCCTTAATTCCAGATTCCAGCTGAGAGACATACAGCAGAAGGGAGGATCGAACCATCCCAGAGTCCATGGACCTCGCCGGTTGTTTTGGTAAAGAAGAAGGATGGCTCTACCAGATTTTGTGTCGATTATAGAAGATTAAACGATGTCACTATAAAGGACAGTTATCCGTTGCCAAGGATAAACGACACCCTAGACACACTGTCTGGATCCCAATGGTTTTCAACATTAGACTTGAAAAGTGGCTATACTCAAATCAAGAATTCAGACGACTTTCGCCATCACTTTCGGCAACCAATAAAATTAGTTGTCATTTTAAATCATTTTTATACTTTTACAAATCATGTATTAAATCGACTATCCCTGTGACCTTGGTTAGTCATGTATTTTGGGTTGCTTGCATATTCCTAATTTATAAATCTCTAATGGTACTGTAATCTGTGTTGCATAATATTTTAAAAAGAACATTATTTAAAATTTTTAAAAATGTCTAATATTCGATCAATGATGTTTCAAATAAAAACTATAAATGTACGGACAGGTAGATGGTAAATATGTGTTTTTAATAGAAGTTAATTATTATTCACACACATCATTCACAGACGTGCTATAAAGTTCTTGAATGAATTGCTAGGTTAGGTTTGGTCCAACTCTAATGTATAAAGTTATTTATGTTTATGTATTGTCACACTGTGTACTGTGTGTGACGATTTGTAAACCTTGACTTGGGTAATTCGTCCGTTATTTGTTTTGACATTTCAGTTAACCTAATGATTGCGATCAAGAATATCTTATAAGAACTAGGCTTCTTGAAGACTGAACGGTACGTAGGCAAACTAATGTAATAATAATAATAATAATAATAATAATAATAATAATAATAATAATAATAATAATAATAATAATAATAATACCAATAATAATACACAATAATAATAATAATAATAATAATAATAATAATAATAATAATAATAATAATAATAATAATAATAATAATAATAATAATAATAATAATAATAATAATAATAATAATAATAATAATAATAATAATAATAATAATAATAATAATAATAATAATAATAATAATAATAATAATAATAATAATAATAATAATAATAATAATAATAATAATAATAATAATAATAATAATAATAATAATAATAATAATAATAATAATAATAATAATAATAATAATAATAATAATAATAATAATAATAATAATAATAATAATAATAATAATAATAATAATAATAATAATAATAATAATAATAATAATAATAATAATAATAATAATAATAATAATAATAATAATAATAATAATAATAATAATAATAATAATAATAATAATAATAATAATAATAATAATAATAATAATAATAATAATAATAATAATAATAATAATAATAATAATAATAATAATAATAATAATAATAATAATAATAATAATAATAATAATAATAATAATAATAATAATAATAATAATAATAATAATAATAATAATAATAATAATAATAATAATAATAATAATAATAATAATAATAATAATAATAATAATAATAATAATAATAATAATAATAATAATAATAATAATAATAATAATAATAATAATAATAATAATAATAATAATAATAATTAGTAATAGTAATAGTAATAGTAATAGTAATAGTAATAGTAATAGTAATAGTAATAGTAATAGTAATAGTAATAGTAATAGTAATAGTAATAGTAATAGTAATAGTAATAGTAATAGTAATAGTAATAGTAATAGTAATAGTAATAGTAATAGTAATAGTAATAGTAATAGTAATAGTAATAGTAATAGTAATAGTAATAGTAATAGTAATAGTAATAGTAATAGTAATAGTAATAGTAATAGTAATAGTAATAGTAATAGTAATAGTAATAGTAATAGTAATAGTAATAGTAATAGTAATAGTAATAGTAATAGTAATAGTAATAGTAATAGTAATAGTAATAGTAATAGTAATAGTAATAGTAATAGTAATAGTAATAGTAATAGTAATAGTAATAGTAATAGTAATAGTAATAGTAATAGTAATAGTAATAGTAATAGTAATAGTAATAGTAATAGTAATAGTAATAGTAATAGTAATAGTAATAGTAATAGTAATAGTAATAGTAATAGTAATAGTAATAGTAATAGTAATAGTAATAGTAATAGTAATAGTAATAGTAATAGTAATAGTAATAGTAATAGTAATAGTAATAGTAATAGTAATAGTAATAGTAATAGTAATAGTAATAGTAATAGTAATAGTAATAGTAATAGTAATAGTAATAGTAATAGTAATAGTAATAGTAATAGTAATAGTAATAGTAATAGTAATAGTAATAGTAATAGTAATAGTAATAGTAATAGTAATAGTAATAATAATAATAATAATAATAATAATAATAATAATAATAATAATAATAGTAATAGTAATAGTAATAGTAATAGTAATAGTAATAGTAATAGTAATAGTAATAGTAATAGTAATAGTAATAGTAATAGTAATAATAATAGTAATAATAATAATAATAATAATAATAATAATAATAATAATAATAATAATAATAATAATAATAATAATAATAATAATAATAATAATAATAGTAATAGTAATAGTAATAGTAATAGTAATAGTAATAGTAATAGTAATAGTAATAGTAATAATAATAATAATAGTAATAGTAATAGTAATAGTAATAGTAATAGTAATAGTAATAGTAATAGTAATAGTAATAGTAATAGTAATAGTAATAGTAATAGTAATAGTAATAGTAATAGTAATAGTAATAGTAATAGTAATAGTAATAGTAATAGTAATAGTAATAGTAATAGTAATAGTAATAGTAATAGTAATAGTAATAGTAATAGTAATAGTAATAGTAATAGTAATAGTAATAGTAATAGTAATAGTAATAGTAATAGTAATAGTAATAGTACAGTAATAGTAATAGTAATAGTAATAGTAATAGTAATAGTAATAGTAATAGTAATAGTAATAGTAATAGTAATAGTAATAGTAATAGTAATAGTAATAAATAGTAATAATAGTAATAGACCAGTAATAGTAATAGTAATAGTAATAGTAATAGTAATAGTAATAGTAATAATAGTAATAGTAATAGTAATAGTAATAGTAATAGTAATAGTAATAGTAATAGTAATAGTAATAGTAATAGTAATAGTAATAGTAATAGTAATAGTAATAGTAATAGTAATAGTAATAGTAATAGTAATAGTAATAGTAATAGTAATAATACTAATAGTAATAGTAATAGTAATAGTAATAGTAATAGTAATAGTAATAGTAATAGTAATAGTAATAGTAATAGTAATAGTAATAGTAATATAGTAATAGTAATAGTAATAGTAATAGTAATAGTAATAGTAATAGTAATAGTAATAGTAATAGTAATAGTAATAGTAATAGTAATAGTAATAGTAATAGTAATAGTAATAGTAATAGTAATAGTAATAGTAATAGTAATAGTAATAGTAATAGTAATAGTAATAGTAATAGTAATAGTAATAGTAATAGTAATAGTAATAGTAATAGTAATAGTAATAGTAATAGTAATAGTAATAATAATAATAATAATAATAATAATAATAATAATAATAATAATAATAATAATAATAATAATAATAATAATAATAATAATAATAATAATAATAATAATAATAATAATAATGCCACAAATATGCTTGCCGTTCCGATCCTTCTCTACTCCTTTGGAGTAGTGAAATGGACACAAGAAGAGCTGAGGCAACTCGATGTAGGGACCCGTAAAATGATGCATCTCCATCGGAGTTGCATCCAAGATCGTCCGTTCATGGCTATACTTCCCAAGAAATCAGGAGGCCGTGGACTCTTGAGTTTGGAGTGTCTCCAGGGCAGAGTGGTTTTGGAGGAGGCCTGCAAAGTCATCAGGAGCTCGGATCCCCTTCTCTGCATGGTCCAAGACCATGAAGCAGCAGGGATAGGAGCGTTTGTGTATAAGGCAGCGAGAAGAGCAGCCGATGAACTTGGTCTCGTGTTCGATACTGAGCGGGAAATCCAGACTCTGTCACCGAGTCGGACCCTGCTCAGTTAAAAGCCTAATTAAAGCTGCAGAAACGCGTCATCTTCTACAGCTACATAAGATAAGCCAATGCATGGTCTCTTCTACCGTCATCTAGAGGGGCTTGGCTTATCTGAAAGGCTGACCTTTGCTTTTTTGAGGTCAGCGGGGCTGAACTCTGAGACCGAGGGATTCATAATGGCTTGCCAAGATGGTGTAATTAACACACTCGTCTATCGTAGTCGTGTCTTGGGTATCGAGGTTCCTGATACCAGCTGCAGGGCCTGCCGCCAAGCGCCGGAGACGCTTATGCATCTCCTGTCTGCCTGTCCGGTATATGCGGCCACAGCGTATATCCAAAGACACGATTCAGCCTTACGGGTGTTGTATTATCATTTACGACACTCGTATGAGATAGACGAGACGCCAGTGCTGCCTTATGCTCCGGGGGATATAGAATCCGTAGTGGGGAATGAGAAGTGCCGAATTTATTGGAACTATTCATTCCCCACCCTCAGGCAAATCCAAGCCAATAAGCCTGATGTAGTCCTCCTCGACCACCAGCTTAGGACGATGTTTGTGATTGAGTTCTCGGCTCCCGCAGAGAACAACATCGTCCTAAAAGAGGAGGAAAAACGGAGGAAGTATCGAGATCTTCTCTCCGAGCTCCGCAGGCTGTATCCAGAACCACTCTGTTAAGATTGTGGTGCTAATTATAGGCGTCCTGGGTGGAATGAGACATACGTTGCTTTCTGAGTTAAAGATCATACCGGCTTGTCGAAATTCGGCAGAGATCTTAGCCGGCAGAATGCAGAAGGCAATAGTCCTTGGTTCGCTACGTCTGCTCAGAACACACGATTTACGGGCGCAATGATTACTGACTCCACGGATTCATTGCTTGACTCTCAGAACATCTCCGAGTGTGTCGGAGCCTCGGAAGGTGTTTACTGGAAAAAAAAAAAAAAAATAATAATAATAATAATAATAATAATAATAATAATAATAATAATAATAATAATAATAATAATAATAATAATAATAATAATAATAATAATAATAATAATAATAATAATAATAATAATAATAATAATAATAATAATAATAATAATAATAATAATAATAATAATAATAATAATAATAATAATAATAATAATAATAATAATAATAATAATAATAATAATAATAATAATAATAATAATAATAATAATAATAATAATAATAATAATAATAATAATAATAATAATAATAATAATAATAATAATAATAATAATAATAATAATAATAATAATAATAATAATAATAATAATAATAATAATAATAATAATAATAATAATAATAATAATAATAATAATAATAATAATAATAATAATAATAATAATAATAATAATAATAATAATAATAATAATAATAATAATAATAATAATAATAATAATAATAATAATAATAATAATAATAATAATAATAATAATAATAATAATAATAATAATAATAATAATAATAATAATAATAATAATAATAATAATAATAATAATAATAACATCGGCTAATGCAAGGGTCCAGACAGAGCCGGTTTTGTTCAGGAGGGAATCGTTCCAGGGAAATTCCCTGAGTCTCCTCTTATTTTGCATCTCACTGCTGCCATTATCCGTTGCACTTCGTCATACTCGGGGTTACAACTGCGGTGCCCCAGCAGACCGAAGACATAAGGTCACCCAGTTGTTCTATATGGATGACCATAAACTCTATGCCTCCAGAGAGAGGATTTAAATCAGTCCCTCAGAGTGGTACATGAGTACACGCAGGCGGTTGGGATGGAGTTCGGGCTGGACAAATGTGCACTGGTTCATCTCAAGAGAGGACGATGCGGTCCATACGGAGAGGACGCCCAGCTCATAGACGGAAGCATCTTTCACTATCTAGATGCCGGAGAGTCGTACACCTATTTGGGTGTCCCACAGCGGGGCACTCATGAGGTGGCAACGGTTAAAAACGCTCTCCGCGGCAGGTATCGGCACCGCCTCCGACAGATCTGGTCTTCGGAGCTGTCGGGTAAGAACAAGGTGAGTGCCACAAATATGCTTGCCGTTCCGATCCTTCTCTACTCCTTTGGAGTAGTGAAATGGACGCAAGAAGAGCTGAGGCAACTCGATGTAGGGACCCGTAAAATGATGCATCTCCATCGGAGTTTGCATCCAAGATCGTCCGTTCCGCGGCTATACTTCCCAAGAAATCGGGGAGGCCGTGGACTCTTGAGTTTGGAGTGTCTCCAGGGCAGAGTGGTTTTGGAGGAGGCCTGCAAAGTCATCAGGAGCTCGGATCCACTTCTCTGCATGGTCCAAGACCATGAAGCAGCAGGGATAGGAGCGTTTGTGTATAAGGCAGCGAGAAGAGCAGCCGATGAACTTGGTCTCGTGTTCGATACTGAGCGGGAAAATCCAGACTCTGTCACCGAGTCGGATCCTGCTCAGTTAAAAGCCCTAATTAAAGCTGCAGAAACGCATCATCTTCTGCAGCTACATAAGGATAAGCCAATGCATGGTCTCTTCTACCGACATCTAGAGGGGCTTGGCTTATCTGAAAGGCTGACCTTTGCTTTTTTGAGGTCAGCGGGGCTGAACTCTGAGACCGAGGGATTCATAATGGCTTGCCAAGATGGTGTAATGAACACACTCGTCTATCGTAGTCGTGTCTTGGGTATCGAGGTTCCTGATACCAGCTGCAGGGCCTGCCGCCTAGCGCCGGAGACGCTTATGCATCTCCTGTCTGCTTGTCCGGTATATGCGGCCACAGCGTATATCCAAAGACACGATTCAGCCTTACGGGTGTTGTATTATCATTTACGACACTCGTATGAGATAGACGAGACGCCAGTGCTGCCTTATGCTCCGGGGGATATAGAATCCGTAGTGGGGAATGAGAAGTGCCGAATTTATTGGAACTATTCATTCCCCACCCTCAGGCAAATCCAAGCCAATAAGCCTGATGTAGTCCTCCTCGACCACCAGCTTAGGACGATGTTTGTGATTGAGTTCTCGGCTCCCGCAGAGAACAACATCATCCTAAAAGAGGAGGAAAAACGGAGGAAATATCGAGATCTTCTCTCCGAGCTCCGCAGGCTGTATCCAGACCACTCTGTTAAGATTGTGGTGCTAATTATAGGCGTCCTGGGTGGAATGAGACATACGTTGCTTTCTGACTTAAAGATCATACCGGCTTGTCGAAATTCGGCAGAGATCTTAGCCGGCAGAATGCAGAAGGCAATCGTCCTTGGTTCGCTACGTCTGCTCAGAACACACGATTTACGGGCGCAATGATTACTGACTCCACGGAGTGGAGAGTGGTCATTGCTTGACTCTCCAGAACATCTCCGAGTGTGTCGGAGCCTCGGAAGGTGTTTACTGGAAAAAAAAATAATAATAATAATAATAATAATAATAATAATAATAATAATAATAATAATAATAACAATAGACCAAAGTCTGGGTTTTGGACCACATATTCTGAGTCGCTGTGGGCAGGCTGAGAGAGCAATGACAGCCTTAGCCAGAATCATGCCAAACATAGGTGGCCCTAGTGAAAAGAAGAGGAAACTCCTGGCAGAAGTGGGTAATTCTATAATGTTATACGCTTGTCCAATTTGGTCCGCAAGGTTAAGGGTGAAAAGAATTCGGAACAGGATCCTCAGTATGCAGAGGAAAGTTGCCCTCCGGGTTGCAAGAGCATACAGGACAGTATCTACTGAGGCAGCACTAGTATTAGCGGCGATGGTACCGCTGGATATACAGGCCGAGGAAAGAAAAATAATTTATGAGGAGTAGTAGTAGTAGTAGGATAAGGTGTTGGCTAGGTGCAGAGCTAGAGAGCAATCCATGCAGGTTTGGCAAAGAAGATGGGACATGGCGTTAAAGGGTAGGTGGACATACGAACTAATTCCCAATGTGAAGGTGTGGGTGCGGAGAAAGCACGGGGAGTGTAATTACCATCTAACGCAGGTGATATCGGGTCACGGGAACTTTATGTCCTACCTTCACGGAATCGGTAAAACGGAGTCGGATGATTGCATATAATGTGGGCTTAGAGATACGCCAGAACATACTATAATTTCGTGTGAAAGATGGACAAGACAAAGATCGTTGGTTGAGAGAATGTTAGGCAGGAGCGTTACAAAAGAGAATTTGGTGGAATATCTAGTAGAAAGCAAGCTGGGATGGGAGGTAGTGAATAAAATGTTAGTTGACATAATGACTACAAAGGAGGTGGACTTTCGTAATAGAGGTCACTAGTGGACGGAGGGAGACAGTATGGTGACTCCTTGATAACTGATGTAAGCCGCGAGGTATTTCCAGTTATTTCAAGGCGGATGCGGAGGGTTTTAACCGGTAGGAGTCCGGTACTGCCTGTGACGATAGACTCTAGGTCCAGGTGCCCATGATGGGTTTCCTCCACACAAAAAGATGTAGATGTAGTAGTAGTAGTAGTAGTAGTAGTAGTAGTAGTAGTAGTAGTAGTAGTAGTAGTAGTAGTAGTAGTAGTAGTAGTAGTAGTAGTAGTAGTAGTAGTAGTAGTAGTAGTAGTAGTAGTAGTAGTAGTAGTAGTAGTAGTAGTAGTAGTAGTAGTAGTAGTAGTAGTAGTAGTAGTAGACAGTAGTAGTAGTGTGGTGACCAAAGTCACACGTGTTTTGAATAGTTGTTCCTTTTGAGTGGAAATACTGTGGTAATTAGGCGTGCGAAAAAGTTCAAACGCGGTGTCAGGATTGTTTGGTGGTTCCTTTAGGCGTGTACCTCAAGGCAACAAAATCTGTCACGTGGTGTTACAGTTATTAAGCTCTAAAGCTGCTGGTGTAAAATTCCGCGTGGGCCGGAAGTCGGCCATATTGTCTGGCTACACTGCCGGGACCGACCATTTTGGTTCCCCGGTGGATCCGGCGGTTGATTTTCCTACCACGTGAGATCGTTATGTTCGGCGGGGACTGAGATCGGCCATTTTGGTTCCCTCTCGGGGTCGGACATCTTGGTTCGCGGTTGTGCAAACATTGTAGTGAAGTTCTTCTGCTCCCCTAGGAAGGGTGTACGCGGAGTGGTAGACGCGAGTGACACGCGCGGTTGAAACGGTTAGTGCCGCCTTTAGCGCGTGTGAAGGTAGTGTTTGGTTCGTAGAAAGTAGTTGGTGTGCGGTGCCATTTGGAGTGATCCTGCAGTGTTTGTCTGCTAGACTTGACTGAAGTACGGTGGAAGATGGAAGGTTCGACCTCGACGGAAGAGGAGATTTTTGGGAAAAGGGGGGCCTTGGCTCGTACCCCTCCGACTACGAAGAAAAAGCTAGCATTGTCTCCTACTAAGGTGACGACGAGTTATTCTGCCCTTTCGCCTAATATTACAAAAAATATAGCGTCGTATGATTTTACATGGGAGGATGGCGAGACTAGAACTGCAAAACGCAGGCGGGAAGACAGCAAAGGTGATGAGGTCAAAGCATTGGAGACTTTCGCCATAAGTCTTCGAAATACAATCTCTTCCTTGGAGAAGGAGGTGAAGAGGCTAACAAGACTGGTTGCAGAGACACCAAACACAAAGGGGGACATTAAAGAGGCTGTTGGGGCATTAAAGTCATTGATGTATAGATTAGATGTAGATAAGACCAAGGAGCAATTACTGACGTTAGGGAAGAGGTCACAGGAAACCGTTCGGATGGCTGGTTGCAGAGATGTGGGTATTCAAACTGCTGAGATGGTGTCTGAACTTAAGGAGTGTAGTACGCAAACGGACCTAAAGATGGTGGAATTTACCGATGCTATGGTGAACGAAGCTACTTTATTGCAAAAGACGGTTGAGGATATTTCGAAAGCCAAAAATGCGGATGAAATCCGAGACGTGATTGGACGTACATGGCCTGATGGGACTTATAGGGTAGTCGAGGTGGTGGAAGGGAATCCGTTGAATGAAAGAGATGATCTGGCCATTTATTGGAGCTCGGGGGAGCACGATAAGGGACTTAGGAGGAGCTTTGAAGATCGATTTCCTGAACTGAGGGAAATAGACACGGAGTGTAATGGAGAAGTCGGGGCAATTACACAGTCCACCAAGATCAGAGTAGGTGGTCAGTTGAAGGAAAGAGTTAGGAGGATATATAAGTTTGGCATGGAAAAGGATAAACTCAGCAATCCCACTTTAGACTTTATTAGTGCATGCTTATGTTGGAAGGAAGAGATAGGAGATCAGATGCCCGAGAAGATTAGTATGGCGGCCCCAAAAGAATTACTAATAGAAGATGTAAAGAAGATCTTGGAAACGATTTTCTTTAGTGTGACGATCAAAATCAGGTTATTTATCCCAAAGCAGTTCATAAGAGAACAACCAGAGCATGAGAAAAAAGGAGTTTTAATAATCAAGCCGGGACAAAGACAGTATGCAGATCTGCTTAGAGAGGTTAAAGTAGGGATGAAAGATAATGTCCCTAAGGAATTGGAAACGTTAAAAAAGACGAAGAAAGGTGAGATACTGGTGGTGACCAAAGGTGGTGTAGAGGGAGCGAAGAAAGTTAAGGACATGCTAAAACAAGTTACAGAGGCGGAAATGGCAGTTCTTGGATCAGGTGGAAAGAAGATGGTGCATATCTACGATATGGATGAGACTGTCACGAAGCAAGAGGTTGAGGATGTAATTAGGTCAGATTTGGGCGAGAGTGGTAACCTATTGATAAAGGTTCTGTCGATGAGACCTACGTCAGTTGGTAATCAGAATGCAACGGTGGCGCTATCTGGCGAATTGGCAGGAAGGCTGATCAAGAGAGGGTGGATAAGGGTTGGCTGGACAAAATGCAAAGTCCGAGAGAGATTAGAAATTGTCAAATGTTATAACTGTTGCGAACTGGGACACATCGCTAGGGATTGCAAGGGTCCTAATAGGAAGGATGTATGTCTGAGATGCGGTGAGGCAGGACATAAGGTTAAGGAGTGTCCTAGCGATAACGCCGAATTCTGTCACTCATGTAAGGAGGTTGGCCATCGCAATGACTCGGGGAGATGTCCATTATTTCGTTCTATGTTGGAACAGGCTAGACAGAGAAATCAGAGTAGGGTTAATGTGGCAAATTCAAAGTGATTCAAATTAATGTGGATCGTCGGCGGGCGGCCCAAGACTTACTTAGTCAGTCGGCTGTAGACAAGGAGGCGGATATTATACTGGTGTCAGAGCCAAATAAATCTATGGCTAAGAATAAAGGCTGGTACATGGATTCCAATAATGATGTAGGATTTATTAGTTGCAAGCAGGGTATGCAAATCACGAAATGGGGATGTGGGAAAGGTTTTGTTTGGATATCAGTAAGCGATGTCGGCTATGTGTACGCCTGTTATGTGTCACCTAACATCAGTTGTGAAGGATATAAGAATTTTCTACACGATCTTGGCAGAGACATGCAGAGTAAAGATGACTGCATACTGATAGCAGGTGACCTAAATGCAAAGTCCCCATGTTGGGTGCCCCACGTGAAGACAATCGAGGAAGGATGCTCGTGGAGTTTATTATGAGTTTGGACTTGGTAATTCATAACAGTGGGACGAAACCTACATTCGTTAGGGGCAGTTCTGTGTCACATATAGATGTCACGCTATCAACCAGGAAGATGGCCAGATTGATTAGAAATTGGCAGATACTTGATGATGAGACATTAAGCCTCCATAAATATATTTACTTTGAGATTTGCGGGCAAAGGAGAGAGCGTCCTCACAAACGCATACCAGGGAAATTGGACCTAGTTAAGGCCACTGAGGAGATTTTAGCACTCAGTTGTGATAACGTGGATTATGTGCATTGTACTCAGCGGTTAAAATATATCAAGAAGGTTGCCACACCTTGGATTTATGGAAACTCGTATGCGGTTTACTGGTGGACTTGTGAACTTTCGGTGCTCAGAAGTAAACTCACTCAGATTAGAAGAAAATTAACCAGGGAAAGAAGTAGACATGGACCGGAGACCAGGATCACAGTACTGGAGCAAGAATTTAAAGATACCAAAAAGCAATTCAAGGTCCTTGTTAAAAAAGAAAAGGATAAATGCTGGAGACAAATTATAGAGAGTGTTGAACAGGATGTCTGGGGTGATGGATACAAAATAGCTAAGAACGCTCTGGGCATCAAATATCCGCGAATAGACAGGACACTAGGCGAACAGGTAGAAATTGCGAGGGCGCTGTTTCCATTGCAAGACCGATGTACTCGACGGTTTCAATTCCTCCTGGTGTGGTAGAACCGATAACTGTCGATGAAATTAAGAGCGCTGCAAATAAGCTGAAAAGTGGGAAGGCGGCGGGCCCTGATGGAATTCCAGCGGAACTAGTAATGCTGCTGGCTAAGGAAAAAGCAGAGTACACCCGGGACATAATCGGAGGTTTATATGAAAGGGCTAGCTTTCCGAGAGACTGGAAGACCTGTGCGTTAATCTTATGCAAGAAGCCTGGACGTTCGGGAGACAACAGTTCTGATTTCAGACCAATATGCCTAATAGACGCGCTAGCCAAGTTGATGGAACATGTAGTCGTAGCAAGATTGAAGATAGAACTGGAGGTCCATGGAGGGCTTAGTGAGAACCAATTTGGCTTTAGGCAGGAAGATCTACTATAGGGGCAATTGGGAAAATGATGGAAGCTATCAAGCAGTCCCAAAGATACGGGGAGTGGTGTGCGGTGGTTTTGCTGGACGTGAAGAATGCCTTCAATTCGGCAGCGTGGGACTTGATAATTACGGCTCTGTTGAGGAAAGGGGTAAATGGGCATCTGGTAAAATTAATTGCAGCTTACCTGAGTGATCGAAGAGTGGTGGTGGGGAGAGAGCAGGTTATGGAGACATACATGGGGGTTCCGCAGGGCTCTATTTTGGGCCCTACGTTATGGAACGTTCTGTATGACGACTTGCTAAGAATGGATTTGGGAGTGGGAGAAAACATCATTGCATACGCGGATGACGTAGCACTTGTGGTGAGGGAGAAAAAGTTACCTGACCTTAGATACAAAACGAATAATCTCCTATATAGGATTGACTCTTGGATGAGACATAACCACCTCACTCTGGTCCTAGAAAAAACGGAGGCCATGGTGTTATCGGGAAGAAGAAGACCGGGAAATATCCAATTCCGGCTGGGGGATCACGACATAAGTGTGGGGACGCAAGTTAAGTACTTGGGACTGATAATAGACCAAAGTCTGGGTTTTGGACCACATATTCTGAGTCGCTGTGGGCAGGCTGAGAGAGCAATGACAGCCTTAGCCAGAATCATGCCAAACATAGGTGGCCCTAGTGAAAAGAAGAGGAAACTCCTGGCAGAAGTGGGTAATTCTATAATGTTATACGCTTGTCCAATTTGGTCCGCAAGGTTAAGGGTGAAAAGAATTCGGAACAGGATCCTCAGTATGCAGAGGAAAGTTGCCCTCCGGGTTGCAAGAGCATACAGGACAGTATCTACTGAGGCAGCACTAGTATTAGCGGCGATGGTACCGCTGGATTTACAGGCCGAGGAAAGAAAAATAATTTATGAGGAGGAGGATAAGGTGTTGGCTAGGTGCAGAGCTAGAGAGCAATCCATGCAGGTTTGGCAAAGAAGATGGGACATGGCGTTAAAGGGTAGGTGGACATACGAGCTAATTCCCAATGTGAAGGTGTGGGTGCGGAGAAAGCACGGGGAGTGTAATTACCATCTAACGCAGGTGTTATCGGGTCACGGGAACTTTATGTCCTACCTTCACGGAATCGGTAAAACGGAGTCGGATGATTGCATATACTGTGGGCTTAGAGATACGCCAGAACATACTATAATTTCGTGTGAAAGATGGACAAGACAAAGATCGTTGGCTGAGAGAATGTTAGGCAGGAGCGTTACAAAAGAGAATTTGGTGGAATATCTAGTAGAAAGCAAGCGGGGATGGGAGGTAGTGAATAAAATGTTAGTTGACATAATGACTACAAAGGAGGTGGACTTTCGTAATAGAGGTCACTAGTGGACGGAGGGATGCAGTATGGTGACTCCTTGATAACTGATGTAAGCCGCGAGGTATTTCCAGTTATTTCAAGGCGGATGCGGAGGGGTTTTAACCGGTAGGAGTCCGGTACTACCTGTGACGATAGACTCTAGGTCCAGGTGCCCATGATGGGTTTCCCCTCCACACACAAAAAAAAAGTAGTAGTAGTAGTAGTAGTAGTAGTAGTAGTAGTAGTAGTAGTAGTAGTAGTAGTAGTAGTAGTAGTAGTAGTAGTAGTAGTAGTAGTAGTAGTAGTAGTAGTAGTAGTAGTAGTAGTAGTAGTAGTAGTAGTAGTAGTAGTAGTAGTAGTAGTAGTAGTAGTAGTAGTAGTGTGGTGACCAAAGTCACACGTGTTTTGAATAGTTGTTCCTTTTGAGTGGAAATACTGTGGTAATTAGGCGTGCGAAAAAGTTCAAACGCGGTGTCAGGATTGTTTGGTGGTTCCTTTAGGCGTGTACCTCAAGGCAACAAAATCTGTCACGTGGTGTTACAGTTATTAAGCTCTAAAGCTGCTGGTGTAAAATTCTGCGTGGGCCGGAAGTCGGCCATATTGTCTGGCTACACTGCCGGGACCGACCATTTTGGTTCCCGGTGGATCCGGCGGTTGATTTTCCTACCACGTGAGATCGTTATGTTCGGCGGGGACTGAGATCGGCCATTTTGGTTCCCTCTCGGGGTCGGACATCTTGGTTCGCAGTTGTGCAAACATTGTAGTGAAGTTCTTCTGCTCCCTAGGAAGGGTGTACGCGGAGTGGTAGACGCGAGTGACACGCGCGGTTGAAACGGTTAGTGCCGCCTTTAGTGCGTGTGAAGGTAGTGTTTGGTTCGTAGAAAGTAGTTGGTGTGCGGTGCCACTTGGAGTGATCCTGCAGTGTTTGTCTGCTAGACTTGACTGAAGTACGGTGGAAGATGGAAGGTTCGACCTCGACGGAAGAGGAGATTTTTGGGAGAAGGGGGGCCTTGGCTCGTACCCCTCCGACTACGAAGAAAAAGCTAACATTGTCTCCTACTAAGGTGATGACGAGTTATTCTGCCCTTTCGCCTAATATTACAAAAAATATAGCGTCGTATGATTTTACATGGGAGGATGGCGAGACTAGAACAGCAAAACGCAGGCGGGAAGACAGCAAAGGTGATGAGGTCAAAGCATTGGAGACTTTTGCCATAAGCCTTCGAAATACAATCTCTTCCTTGGAGAAGGAGGTGAAGAGGCTAACAAGACTGGTTGCAGAGACACCAAACACAAAGGGGGACATTAAAGAGGCTGTTGGGGCATTAAAGTCATTGATGTATAGATTAGATGTAGATAAGACCAAGGAGCAATTACTGACGTTAGGGAAGAGGTCACAGGAAACCGTTCGGATGGCTGGTTGCAGAGATGTGGGTATTCAAACTGCTGAGATGGTGTCTGAACTTAAGGAGTGTAGTACGCAAACGGACCTAAAGATGGTGGAATTTACCGATGCTATGGTGAACGAAGCTACTTTATTGCAAAAGACGTTTGAGGATATTTCGAAAGCCAAAAATGCGGATGAAATCCGAGAAGTGATTGGACGTACATGGCCTGATGGGACTTATAGGGTAGTCGAGGTGGTGGAAGGGAATCCGTTGAATGAAAGAGATGATCTGGCCATTTACTGGAGCTCGGGGGAGCACGATAAGGGACTTAGGAAGAGCTTTGAAGATCGATTTCCTGAACTGAGGGAAATAGAAACGGAGTGTAATGGAGAAGTCGGGGCAATTACACAGTCCACCAAGATCAGAGTGGGTGGTCAGTTGAAGGAAAGAGTTAGGAGGATATACAAGTTTGGCATGGAAAAAGATAAACTCAGCAATCCCACTTTAGACTTTATTAGTGCATGCTTATGTTGGAAGGAAGAAATAGAAGATCAGATGCCCGAGAAGATTAGTATGGCGGCCCCAAAAGAATTACTAATAGAAGATGTAAAGAAGATCTTGGAAACGATTTTCTTTAGTGTGACGATCAAAATCAGGTTATTTATCCCAAAGCAGTTCATAAGAGAACAACCAGAGCATGAGAAAAAAGGAGTTTTGATAATCAAGCCGGGACAAAGGCAGTATGCAGATCTGCTTAGAGAGGTTAAAGTAGGGATGAAAGATAATGTCCCTAAGGAATTGGAAACGTTAAAAAAGACGAAGAAAGGTGAGATACTGGTGGTGACCAAAGGTGGTGTAGAGGGAGCGAAGAAAGTTAAGGACATGCTAAAACAAGTTACAGAGGCGGAAATGGCAGTTCTTGGAGCAGGTGGAAAGAAGATGGTGCATATCTACGATATGGATGAGACTGTCACGAAGCAAGAGGTTGAGGATGTAATTAGGTCAGATTTGGGTGAGAGTGGTAACCTATTGATAAAGGTTCTGTCGATGAGACCTACGTCAGTTGGTAATCAGAATGCAACGGTGGCGCTATCTGGCGAATTGGCAGGAAGGCTGATCAAGAGAGGGTGGATAAGGGTTGGCTGGACAAAATGCAAAGTCCGAGAGAGATTAGAAATTGTCAAATGTTATAACTGTTGCGAACTGGGACACATCGCTAGGGATTGCAAGGGTCCTAATAGGAAGGATGTATGTCTGAGATGCGGTGAGGCAGGACATAAGGTTAAGGAGTGTCCTAGCGATAACGTTGAATTCTGTCACTCATGTAAGGAGGTTGGCCATCGCAATGACTCGGGGAGATGTCCATTATTTCGTTCTATGTTGGAACAGGCTAGACAGAGAAATCAGAGTAGGGTTAATGTGGCAAATTCAAAGTGATTCAAATTAATGTGGATCGTCGGCGGGCGGCCCAAGACTTACTTAGTCAGTCGGCTGTAGACAAGGAGGCGGATATTATACTGGTGTCAGAGCCAAATAAATCTATGGCTAAGAATAAAGGCTGGTACATGGATTCCAATAATGATGTAGGAATTATTAGTTGCAAGCAGGGTATGCAAATCACGAAATGGGGATGTGGGAAAGGTTTTGTTTGGGTATCAGTAAGCGATGTCGGCTATGTGTACGCCTGTTATGTGTCACCTAACATCAGTTGTGAAGGATATAAGAATTTTCTACACGATCTTGGCAGAGACATGCAGAGTAAAGATGACTGCATACTGATAGCAGGTGACCTAAATGCAAAGTCCCCATGTGGGGTGCCCCACGTGAAGACAATCGAGGGAGGATGCTCGTGGAATTTATTATGAGTTTGGACTTGGTAATTCATAACAGTGGGACGAAACCTACATTCGTTAGGGGCAGTTCTGTGTCACATATAGATGTCACGCTATCAACTAGGAAGATGGCCAGATTGATTAGAAATTGGCAGATACTTGATGATGAGACATTAAGCCTTCATAAATATATTTACTTTGAGATTTGCGGGCAAAGGAGAGAGCGTCCTCACAAACGCATACCAGGGAAATTGGACCTAGTTAAGGCCACTGAGGAGATTTTAGCACTCAGTTGTGATAACGTGGATTATGTGCATTGTACTCAGCGGTTAAAAGATATCAAGAAGGTTGCCACACCTTGGATTTATGGAAACTCGAATGCGGTTTACTGGTGGACTTGTGAACTGTCGGTGCTCAGAAGTAAACTCACTCAGATTAGAAGAAAATTAACCAGGGAAAGAAGTAGACATGGACCGGAGAACAAGATCACAGTACTGGAGCAAGAATTTAAAGATACCAAAAAGCAATTCAAGGTCCTTGTTAAAAAAGAAAAGGATAAATGTTGGAGACAAATTATAGAGAGTGTTGAACAGGATGTCTGGGGTGATGGATACAAAATAGCTAAGAACGCTCTGGGCATCAAATATCCGCGAATAGACAGGACACTAGGCGAACAGGTAGAAATTGCGAGGGCGCTGTTTCCATTGCAAGACCGATGTACTCGACGGTTTCAATTCCCTCCTGGTGTGGTAGAACCGATAACTGCCGATGAAATTAAGAGCGCTGCAAATAAACTGAAAAGTGGGAAGGCGGCGGGCCCTGATGGAATTCCAGCGGAACTAGTAATGCTGCTGGCTAAGGAAAAAGCAGAGTACACCCGGGACATAATCGGAGGTTTATATGAAAGGGCTAGCTTTCCGAGAGACTGGAAGACCTGTGCGTTAATCTTATGCAAGAAGCCTGGACGTTCGGGAGACAACAGTTCTGATTTCAGACCAATATGCCTAATAGACGCGCTAGCCAAGTTGATGGAACATGTAGTCGTAGCAAGATTGAAGATAGAACTGGAGGTCCATGGAGGGCTTAGTGAGAACCAATTTGGCTTTAGGCAGGGAAGATCTACTATAGGGGCAATTGGGAAAATGATGGAAGCTATCAAGCAGTCCCAAAGATACGGGGAGTGGTGTGCGGTGGTTTTGCTGGACGTGAAGAATGCCTTCAATTCGGCAGCGTGGGACTTGATAATTACGGCTCTGTTGAGGAAAGGGGTAAATGGGCATCTGGTAAAATTAATTGCAGCTTACCTGAGTGATCGAAGAGTGGTGGTGGGGAGAGAGCAGGTTATGGAGACATACATGGGGGTTCCGCAGGGCTCTATTTTGGGCCCTACGTTATGGAACGTTCTGTATGACGACTTGCTAAGAATGGATTTGGGAGTGGGAGAAAACATCATTGCATACGCGGATGACGTAGCACTTGTGGTGAGGGAGAAAAAGTTACCTGACCTTAGATACAAAACGAATAATCTCCTATATAGGATTGACTCTTGGATGAGACATAACCACCTCACTCTGGTCCCAGAAAAAACGGAGGCCATGGTGTTATCGGGAAGAAGAAGACCGGGTAATATCCAATTCCGGCTGGGGGATCACGACATAAGTGTGGGGACGCAAGTTAAGTACTTGGGACTGATAATAGACCAAAGTCTGGGTTTTGGACCACATATTATGAGTCGCTGTGGGCAGGCTGAGAGAGCAATGACAGCCTTAGCCAGAATCATGCCAAACATAGGTGGCCCTAGTGAAAAGAAGAGGAAACTCCTGGCAAAGTGGGTAATTCTATAATGTTATACGCTTGTCCAATTTGGTCCGCAAGGTTAAGGGTGAAAAGAATTCGGAACAGGATCCTCAGTATGCAGAGGAAAGTTGCCCTCCGGGTTGCAAGAGCATACAGGACAGTATCTACTGAGGCAGCACTAGTATTAGCGGCGATGGTACCGCTGGATTTACAGGCCGAGGAAAGGAAAATAATTTATGAGGAGGAGGATAAGGTGTTGGCTAGGTGCAGAGCTAGAGAGCAATCCATGCAGGTTTGGCAAAGAAGATGGGACATGGCGTTAAAGGGTAGGTGGACATACGAGCTAATTCCCAATGTGAAAGTGTGGGTGCGGAGAAAGCACGGGGAGTGTAATTACCATCTAACGCAGGTGTTATCGGGTCACGGGAACTTTATGTCCTACCTTCACGGAATCGGTAAAACGGAGTTGGATGATTGCATATACTGTGGGCTTAGAGATACGCCAGAACATACTATAATTTCGTGTGAAAGATGGACAAGACAAAGATCGTTGGCTGAGAGAATGTTAGGCAGGAGCGTTACAAAAGAGAATTTGGTGGAATACCTAGTAGAAAGCAAGCGGGGATGGGAGGTAGTGAATAAAATGTTAGTTGACATAATGACTACAAAGGAGGTGGACTTTCGTAATAGAGGTCATTAGTGGACGGAGGGAGGCAGTATGGTGACTCCTTGATAACTGATGTAAGCCGCGAGGTATTTCCAGTTATTTCAAGGCGGATGCGGAGGGGTTTTAACCGGTAGGAGTCCGGTACTACCTGTGACGATAGACTCTAGGTCCAGGTGCCCATGATGGGTTTCCCCTCCACAAAAAAAAAAAAAAAAGTAGTAGTAGTAGTAGTAGTAGTAGTAGTAGTAGTAGTAGTAGTAGTAGTAGTAGTAGTAGTAGTAGTAGTAGTAGTAGTAGTAGTAGTAGTAGTAGTAGTAGTAGTAGTAGTAGTGGTAGTAGTACTAATAATAATAGTAATAATAATAATAATAATAATAATAATAATAATAATAATAATAATAATAATAGAATAGAATAGAATAGAATAGAATAGAATAATTTATTGACTTTTATATATACATAAAGTACATTTATCGTCACAATTTAAAATAAGCCTGTGTTAGTAGAACAGTATTCGACAAATTCCTCCACACTATAAAAACAATGGACTAACAGAAATGATTTAATGAATCTACGAAAATTAGTATAAGACAGCTGAGTAATATGTTTTGCTTTAAAGAAGTTATCAAATGTATTATACAATTTAATTTCTAACTTGTTGTTCTTAGAAGCGTTAATTCGAGAGTACGGAAGTAATAAATTTCCAGCATGTCTCGTATTATAATTATGAATATCAGAGTGGGTTTGCAGCCGGACAGCATTCTTATGAACCAATGACAACGCTTCATATATATAAGGAAGGTAAAGGCAAAATTTTGTATTTAATATACAATTCACGACAATGGTGCCTACTACTGGAGTTACTGATGATGCGAATAGCTGCCTTCTGCATAGTAAATGCTCTATAAGCACTAGTAGCATTGCCCCAAAGAGCTATACCATACGTAAGATGGCTGTGAAACAAAGAGAAATACAACATTTTAAAAATACAATTGTCAACGTATGGTCGGAGCTGCCTTAGAATGAAAACCTGTTGTGCCAGTTTGGAGCAGAGGCGATCTATATGGGTAGACCAAGTTAAACGTGTGTCCAAATGAATTCCCAATAATTTAACAGAATCATTATTTCCAGTAACTTTGCTGGCAGTAAAGATAATATCACGAGTCTTCTCGATATTCAATTTAAGTTTATTAGCAGCAAACCATAAACTGGCATTATCAAGATCGTCTCTGCTCGCATCAACACCACCATGCGTTAACAAGGTGGTATCATCAGCAAACATAATGCATGTAGATTTTTGGATGTTAACAGGCAGGTCATTGACGTAAATTAAAAATAGAATTGGTCCTAGAACCGATCCTTGGGGTACACCAGCAGTTACGGACAGAATTTCAGAGTCAGCGCCACCAAGGGACACATACTGTTTACGATCGGATAGATAAGACCGAAAAAGGTTCAGCTCTTTGGAACGAATGCCATAATACTCCAACTTGTACAAAAGAACATTAACATCGACACAATCGACACAATAATAATAATAATAATAATAATAATAATAATAATAATAATAATAATAATAATAATAATAATAGGCAATCGTCCTTGGTTCGCTACGTCTGCTCAGAACACACGATTTACGGGCGCAATGATTACTGACTCCACGGATTGGAGATAGGTCATTCATTGACTCTCCAGAACATCTCCGAATGTGTCGGAGCTTCGGAAGGTGTTTACTGAAAAAAAAAAAAAAAAAAAAAAAAAATAATAATAATAATAATAATAATAATAATAATAATAATAATAATAATAATAATAATAATAATAATAATAATAATAATAATAATAATAATAATAATAATAATAATAATAATAATAATAATAATAATAATAATAACGGCAGAATGCAGAAGGCAATCGTCCTTGGTTCGCTACGTCTGCTCAGAACACACGATTTACGGGCGCAATGATTACTGACTCCACGGAGTGGAGAGTGGTCATTGCTTGACTCTCCAGAACATCTCCGAATGTGTCGGAGCTTCGGAAGGTGTTTACTGAAAAAAAAAATAATAATAATAATAATAATAATAATAATAATAATAATAATAATAATAATAATAATAATAATAATAATAATAATAATAATTTATTTACCGTTAAAACATTGATACAATAGTAGATACAAAGAATAAACTAGAATAAAAAAGGTAAATAAATGAATACCACGTAAGGCAGATTGAGTGTGGGCTAACATTTCTAACATGTACGCACATATAATCTACAAATATATGTTCAATATTTTACAAAAACTTTGCATTAACAAGTTAAAAGTTTACATGGTAAGAACACATCCATATATATGTGCAAAAACAGGTATACACAGATATACACATATGAACACACATATACATTGATAAACAAAAAATAAAACAGGAGAATAAGCAAAGGACTACTTCAAGATATAAGGGTAATATCTATTCTAAATTACAGAGTAAAGATGAAATATATAGTTTGTTTTTTCCTAATAAAAATAATTTCAGGCAACTTTTAAATGATCTATACGTTTTACAAGATTTAATATCCTCAGGTAAAAGATTATACATTTTGGGTCCGAGGTAAGAGTAACATTTTGTAAATTTTGCAGTATTTGGTTTAGGCACTTAGGAAATAAGTTTCACGTTGTCTGGTGTTATAATCATGGTCTAAAGGTTTTAATTTGTTCCTGTTTTTGCAATATTTTCTTCTTCTTTATGAATATGTCCGTCTTCGTCTCGTATTTCGTTTATTTCATATTTTTTTTTCATGTTTACCACACATAGAATTTATACAACGCCATAGTTTTTCTTTTTTTGTTTTATTATTTTCTATCTTATACTTGAAATATTTTTGTTTGGTTATTTTTATTAAATCATTTAATTTATTTATATATCTTTTATACGACTCTGTATTTTCAACTGTCAGATGTTCCATCATAATTTTATACAAATAATGTTTCCTGTTTATAGATTTAACAATACCATCTGTAATCCATTCTTTTCTTTTATTACATTTACTAGATATTTTAACCTTATTCGTACTTGTTTATATATATGAAATTAACTTATTTACAAAAATTTCTGTAGCAATATCTATATTGACAGCATCATATACATCTTGCCAGGATTCATTATCTAAAAGGGATTTTAATTTATTTAGAATTAAGTTATATTTATAGTTGTTACTATTTTTTGAGGAAACATTTTTTGTTTCAAAAATAACAGTTTGTAACATTATTGGAGAATGGTCGGTGACTTGTGGTTTTAATATAATAGGATGATTATATCTAATATTTTCGTTTTTACTTTTTATAAAAAATGGTCAATACAAGTTTTTTCTAACCTCGTAGGTTTGTTGATGGTTGATAAAAAAACCCGCCTATAATAAAATATTAAGATAACACTGAGAATCATGATTCCCGCTTTGCAGAATATCTATATTTATGTCGCCAACAAAAAAATGAAAATCTACCCCTTTGTCACAATTTTTTAAATAGTTATTAAGACTTATTAAAAATATTTCAGTACTAGTTGAAGACGAACGGTAAACTGAGGTTAGCAAACATTTTAGCTCATGTAAAGCGAATTTTACCTCTACACATTTTGTATCTCCCAAATGAACTTGTACTTCAATATGAATGTATATTCATATTGTAATATAATATTTTTGCCAACGAAGTAACCTTAGGTAAAAATAAACAAATGACATACCATTACGGTTCTACTTTATCTTGGTTCACAGGACGGAGTTGTTGTATTCTCCTGTAACGACCAAATTTATCTAGTTAATAAGATCTGCGTCAGAACTAACAGGATCAGACTCCAGGAAGTGTAAGTAAACTGTTCAGTACTAACCTCTTAGCGACCTATTTGTTAACTGTAACCCTTAGTTGAGATAAATAAGGTAGTTATCGTTGCCTCGTAAATTAGTTCGCTTATTGTTTCATTGCAGATATTTCACCGAATCACAAGCTTTAAATAGGAATAGCTCAACAGGTTTAGTCAACTGCCACAACAGTGTTTGTATATTAACTCGTATCCTAGAGAAACATGGTGATAAAAATTTAGAACTTAATTATAACCTCCCTAGCGCGATTTCATAATTACACATTCAGTTATCCATAGTAAAATTCCTTTTGTTTAAATTCAATTGTCGTCCATTTAAAAAATACAATCTCTAGACATTTTTTGAAAAAATATGAAAAGGATAGATACTAGATAGATAATGGTTGTCAATGGCTGAACAAATATAATATCTCTAACCATAAATAAAATAACTTTTATAGGCTGGAATCTGCAAGGAGTGGGGAAAACTATGTTTAATCAAGCGATAGAAGCGCTGAAATATTATGAAGGTAAACAAAACCAGCTATCTAAATTTTGGGGACGGTTGGCGATAGGTTTAAATCTGATGGCAAAAGTATATAGAAGGTTTTTAAAAACGTTGCTGATAAGTTAATGCTGAATGCGTTTGTTTTAATTTCACTGTTGTACCTACTTATTGGGCACTGAGCATAGTTTATATTGATTTACACTGATAAAAATGGGTGGAAATTTCCATGTTTTGTTATGGCCTTTTTCTTCTTTTACATAATATTTACTAGAAAATTTTAATTTACATTACGGAATAATCAAGTGTATGTGTTTTTTCGTAATAAAATTATGAAATTTCAGAAATAGTGTGGTAATATAATGTACTACAATGGAACTATTTACTTTACTCAATTTATTATGAAATTTTACAGAACAAAGAAATCTAGAGGGTTCTGATCAGGCGATCTTGGAGGCCATAAAACAGGTCCGGCCTGATCTAAACCCCCTAGATTTCTTTGTTTGGGGCTATTTGAAGACATTAGTGTATGGTACTCCTGTAAATAGCCTGGAAGAGCCGCAGCTACGGATTAATCAAAAGTGTCAAGAAATCCAAACCAAGGAGGGTGTTTTCGAAAGAGTTCGAATATCGTTGAGACGAAGATGTCGTGCCTGCTTGGAAATGGACGGAGGGCACTTTGAACATCTTCTGTAAATTCGTTTTTTGTTTGTTAAAAGCTTCCTTTGTCGGTTTATTCCTAATAAAATAAAATGTTTGAAAAACGAATAGTGGTCCATATCTCCGCAACCATTACTTTGCGGACCCATGTTTATTAAGACTTTTCTGCTTATTTTAGTTCATACTATTACCTCCTGAAATATTTTACACTTTTTTTTTTACACCCTGTAGACATTTTTACTGAATTATTAAGGTATTTAAGCTATCAGAAATATTTTTTTGTTTGTTCGATATTTATTAATTTTACAATTTTTTTATATTTTATTACCTAGCGTGCCTAAAAATCCAAAATAAATATGAGAGTAAAGATTGTCTACCTCAGCTGACAGTAGACAGTAGGGTGTTTGGTCAGCTCAATGGAGACGGGGTGGGTTAAATTTATTAGTAGAAGTAATATTCTATTAATTAATTAAGAATGTTAAGGGCGCCAGACAAATTTTTCCACCACCAAATCACCCTCTACTAATATCAGTACTTGATCGAGAAAATTTGTCAAACCAGATCAATTAACACGCTCACCAATAATAAACATCATTTATTATTCTGTACTCTATTATAAAACAAAATTAGACTATAAGAAGATGAAAAGATGTATATAAGTTAAGAATTACAATTTATCTAATATCTGCCGCTCACACTAGCAATCACATGCTATTATTGGTCACAGCAGACCGATTTACAGTTAATAAAAGTAATTTGCAAAAGAAACGGGAATATAAAAAAAAATTAAGGGCGTAAGGTAAAATGCGATTAAGCGAATTCAGGAGAATGCGTAGTCAAGCGTCACGTGAGCTCAGGCGAATCGACTTCGTATAAATCTAAATTACGTAAACAAACTTTTATGAAACTAAGCAAATAAAATAAACAGCTACAACACCTTAATTATTTTTCAATTCCAAATGTGCAGATATATGTAAGGCTATAAGCCACTGAAATAGCTTAAATGCAATGGAACATTTACCAGTATGGCGGTTAGATGGCGTAGGTAGATAACAAATATATACATACATATTGTCACGGAATTTGCCCCACTCACTCCCAAACCGACGACTGTGGCACCGCGAATTGCCTAAGATTGCCCCGATCGCCCCTACGTCATTCTGGTAAATAAACAACATGCCGTGAATCGAGGCGTTACTAGAATGTTGGGGAAACGACGAGAAGCGTTCCAGTCGCTCGAGAAAATGGGTCTAGATATGCTAGAAAATACCTGGAACATTCGTTGGGTCTATAAAAGAAGAATAAACGGCCGAGTTAGTTAGTCTTGTATAAGTCTTGTATTACAGAGTTGAAGTGAAGTGTTCAGTTAGAGAGATCAAAGCGATTTAGATAGCGATTAATTAAATAAGTGTTTAGTTGACCTGTAATTAGTAGTCAGTAGTGTACTGAGCAGTTAATAAAGAAGTGATTAATTAACGGATTGTTTTTCTGGAAGTAAGAAAAAGACGGATTGGGGAAATCCGTGACTATTTGGTGTCGGAAGTGGATTTAATTGGAAGTTTTAAAGAGCTTTCTGGAACCCTGTCCACAAAGTGGGATTCAATTGGAATAGAGACCCAAGTGTGATATATCACCGCACTCGTCTTGTCGAAAGGAAGTGAACGGTGGTATTCGCGAAGGACAATCTCGAACATTCTAGAACTTTGTACAGGAATGAGACAAATACCCAAGTGTGATATATTACCGCACTCGTCGTGACTTAAGGAAGTGAACGGTGGTATTCGCGAAGGACAATCTGGAACATTCTAGAACTTTGTACGGGAGTGAGACAAAGACCCAAGTGTGATATATCACCGCACTCGTCGTGACTGAAGGAAGTGAACGGTGGTATTCGCGAAGGACAATCTCGAACATTCTAGAACTTTGTACAGGAGTGAGACAAATATCCAAGTGTGATATATCACCGCACTCGTCGTGACTTAAGGAAGTGAATGGTGGTATTTGCGAAGGACAATCTGGAACATTCTAGAACTTTGTACGGGAGTGAGACAAAGACCCAAGTGTGATATATCACCGCACTCGTCGTGACAGAAGGAAGTGAACGGTGGTATTCGCGAAGGACAATCTCGAACATTCTAGAACTTTGTACAGGAGTGAGACAAATACCCAAGTGTGATATATCACCGCACTCGTGGTGACTCAAGGAAGTGAACGGTGGTATTCGCGAAGGTCAATCTCGAATATTCTAGAACTTTGTACAGGAGTGAGACAAACACCCAAGTGTGATATATCACCGCACTCGTCGTGACTCAAGGAAGTGAACGGTGGTATTCGCGAAAGACAATCTCGAACATTCTAGAACTTTGTACGGGAGTGAGACAAATACCCAAGTGTGACATATCACCGCACTCGTCTTGACTTAAGGAAGTGAACGATGTTATTCGCGAAGGACAATCTCGAACATTCTAGAACTTTGTACGGGAGTGCGACAAAGACCCAAGTGTGACATATCACCGCACTCGTCTTGACGAAAGGAATTGAACAGTGGTATTCGCAAAGGACAATCTCGAACATTCTAGAACTTTATACCAAAGTGAGACAAAGACCCAAGTGTGGCATATCACTGCACTCGTTTCATTGTAAGGAAGTCAACGGTGACATTTACAAACACATTCCTGGATATTCTAGAACATTCCAAAGAGAGTGAATGCCTGTAACTAGAAGCCAAGTCAATATGGATGCACAACTGGCGAAACTGTTAGAAATGATGCAGACAATGCAACAGGAAATGAAAGACCAGACGAAGACGATGCAAGAGAAATTAGAAGAGCAGGGACATAAAATGGAAGACCAGACGAAAACAATGCAGGAAAAATTTGAAGAACAAGGACATAAAATCGAAGATCAGTCGATGCAGGAGAAAATTAGAAAAGAAATTAGAAGAACAGGGACAGACGATGCAAAAGAAATTAGAAGAACAGGGACAAACGATGCAGGAAAAATTAGAAAAGAAATTAGAAGAACAAGGGTATAAAATGAAAGAACAGATACAGACAATACAACAGGAAATGAGAGATCAGACGAAAGAAATGCAGACAAAGTTGGAAAAACTAGAGGAGCAGTCACATAAAGTGGAAACACAAGTAGAAGAGAAACTGTTGGCACAAAAACAGGAAATACACGAAGAAATAAACCAGGTTAGAGAAGAGCTTCAACATAAATTAGACAAGATAACAAAGGAGGGCGTAATCAAATCAGAAGGACCGGTTATCCGAACTCAGAAGACGAGACCCCCTGAATTCGACGGCAAGGTTTCCTGGAATGTATATCTGCGTCAGTTTGAAGCAGCAGCATCAGCAAACGAATGGTCGGATTATGAGAAAGCTACTGCTCTGATAGTTGCTTTACGAGGGGAAGCTCTCGACGTCTTACAAGGAGTTCCTGCTGGACAGCAGAATAACTACGACATTCTAAAACAGCATATGGAAATGAGATATGGGGATAAGCACCTGCAGCAAGTGTACCAGGCACAATTGAAAAATCGTCACCAACAAAGTGGAGAGAACTTACAACATTTTGAGACCGATGTTGCCAGACTGGTTCGATTGGCTTATCCAACAGCCCCGTCCGAATTCTTAGACCATCTCTCCATTCAAGTTTTCACCGACGGCCTAAGAGATTGTGAAACCCAGCAGGCACTACGACTCGCCAGACCTAAAACACTGAACGACGCTCTGTTGCATGCGCTAGAATTCGAGGCAGCAAAGATGGCATCAGGTAGACATGTTAAAGTTCGGGCCATAAGTGATAACAGCGATAGTATGGCAAATGGAGACCTAATAAAGACGCTAAAGGAGATCATTGATAAATTCAGCCCATCTACTGGACCAAAGAAAGAACAATCTGATAATCGAAGGGATCGCCATCTTAAATGCTGGAACTGTGGACAGGCAGGACATCTAAAAAGACAGTGTATGGCCCCGGTCACGGATCAGCAAAAGCGCGACTCCCAGGCGGCACCTGCAAAGGAAAACTAGGGTCAGCCGGCTTAACGGGGAAAAAGCCGGCTGCGGCCTCCTACCATGCCCCACGAGAAGAAGTTACATTATCACGTCTCCAGAACTCTGACTCCTTGCTAGTAGAAGGCATTATTTTTGGTCGTATGTTCCCTATGGTAATCGACACTGGAGCGACAAGAACTATCGTACGGCCGGATATTATTGGTGATTGGCGTATCAAGAACCCTGCCAAACGTTATGTCCTTACAACAGCCAATGGACAACAACTGCCAGTCAAGGGGAATGCGAGCTTGAAAGAAAATTAGGAGACAAATTCAAACATAGAGCCCTGGTAGCAGATATATCGGATAATGTCATACTCCGACTAGACTTACTACGAGCAAAGGGGTGAACTTAGATTTGAATGCTGGTACGCTACGGATAATGGGTGAGGAAGTAGTGCTAACGACCACCACTGAGAATAACGCTGTACGGAGACTCGTTGTTAAAGAAGATGTGGTACTACCTGGTCAGACCGAAACATTGGTTGCCGCTGTAATGGATGGGGAAATGTCTTGCAGTGTAGGAGTGGTGGAACCCAGTAATCCGGATTTGTTCAATAAATCTATAGTCACCGGCCGCACCCTGATTAAACCAGAGAAAACGACAATAGTACGGGTAGTTAACCTGAAAACCTTTCCACAGAAAATTACAAAGGGAACTGATGTAGGAGTCTGTGAACCTGTTACCATGGTCAGAACACTCAAAAAAAACAACGAAATGGAGAAGAAACCGAATAAGACCAGTCTACCGGAATGTCTAAGGGACATCGTGGATAGGGTCAAGGAAAGATTAACAGAGGGGGAGGTGGAACAACTCGAAGAGCTGCTAAGTGAAAATGAAGATGTGTTTGCACTTAAACTAGGCGACTTTGGGAGAACCAATGTAGTGAAGCATCGAATCGATACTGGTTCATCGTCTCCTATAAAGCAGCCACCACGAGGACTTCCACTAGCCAAGCGAGAAGAAGTTAACAAGATGTTAATTGAGATGCAAAACCAAGGCACCATAGAGCCATCTCAGAGTCCTTGGGCTTCTCCTGTAGTCCTGGTCAAGAAGAAAGACGGCTCCACTCGATTTTGTGTGGACTACAGAAAATTAAATGACGTCACCAAGAAAGACAGTTACCCACTACGAAGAATTGACGATACTCTGGACACCTTGGCTGGTGCGCAATGGTTTTCCACTTTGGATTTAAAGAGTGGATATTGGCAAGTCGAGGTCAGCCCAGAAGACAAGGAAAAGACAGCGTTCACTACCGGAAATGGATTGTCACAGTTCAATGTAATGCCATTTGGTCTATGTAATGCCCCTGCCACTTTTGAACGACTGATGGAAACTGTACTTCATGGCCTGCATTGGGAGACCTGCTTGATTTACTTGGACGACGTGGTGGTGCTGGGACGCTCTTTCCAGGAGCACCTGAAGAACGTGTCCGAAGTGTTCAAGAAGCTGAAAGCAGCGAACCTGAAGTTGAACCCGAAGAAGTGCAGTCTGTTCCAAAAGGAGGTTAGATACCTTGGCCACATTATTACTCCAAACGGTGTGAAAACAGACCCGGAGAAAACAGAGTGCATAAAGAACTGGCCGGTTCCTAAAGACAAACATCAAGTTCGAAGTTTTCTCGGCCTAAGCACATACTATCGACGGTATCGATTCGTCCAAGGATTCTCGGACATTGCCAAGCCTCTTCATAAACTGACAGAAGACAACGTCCCGTTCGAATGGACTCCGAGATGCCAGCAAACCTTTGAGACGCTGAAAGAGGCCCTCTGCACTACCCCGATTTTGACATACCCAATACCTGGACAACCATTTATAGTGGACACGGACGCAAGCAACATTGGAATTGGCGGAGTTCTTTCCCAAATACAAGATGGCCAAGAGCGAGTAGTGGGCTACTTCAGCAAAGTCCTGTCAAAAGCCGAAAAGAACTATTGTGTGACTCGGAAAGAATTACTTGCCATCGTCAAGAGCCTAGAACACTTTCATAAATACCTGTATGGCCAAGAATTCCTCCTCAGAACGGATCACGCTTCCCTTAAATGGCTGCTCCAGTTTAAGAACCCTGAAGGACAGATGGCCAGGTGGCTGGAACGGCTGCAAGAATATCACTTTGTTGTTGAACATCGAGCAGGCAGGAAACATGGAAATGCAGATGCCCTTTCTAGGAGACCCTGTCCTGTCAACTGCAAACACTGTAGTAGTCATGAAAAGAAAGAGGACATCTCATCAGTTCCTTGTAAGGTGGTAGCAGCCCAACCTGAAGACAGATGGAGTTCAGCGGCGATTCGGGAAGACCAGCAAGCTGACTGTGACATCAATCCCTTACTAGACTGGAAAGAAGCCAACAACCGACCCTCATGGGCTGAAGTCAGCAGTAAAAGCCCAACATTAAAGAGCTATTGGGCTCAATGGAATTCCTTGGTGTTGGAAGACGGTGTCCTAAAAAGAGCATGGGAGAACAATGACGGAACGGAGGTCAAGAAACAAGTACTACTCCCGAGGTCCCGGGTCAAGGAAGTGCTGCAGGAAGTACATGGAGGTACTGAGTGGACATTTTGGTATCAATAGGACTCTACAGAAGATTAGGGAGCGTTTCTACTGGTTGAGCTGTAGGACGGATGTAGAAGATTGGTGCCGAAAATGTGACGTATGTGCAGCCAGCAAGTGACCGAAGACCCGTTCCAGAGGCAAAATGCGCCAGTACATCGTAGGAGCACCGTTCGAGAGGATTGCCATTGATATCGCTGGCCCATTTCCGAAAACCCAAAGTGGGAACCGCTATCTGCTAGTAGCCATGGACTACTTCAGTAAATGGCCGGAAGTATACCCCCTTCCCAATCAAGAGACCACAACCGTAGCAGAAGCGCTAGTCAACAACCTGTTCTGCAGATTTGGTGTACCCATGGAACTACATTCAGATCAGGGCAGAGATTTCGAATCAGGTGTGTTCCGAAAGGTCTGCGAGCTTATGGGAATCCGAAAAACTAGGACGACCCCACTGCATCCCCAGTCAGATGGTATGGTGGAACGCTTCAATGCCTCACTAGAAACCAATCTGAGGATGTTTGTGAACGAAAACCAGACAGACTGGGACAAGCTCATTTCACTCTTCCTGTTAGCTTACCGCTCAGCTGTCCATGAAACGACTGGGAAGACTCCCGCAAGGATCATCTTTGGAACAGAGCTTTGCCTTCCCGCAGATTTGGTATTTGGTCGTCCTGCGGAACAGCCCACAGAGCCAGACACTTACACCCATGAGCTAGAACGAAGACTAGCAGCCGTACACGATCAAGTCAGATCTCGAATGCGACTAGAGAGCGATCGCATGAAGACTCGATACGACGTCCGGGCCAATACAGTCGGATTCCAACAAGGTGACCTGGTGTGGCTGTACAACCCACGCGGAAGAAAGGAAGATCGCCTAAACTACAGAACCGTTGGGAGGGCCCCTACACCGTCATTAAAAGAATCAATGATGTCGTCTACCGGATACAGAGGACTCCCAGGAGTAAGATGAAGGTCGTCCATCTGGAGCGTCTGTCCCCGTATAGAGGTGTATCCGATCGGGACGATCGGTCCTAAGGAGGGGGCAGTGTCACGGAATTTGCCCCACTCACTCCCAAACCGACGACTCTGGCACCGCGAATTGCCTAAGATTGCTCCGATCGCCCT
This sequence comes from Monochamus saltuarius, assembly GCA_025584915.1. Lineage (NCBI taxonomy): Eukaryota > Metazoa > Arthropoda > Insecta > Coleoptera > Cerambycidae > Monochamus > Monochamus saltuarius. Next base: position 43,240,995 of record CM046721.1, on the reverse strand, counting down.
TACGTCATTCTGGTAAACATGCCGTGAATCGAGGCGTTACTAGAATGTTGGGGAAACGACGAGAAGCGTTCCAGTCGCTCGAGAAAATGGGTCTAGATATGCTAGAACATACCTGGAACATTCGTTGGGTCTATAAAAGAAGAATAAACGGCCGAGTTAGTTAGTCTTGTATAAGTCTTGTATTACAGAGTTGAAGTGAAGTGTTTAGTTAGAGAGATCAAAGCGATTTAGATAGCGATTAATTAAATAAGTGTTTAGTTGACCTGTAATTAGTAGTCAGTAGTGTACTGAGCAGTTAATAAAGAAGTGATTAATTAACGGATTGTTTTTCTGGAAGTAAGAAAAATACGGATTGGGGAAATCCGTGACAATATATATAAAAAATATGAGTGTACAAGCGCAAACAACTTAAATGAGTATCAGCATATAACTAACTTTAAGTAAATTTAATCAAAGTTTTAGAAATACAACACCCACTTTCAAAATTCAGAAATAAACTTAATAAGTCGAACAATAGTAACAAACGTCACTATAAACTTGACAAGATTTATGTGGATGCACTAAAATTACTAGCAATACTAAAATTATTACTAATTACTACTAATTTTTACTTATACAAAATCTATACTAAAGATATTTGGTTCTGAGCGTATAGCAGAAACAGAACTAGACATACGCGTAGTAAATATGTGCCAAAGTAATGCTTAAAAGAAATACAAGCAATATCATAAACTTGCGTGCGTCCAAGTGGGTCTGAGTGGTATAACAACTACAGCGTGGCTAGCAGAAACTCCAACAGCCACAAAAGATGGCAAGCAATGGCTCAGCAAGAAAATGGTAAGCTACAGCTCCAGGAAACACCAAAAAATCCTTAACTCCACGGATGCACATGGAAGCGTAATATGGAATCGTGTTCTTGACTGGCGTGGTGTGAGGATACATATCCTTTACTAAGAAAGTTTCCTGATTAGGTTTCACAAAAATCATCCAAAATCCAACAAAACCTTAATCAACGACAGGCGTTTGGAAAACAAAATCCTCGAAAAGATGATTTTAAAAATCATACAGATTTTCCAAACACTACCACACACCGAATATTCACAGTACCAACTACCGGAAGTAAAATTGTCGAAAAATTCGTTCGAGCAGATCCCGTTTCCTCTCAACATAGTTACACAGAAAAATACGCAATTCAATGTAAATTTATTAAAAATACCTCCGCATGGAAAAGTAGTAATGTGAAAGATTCTTGGAAGGATCTGGATATTTAGACCTTTAATATATTTTAGGGCAACACACAATACACGTCCTGGTAATTAAGGTGGCAGACTAACATCAATCACTGGAGGAACAGCAAATATTTCCAATGAATAAATACAATGACAAAATGTAATGTAATATAATAATAATAAAGAATAAGTTACATATATTTATTTATTTAATCTTTGTATGGATAGACGTAAATTGTAACGCTACAATATGCGGTTTTTGGAAAAAAAATTCTCTGAGCCAAAAATCCAAAATTATTGTAATATGTTTGAGTAATCGGTGTTCATCCTGGCTTATTGGCCAGTTTTTTAATATATTTATTTTGAATATTACAAGTGATGTAAGAAGTTGTGACAAAATTATGAAATGATCACTTTTTTAATTTAACCAGTGGCGTCACATATTTATTTTGGCCAAAGTGACAGACTCACCCTGTATCTACGCCACTGCTTAATTTTAAAGAGCCATATTTTAGCAGCAAATGCAATATCTCGGCTTACACAGTACTCCAAATTTGATAACAATATCTTAATACGTTTAAAAGTTATGCAAGAAAATTTTAATTTATAGAAAAAATTCAACCCCCTGTATCTTCATAACGAAGGAAGTTAAAACAAAAGTTTACCAGACTTTTATTCTTATTTTTATTCCCAAAATATGTTCTCGTGTTTGTGACATATCAAACTGAAACACCCTGTATATCAGTGGTATACAGGGTTAAATATGACTTAGTACAAGTATTTTAAGAAGGGATAGAGAAAATTCAGAAAGCGAAAAAAGAAATTGTTTCAAAACCTTATTAACCCCTAATTTTTCGGCGACTATGCCGCCTGTCAACCCCGAGGTTAGGTCAGGTTAGATATATTCCACATAAGTCAAAGTTGTCAAAGGAAGTGACAGAGCACCGCGTTGCCACATGTAACGATTTACGGCGATTTTAAAGAAAAAGTTTTATCTACAAAATATTAGATTATTTAATGAGAAACACGATATGGTAGCACTGAGAGTAAAACCTACCTTACTGATGCTTCCAGGACTGATATTTGGAAATTTCAAGAACGTTGAATTATTTTATGTTGTCTAACTTAACTTGTCGTTGTAAAAATTGTTGTACTTGCTGGGGTTGGTTTCCCTCGACCATTTTTTTGTTTAAAACGAGGTACTTGTCCCGACGACCACGACCAGGTGGATCCTCTCCGTCGGGAAAAACAACAAAGGGTAACAAAAAAAAACAAACAAATGTACACAAAGACACTACAAAACGTTTATAACCAAGGCACTACAGCAGTTGTTCAAAGAGCCCGCCGTTAAGCTGGACGCGCAAGTTCACTCGATTGATTAACGAGCCATGGATGTATCTTGGACGATGACTGATCGTCATAGGCGCCGATTTTGCGAAGGAAGAGGTTTTGCCCATTTTTTTTAACATCGAGCTAGAATTCCGAAATAAATTTTTTATTGTCTTTTAGGCCTGCCTGAGCACGTGGTTAAAATTTTTGTACTTAGTCATAGTTAACCCTGTATAGTATAATAACAGCATACCTACCTATAAATATTACTCCTCCATAAAAAAATATAATATCTAAATCTATTCTGTATTTGTATCTGAGACCGATATTCGATATTCAAATATCGAGTCTGAGTTTACCGACTACTACGTACACATTTAAATATGAATATTTGATTCTTTGAATCCTACAAAGTATCGAATACTACAGATACTTTTTGATAAAAGTGTTTTATTTGCTTCAGCTTTTTTATTTCATTTCTGACTTTTTTGTAAACTGATAGACACATCAATAACAATTAGGTAATGCGGTCATGTGTAGTAGATGAAAAACTTATTAGTGGTGGGCATTTGTGTAGAAATTACTACGCCTAAGTTAGTTTGTCATCTTTTCGTTTGTAACCAATAATTCTGTCAAATCTCAACCGATTTCTAAAAACGGTCGTCACTGTATTCGCAATGAAAAAGGCTTTAAAATGATGTGCCACAAGTGGGGTAGTTGCATTTGAAATTTTTAAGTTGGGATTGTTAGGCATTAGGGGGATGAACATATCGAGTTGGCTTGACTGTCAAAAAAGCTCCCCCCAAGAACAAAAATCGACGGGTCTCGGCGAATTTTGAAAGATTATTCGTTTTTCCAATTATAGGGGGGGTCAAATTTTCGTTGGGATACCCTGTATAAAATTCTCGTGTCAGAGTGTTAGACGCCATACTCCTCGGAAACGGCTTGACCGATTTTTATGAAATTTTATATGTATATTCGGTGGGTCTGAGAATCGGTCGTAATCTATTTTTCATACCCCTTGTGATAAGGGTGGTCCACCCCAAACATTTTTTTTTATTTATTGGACAAAAGTTTTTATTTTAATATTTTTATGATGTGGTATTAAAAAATACATATAACCCTTAATTTTCACCCTTCTATGACAAACCCCTATATTTTAATAGCCATTTTAGTAATTTAATCATTCTTAACCCTGGTCGATAACTGATCGATATTATTATCACTAGATCAGTTATCCCCGCTAGGAGTCTACCGGTGTCACTTCTCACCAGAAACCTAAAAAAAATATAGACAGCGTCGGTTCATGATATAGGTCACGTGACAGGTGCCGCGTTTTCTAGGGACCTAAGGTCCAGAAAATTGATATTTTATTTGCTTTATGTTAGCGGTTGTGCAAATATGATGGCTGCATTGCAATATGAAATTAACTAACTTGCTGTCATTTTAAATGTCTTTAAAGAATGTGACATGAATGTGACCAATCACAGTAAACAAATGAGATTCATGCTACAATACAACCAACGTAAATTGGCATAAAAACCAAGTTTTAGTGATTCTGGACCTTTTAGGCAGCCATTAGCCATTAGCGGTCGCCGGCAATATGACACTGGCACAGTCTATATTTTTTCTAGGTTTGTGCTTCTCACCCAGTAAACAGCACGGAGTAGGGATGAGAACGAAGCCGACTACCAAAATATTCACTAGAAATAATTCATATGGCAAAACAACGTTTGCCGGGTCACCTAGTTTTCTTATAAGAATTTATAAATTAGCTGTTTATTAACTTTATAAAAAATAATTTTATAACTTTTATTATGGATTCAACATTTAAGCCGGTGCATTTGTTATTAAACGAGTTAAATTATGAATTAAGAATTAGAAATATTATTTCTAATCGTAATCAAGATGATAAACGGAAAATATTAGCTAGATTATTAGATAAAGAACGCGCTAATAGTAATGTTACTTTAGTAGATCCGAATTATAATTTCGATACTGAAAAAGATGCTATCACCGCAACATTAGATTCAATTAAATCGCTTATTTTAGAATTCGAAGGACCTTATTCAGATTCGTTATATAAAAGAATATCATCTCGTTTAACTCATATAACCTCTCGTGTGCAACGTATGCCTATCGAAGAAAATCAGCCACAATTTGAAATAAAAAGCGCATTTAAAAATGAATCCTATGCAAGTTGTTTACAGTTAGAAGCTTAATTGCATGATCGTGTTAAAGAAAATACTCCAGATAATAATGTTTCTGGAAATCCAATTTATAGACCGAGTGAGCCAAATATAGTAGTTTCGTGTGCATCTAAATCAGAGCCTCTTTCATTGTCTAGATTAATAATACCACATTCTTTAGAATGCACCCGACGTGGTAAACTATCTCTCATAAATATGCCTCGAAAATGTTGAATATTTAATTTCTTAGTCAATTTTATTAAATCCAAATTAGTAAGAGTTCGTTTCGGTAATTTTATCAGTAACGCTTGGAAGGTTTTTTGCGACCAAAAAAAATCCAAAGCCTTGCTTGTAAGGTCTCATGTATAGTCCTTTCCTCATAGCTATTTCTTCCATTGCAGCATTGTGACGTTTACTTTCTTCAAGCTTTTTCTTTGCAGCTTTGGCATCATTAACAGCCTTTGCAATTCCTGCTGCTTCACCACTTGAAGCATCAAGCACAAATAATGTTTCTGGAAATCCAATTTATAGACCGAGTGAGCCAAATATAGTAGTTTCGTGTGCATCTAAATCAGAACCTCTTTCATTGTCTAGATTAATAATACCACATTATTTAGAATGCACCCGACGTGGTAAACTATCTCTCATAAATATGTCTCGAAAATGTTGAATATTTAATTTCTTAGTCAATTTTATTAAATCCAAATTAGTAAGAGTTCGTTTCGGTAATTTTATCAGTAACGCTTGGAAGGTTTTTTGCGACCAAAAAAAATCCAAAGCCTTGCTTGTAAGGTCTCATGTATAGTCCTTTACTCATAGCTATTTCTTCCATTGAAGCATTGTGACGTTTACTTTCTTCAAGCTTTTTCTTTGCAGCTTTGGCATCATTAACAGCCTTTGCAATTCCTGCTGCTTCACCACTTGAAGCACCAAGCGCGCTTAAGCCTGCAAATAATAGAATTAGTGGTAGAAATCCTCCTGTCTTAGGTATTGGTATTACTCGGGCAGCTTTAATATATTTCTTCTTCTTAACTTTATTAACAGCTTTTAATGCAACTTTAATAGCATCTTTCATATTCTGCACATTTTTACCTTTTAACGCTAATCGTGCTTGCTTTGTTACATCTTTAAATGCTAACGATCCACCAACCTTTTTAGATGTCGCTTTAGGTTTACTAGTTTTACTTTTATTTTTTTTTAGTTTTTCCGTTAATGCATCCCATTCTTAATTTAACTTTGGCTTTCATTGCTCCTGCCACAGCCAAGGCTGCTGCCTTTTCTCCTATAGATGCGTTTGGCGATTTAAATCTCTCCACATCCTTCTCACCCAAAATTTTATCTGCCGTATGTCGTTGCTCCAAGTTTTTCTCTCTGCTATAAGCCACGTCGTGTTCTTTACAAGCTTCGTCTAAACCATTAATACCCGTATCACCTCTTGCTAATCTCTTCGCAAGTTTTGTACTAGGACCACAAAGTTTATATCCTGGAATATGGAGCTCTACTAGTAAATTATTTATAGGAGAGTTCAATATACCACTGCCAGATTTTTTTGTTGTTCTAAGCATTTCGCATCACGAACTACTCACGAATGATGATAATACCATTATCACATCTAATATATATTGTAATATTTATTTGGGTGTATGTTTTATTTAATTAAATTATTTTTTTGATTATTTAATTTTTTATTTATTTTTATTTTAAATATTTTATTATGTATTTAATGTCAAAGTTTGAATATTAATTTTTGTTGGGCGCCTTGATCTTTTTATGTATTATGTTTTATGAGTGTATGTTGTGTTTAAGCTATATTTTGTTCAATACAAACCTTTTATATTAATTTTTTTTATCTATCTTTTTATCTTACCTTATTTATACAATTTTTGTTTATCCCTTGCTAGAAACAGTTTCACAAATTAAAACAGCAAAAGAAACTTAACTCAGGAGTCGGTTCAAAATATGCAGGGTTTTTATTTTATAACAAATAGTAACACACTTGAAAGATTAATAGTTTTTGGTTCTAGAATTAATTGAAAACAATAAAGAATACTTTCTTTTTAATATTACTCCTCTGATGATAATTTTACCAAACCACTATAAGTTAAAACTTTGTTATTGAATTTAATTGAAATTTTATAAATTATGCTAATAAATATTCTTTAACTTGTAATGTTGGTTGCATTCCTACAGAGTGTAATATGATAATACAGAGTCCTAATATATTCTATAATAATGGCTGTTCATGCATGACAGATATTATTATTTTGCTTCTTGGAAACTGGAAACTGCCTGGAAACTTGAGACTATCCTGTAGGATTCTATGGAACTGCAAATTTCCCTGGATACGGTTGATATTTTCTGTAGTGGCAAAAAAAACTTTACTGGAGGATGGAGACTGGTAAATTTAGCTGGTGAGTCGATATTTTCTTAATTTATACTTGTTTGTTCTAATAAATTTTGTAGATTTTCGGGAGCTCTCTTTCGATCTTCTACCTTGTTCTAAACCCAAGCCGTAACTAACAACAACTTCTTTGTTTTTATCCTTTCTGTAGATTGCCATGTTAAAAGGTCCTTACACATGATTTTTCCACAGTCTTTGGATGTCTTTTTATTCACATTATCACAACACTACTTATAATTAATACATTTTATAAATGTCCTTTTGTTTTTATTGTACAATTTTAATTATTTTATTAATGAAAATAGTCTTTATTTGGTGTTTTAGGTCATTTACAAGGGATTCTTGCAAAGTCACCTTTACTTTTGACATTTCTGGAATTAATTCTAATAATTTGACATTTAAATTTATTTTTCAGGATATGATTTATTTTTAATGGAAATATCTTTCATAATGTTACTAGTCTGCCTACAATATGTATATCAGATTTATCTATAGACTTTCACCTTTCATTCAATATATGGTGCTCCGAGTTTAAATTCCTTTTCTTTATGTACTGAGTGATAACAATTGTCAACGTCATGCAAATTTATGAAATTTATTTTTTACTTGATAATAAAATTATTAAATTATTATTTTTATGTTATGTAATATTATTTATTCTTAGTAACTTTATATCCAGGATATCCAAATTAACAGATCTTTGTAATTTTTTATAAATTTACACTAATAATTATTAATTTTATTCAACTTTAAGTTCGGTCAGGTGTTATTTTCATTTGATTTTCTATGTGCATATTTCAAATTGTTACAATTTTCCCAAATTTATTTGGAATAATTTCTTGTATAAGAAATTTTTCAAATCAATTTTCCATTTAGTATGATATTAAGTAAAATTTTGAATTTTAATCTGTATTACATTATAATGATTCTTTGTAGTAAGGGTGTAGTTGTTTTATATTATTATATCATCTTTTAATAGCTTTTCAGTTTCGGCTCGTACTTTATTTTTATGTGTGTATGGAATGGGATAGCTTTTTGATCTAAAATTGTCTATATTTCTTACTTCTAATTTATGAACATAGCTGGTTGCCACTCTCATTTCATTCGATACTAAACCTTCATATTTCTTCAACATTTCTCTTACCTCCATCACATAACTATTATCAAAATTTAATTTTATTTCATCAATATTAAATATTTCTTCATTCACCTCTACATCATAATAATAATCATCATCTTCTTCACATAAATTCACCTCCTTAACACTCATTACTCTCTCATCCATGTTCAAAATTTCATTTTTGCTACCTTTAAAATCTATCCATACCTCATTCAAACATAATTTTCTTAATTTATAATCGATTTTTGCTTTATATTTATGTAAATAATCTGAGCCTAGGACAATGTCCATATTCATATCTGGTATTTTTATTTTCTGTGTTTGTAGGTTGCCTATCAAGAGAAATGGATCTTTGAGATTCAACTGTGTTATCACTATTTCCTTGGCTGTCTACTCGCTCTTCAGATCTACTAGCACTTCGAAATCTCTGAAAATTTACCTGCCTTACCTGTAGCGGGACTCCCGAAATCTCGATGTCGTGTTATCGATATCGAGATTATTTCGATGTCGATCTCGATTCATCCGTATCGAAATATAATTTGGTACTCTTGAAACGCATCGAAATGATACTCGGGTATATTCGGCAAATCGAGTGTAATGTGAAACAAATTACCAGCGTTACCAACTGCGTTCACTCAGCGGCAATCTTTATCTCTGTCTAACATACGGGCTTGAGTTATATATCTCTTTCTATGCCCCAGTCCCGCTGTTTATGTGAATTTAAAAATGAATATATATGAACAAATAAATAAATAAACAAAAGCTGCTTTATATTTGTTATTTAATATATTAATAATAATTACCACAGTGTGTGCTATTTTACATAATATTTGCATTGCTGGTGGACAACAATGGGATCAAAACTTGGTCATTGAAGAGCCTGATAGAGAAGCTGATGTACAAATTATCTCAGAACCAATTGAGATATTAAATGAAGGCCGAACCATTCGGGATAGAATTATTCAACACTATTTTAGATCAATTTAATTGATAGAGTATACTTACCTACTTTTTTCTGATAATTTATTGGCTTAATAATGAAACAATCATTTTAAAATTTATCTTTTAAGTAATATTAATAGTGTCACTTTTTGTAAATTCATTTTAGTAAATAATGTTTATGTAAATATATAAAAACTGCATCAATAAAAAAAATATCTTAATAAAAATATATTATTACACTCATACACACTATATATTGCAATATAAACATATAATGCTCATTCTTGTTTATTTAAAATAATGGCATCAGTTAATCGTTGAATATTATTTTTCTCTAGTAATATATACAAATTAAGACATCATTAATAACCTAACACAGTATATATAACCTTACCACTTCAGGAAATGATAAAATAAATAGGTATAGTATACTTGTAAACATTTCCTAGTCTTTACTAAAATTTTACGGGACACATTTATATTCCTCTTCCAAAACCACTTAAAATTTATTTGTAGGATAAACAAATAAGTTCACACTTCATCTCGCACTTATAGGTTACATACGTTATTAGAGTCAAAATAAATAATTATTTTACACATACGCGCACGGTCACTATGATGATGTTAGAAAAAAACAGCAAATCCAATACATGTGTTAGAAGAAGAAAACAAAGCATTTCGACTAGTCAAGCCTCGTCGAAATCATTTCGATTCGAATGGACAGATTTTCGACATTATTTCGATCGTAAAATTTTCAAGAGTACCAATATATCGATATCATTTCGATCTCGATCAAAAATGATCGAATCGAGATTTCGGGAGTCCCTACACTGTTGATTATTATCGTCTCGTCTGGACTGATATGTATTACGTCTTGAATTGTGAAATCCATTATTTGGATTTGCATTATTATTGTTATAATTAGAATTTGTATTTCTATTTTGATTATTATATGAATTATAATTATTATATCTTTGATTATTAAAATTGTTATTATTTCGATATCTGTTATCTGGATAGTTGTTATTATTATATCTAAAATTACTATTTGTATTGTTATTAGAGTTATTATTATTATCGTTAGGCCTAAAATTGTTGTAGTTTCTATTATTAAAATTGGAATCATTTGATCTATTCTATTATTATAATTATATATATAAAGCTGGATTACAGGCCTTTTAGGCCCAGAGCTGTGTTATTCTCCTCCACTCCATTCTGTCGCCTTTCTTTTCCAATCCGTTACATTTTTCTCCCTTAGATCTATTGCCACTGCCTCTCTCCATCGCTTCCTCGGTCTACCTCTTTTTTTCTTGTAGTTAGGCTTACTCCCTACTATTTTCTTAACTGCCCTTTCATCCTCCATACGTTCTAGATGCCCTAGCCACTGCACTCTCCTGGCTTTTACAAATTCGTCTATTGTTGGTGCCTGGTACATTCCATATATTTCCTCATTATTTCTCCTTACATAGCCTTCCTCTGTCCTCTTATCACCTAGAATTCTTCTTAAGATCTTCGTTTCCCACCTTAAAAGGTTTTCTCTTGACTTCTTATTGAGAACCCAGGTTTCACTACCATACAGCGCTGTCGGTCTCAAAATTGTTTTATACATTCTAAATTTTACTCCTCTGGACAAATTTTTTGATTTCAATAAGTGGTTGACTGCTGCCGAACTTCTGTTTGCTTTTATTATTCTCCTATTTATTTCTTGTTTCTCATCACAGTTAGCTGTTATTAGCGCCCCCAAATACACATATTCTTGAACTTCTTCAAACTCCATCTCTCCATGCTCTGTTCTCAATTTAAAATTTGTATCCTTTTTTTGTTCTCCTATTCTCAGAAGCTTACTTTTCTCTTGATTTATCTGCAATCCCACTTTACTTGCTTCCTCCACAAGTTTTCTCGTTACTTCTTCTAATTCCCTACTATCTCTAGCAATAATGGCCACGTCATCTGCATAACTTACTATTTGGTGACTTTTAAACAATATGTGTCCTTCTCTGTTCAACTCACTATCTCTTATGACCTTTTCTAGTACTAAATTAAAAAAAGCGTTGAGAGTGGGTCTCCTTGTCTCAGTCCTGTATCAATAGTAAAGCCTTCCGAACATTCACCTTTTATTCGTACTTTGGATTTAGTATTTTCTAAGGTCATTTTCAATAGCCTAATCAGTTTAGTTGGTATCCCAAATTGTTCCAGAATTTTACTTAGTTTATTCCTTTTGATCGAATCATATGCTTTCCTGAAGTCCACAAATAAAACCATTGCTTTGATCCCATACTCATAGCATGTAGTCAGCATTTTCTTCACCATGAAGATTTGGTCCGTTGTTGACCTTCCTTTTCTAAAACCTGCTTGATACTCCCCTATTTGTTGTTCTGCTATAGGTTCTATTCTCTGCTTTGCCATAATTTTATACCCTATATCTAACAAAGATATACCCCTATAGTTTCTGCAGTCTGTTGCATCTCCATTTTTTAAGATTGGTATAATCATAGCATCTCTCCAATCTTCAGGCATACATTCTCTTCTCCAGATCATTCGTATCATTTCGTGTATTCTTTGTCTTAAATCCTCTCCTGCGTACTTAATGTTCTCTGCTGTTATTCCGTTTTTTCCTGGACTTTTGTTATTCTTTAAAGCTTCTATAATTATATCTATTTCCTTTTTTGTAGGTTCTTCTACTTCCCCTTCTTCTTCTCTTCCCGGTATCATCTCCTCGTGCACCTCTTCTTCCCTTACACTCTCTTCATTCAACATATCTGCAAAGTATTGCCTCCATCTTTCTCTCACTTCTGTTTCCTCTCCAATTAGATTGCCACTTTCATCTCTCACATATATTACTTCCTTCTTTATCTTTTTCCCTTTTTATCTCTCTGTAGAAGTTACGTATTTCTTTCCTCTTGTAATGTTGCTCTATTTCCTCTATTTTCTTAACCTGCTCTGCTCTCTTCTTTTGTCTAAACACTTTCTTTGCCTTTTGTCTTTGTTCCCTGTATTTTTCCTTATCTTCCTCTTGTAGTGACTGAAGTGTTTTAATTCTTAGCTTATTTCTCTTCTCCGCCTCTCTTATACACTCCTCATCCCACCATCTTTTCCTCCCTGCAAACTCTTTCTCACTTGCTGTTTGTATGACATTTTCGATCTCTATCTCTTCATTTATATTTGCTTCCAATATCCGTATGTTTTCTTGCAAACCTTTCCTTATCTCTTCTTCATACTTCTTTTGGGTTCTCTCATTTTGTAATGTCGCCATATCTAGTTGTCTTGTTTTCCTTTGTAATCCTTTTCGTTTAATAGGTTTTTTTATCTTCAAATCTATCCTCACTAGATAGTGATCCGAGTCTATGTCTGTCTGACCTAACATTTTTTATTAAGCTTCTGTGATTCTCATCTATGCAAACATGATCAATTTGATTCGAATATGCTCCATCCGGAGAGGTCCAGGTACCCTTATGTATGTCTTTTCTCTTAAAGAATGTGCTCATTATTTTCATTTTTGTTCTTCTGCAAATTCAATCAATCTACGCCCATTGTCATTGCTCTCTAGGTGTTTACTTTCTGTCCCTACTATACTTTCATACATCCTTTCTCTCCCTATTTTTGCGTTTGCATCCCCTACCACCATTCTTACTGTGTTTTTATTCAGCTTTCTGTAATTTTCTTCTAGCTTCTCATAAAACTCATCTTTTTCTTCTTCTGTTTTTTTTTTCTGTTGGCGCATATATATTTAATATCTCTATGTTTATTTCTTCTCTGATTTTAATCATACATAACCTCTCTGAAATTGTTTCAAATTTAGAAATTTTATCCCTCAAAATTTATTTACTAAAAATGCTGTTCCGTATCGCCTTGTTTCGCCTCCGCCCGTAAAGAATAAATAATTTTCTAATTCCCATGTGTCCGTCTCCTTTATATGCGTCTCCTATATCGCTATTATGTCCATTTTGAATCTATTTGCCTCTCTTTCTAGGATTTTTAATGATCCTTCCTCATTTAACCCTCTTACATTCCATGTTCCCATTCTCATTCCTCTTTCTTGATTTGTGTCTTCTTGCTTTCCGTCTTTTTCTGTCTTCCTCCTCTCCGTCCTTCTAGCTTCGTTCTGTATTTGCTTTCTGTTCCTGGTTCTATTTATGTCGTTTCCTTTTCTCATAACCGTTTCCATTGCCAGTGATCTTTCTTTTATGCTAAGTGATATATCTAGTTTTTTGCTTCCTTTTTTCCTAGCCTGCTTGCATCATTATTCCACTTCCAAACCTCATTATCAATTACGAGTTTTTGATATCCTATTTTTGTTACCTTTCCTTCCATCCTTACTTCTTTGGCTTTCATTCTTAGTTTCCTTTGAATTTCCCTTTCTTTTTTGCTCATATCGTTAATATAGACTTGGGCAGCTCCTATTTCCTTTAATTTACTTTTATTTTTCATTATCCTTATCTTATCCTCGAAGTTTTTTAATTCTACTAAACATACATTAACTCCTATTTTTGTTACCCCTTCTGTACCAATCTCCATATGCATTGACTTTCTTATAAACTCTTCTATCTGTCCTTTTTGCTCATTCTGATCTAAATTTTCTCTAATTTGTAGGCCTTGAACCACTATATTTTTCTTCCTTTTCTCTTTATCTATACTCTCTACTCTTTCTTCTACCTCTCTCATCTTATCCCTAAGCGCCTTATTTTCTTGCCTCTTGTCCTCAATCTCTCCTCTGAGTTGTCTTATCTCCTCTCTATATTCTTTCCCTTCTCACCTCTTTTACTTCCTGTGTTAAGCATTCCAACATTCGCAGCACCTTTTCCATGTTGTACTCCATATCACCTTTCTTTACTGGCGATCGTGCTAGTTTTTTGCTGCAACTGAATACCTCCGCTACTTCTTCCATACTTCTCTTTATCTTTCCCTCATCTGTTCCACTGGCATCACTTTCGGTTTCTATTTCAATCTTTTCCTATCTTCGCTCGGGTGTCCTTGTTATCCTTTTACTGACCACCGGTTTTTCAGTTTTCCTTAACATTCTGTTTTTTTTTTAATTTCCGACACTACTGGTTGCCTATCTCACTTGACACCAGCTCGCTAACCCACTCCAGTTATTTTCTTCTGCAATACGTCTCTGCACTACTGGTTGCCTATCTCACTTGACACCAGCTCGCTAACCCACCCCAGTTATTTTCTTCTGCAATACGTCTTTGCACTACTGGTTGCCTACCTAACGCGCGTAACAGAGCTGTCCTCGTCGACCGATCGGAGACTCTCTGTCAATCTCTGTAAGCAACACTGAACCTTATTGATGACCTACTTTCACTAACCTCCGAAAAATTTCTGTCTTTCTTTTACTTTTACTCTGTTATTTCCAAATTTTCTTATTCTTGCCCCTTTCCTGCACCACCAAAACTCACACTATTTGTATTCCAAAAATAACTCGGCACGGTTCAAATTGGACTTTAATGCCGGAGCACTCTTGCGACACGTACATACACTAAAGCGATTCGAGAATTATTATAATTATTGTTACTAAAATTTTGATGATTTTGGTTTCTATAACTATTGTTCATATTAGGATTACTATAATTTTGATGATTTTGATTTGCATTTCGTTCGACTCTTCTCTGATGTCCTGCATTGCCACTGTTTCGGCAATCTCCGGTTTATACTGTCTTGATATGTATAAAACAATGTCTTGCTCGGATAACCTAGGTGTAAGATATTGTGCCGATGAATATAATCGCATGGCATAATTTGTCAAACTATTAGATAGGTTCGGGTTGTATTTCCCAAAATACAGCTTTTCCTTTGTTATCATCTGAGCATTGTCTCCCCAGAAATGTTGTGTACATTTTTGTATAAAATGTGTGTAATCTGTTATGTTGTTTTCTACGCCATTATACCATAATAACGCTTCTCCTTCCATGTTCTCTCTTATTTCCCGTATTCTATCATTCCTTGTTTCTTCATTCTGAATTCTGTCCTGTATATTCCTATTTATGGATTTTTAAAAGACTACTGGATGTAATTTATTTATTTTTCCTGTAAATTTATGTATTTTATTTTCTTCTTGACATATTATTCTGGTAATTACTTCTCCCTCTCCATTTTTCATGTCTTTGACTCTCTGCATCTCCTTCTTAAGTTCTTCTATTTGTTCCTCTGTTCTTCTCCTTTCTATCTCCAATACCTCTTGATCTGCTGGTATTCCTCTTTGTACTTGGCTTTTGACTAATTCTATTTCTTCTGTATTTTTGTTGACCTGTCTTTCTATCGCCCCTATTTCAGTTTCATGTTGGTTTGCCCTGTCTTCTAATTCATTAGTCCTCGTCACCATCGTTGCTACGTCTTGTTCTATCTTGTCCACATTTTTCTTTAAATCGTCCTTCCACAAGTTAAAATCTTTTCGGAATTCCTCTCTCATGTCTTTTAATTTAACATCCAATAATGTCACCACACTTTCCATGTCCTCCTTTCGTCCTTTTTCTAATTTCTCCAAGTCCTCCTTTTGTCCTTTTTCTAGTTTTTCCATATCTTCTTTTCGTCCTTCCATGATCGTTTCAGTCAATTTTTTTCTGTCTTCTTGTCTATTTTTGTCCTCCTCTTGTCTTTTTCTGTCTTCTTCATGTCTTTTTCTGTCCTCCTTTTGTCTTTTTCTGTCCTCCTCTTGTCTTTTTCTGTCCTCCATAATTGTCCTCATCATCTCTTCTAACATACTTCTTACTACACCATCACTTCCTACATTGCTTGTTTCTTGTTCCCCCATACTTTCCTGTTCTGATCTTTCTTCACTATCATTTTCTCCAGTTTGTCTTCCACTTCTTAGATCCATGGTTTCTTTTTTTTTATTTTTTTTATATTCCTGTTTATTTTTGAAAAACCTGTTTTCTCGAGTGCCCCACAGATATTATTAGTTCCAGTGAAATTTGTGAATATGGTCGTTATATTGCTTGGATTAGACTAATTTTATACAGGTAAGTCCTGTAGTTTATTCTTAATACTTTGCAAAGATTGAAATAGTTGAAATCTGTTTTAATTTACTATAGCTATAGAATCTTAGAGTGCACTTTATTTTTTTAAGGTACCTGAGGTTGGAAATTTATTATTTTCCTTCCTGGAAACTGCCTGGAAACTGGAAACTATCCTGTAGGATTCTATGGAACTGCAAATTTCCCTGGATACGGTTGATATTTTCTGTAGTGGCAAAAAAAAACTTTACTGGAGGATGGAGACTTTTAAATTTAACTGGTGAGTCGATATTTTCTTAATTTATACTTGTTTGTTCTAATAAATTTTGTAGATTTTTGGGAGCTCTCTTTTGATTTTCTACCTTGTTCTAAACCCAAGCCGTAACTAACAACAACTTCTTTGTTTTTTATCCTTTCTGTAGATTGCCATGTTAAAAGGTCCTTACACATGATTTTTCCACAGTCTTTGGATGTCTTTTTATTCACATTATCACAACACTACTTATAATTAATACATTTTATAAATGTCCTTTTGTTTTTATTGTACAATTTTAATTATTTTATTAATGAAAATAGTCTTTATTTGGTGATTTAGGTCATTTACAAGAGATTCTTGCAAAGTCAGCTTTACTTTTGACAGTTCTGGAATTAATTCTAATAATTTGACATTTAAATTTATTTTTCAAGATATGATTTATTTTTAATGGAAATATCTTTCATAATGTTACTCGTCTGCCTACAATATGTATATCAGATTTATCTATAGACTTTCACCTTTCATTCAATATATGGTGCTCTGAGTTTAAATTCCTTTTCTTTATGTACTGAGTGATAACAATTGTCAACGTCATGCAAATTTATGAAATTTATTTTTTACTTGATAATAAAATTATTAAATTATTATTTTTATGCTATGTAATATTATTTATTCTTAGTAACTTTATATCCAGGATATCCAAATTAACAGATCTTTGTAATTTTTTATTTTACACTAATAATTATTAATTTTATTCAACTTTAAGTTCGGTCAGGTGTTATTTTCATTTGATTTTCTATGTGCATATTTCAAATTGTTACAATATATACACACACACAATCATAGACTGAGCTTTATTTATAGTATTGCTTCCGTCATGCGCATTATAAAACAGCGAATTGATTTATCTATTCACAACAATGAGCATCCGAATGGATTAAAGTTTGAAAATATTTATATTTTTTCTAAGTCTCTCTGTCAATCAAAATATCAGTATTTAGAAGAACTTCTAAAACCAATAAAAGGAATTGGATACTACGCCTTCAATAACTGCGACAACATTCTACCGCCTGAAGATGTAAAACAAAACTCAATATTTATTTTTGATGATGTAGCCTGTGATAAACAAAATGTTATGAGAGGTTACTTCAGTATGGGGCGTCATAAAGGCGTAGATTGCTTTTACCTTTGCCAAACCTATACACGTATTCCAAAACCTCTAATACGTGATAATGCAAATATGTTGGTAGTCTTCAAACAAGATGATTTGAATTTGAAGCATATATTATATGAAAATCACATTAATAGCGATATGACTTTTAATAAGTTTAAGGAAATTTTTTCAAATTTTCTGTGCTGGAAAGACAAATTTAGTTTTATGGTGATTAATAAAGACAGTGACATTAATAATGGTAGATATGAAAGACATTTTATCATTACATACATATATAAAGAGAAATAAGCTCTACTAACTTTATTCATCATTATTAGTATTCATAGTGAACTGCTCTTAACACTACGCTGTTTTAACTGTTAAGTATATGTTTCTTACTGCCACATACCTACTTTTTACTGCCTGGGACCTGTTTTTTTACTACCAGCTATCTGTTTTTTACTGCCAGCTACCTGTTTTTTACTGCTTATTGAGGATCTATATTCTATATCAAGTACTACAATTAGGAAGATTTGATGCTTTCGATATGAATAGAAAGAAAGTTGAAGTAAAAAAATTGTTAATACAAAGGAGGAACATAGTAAAGCAAAAGCTGAATGCTCTGAAAGAAGGAAATATAATTCAAGAACAATCGTTTTGGCAAATTCCGCTTCATGAATCTTCCAAGGAAAAAACTGCTTTTAGTGTACCCGGTAGGGGTTTGTTTCATTTTACTGTTATGCCTTTGGGTTTATGTAATAGTGCTCAAACGCAACAGAGACTAGTAGATGCCTTATTCGGTCCCAAATTTGAACATAAAATTTTTGCGTATCTAGACGATATCATAACTTCATCTACATATTTTGTTATTAAATGAAGTTAAAAATTGTTTAAAAGATGCAAATCTTACCGTTAATATTAAAAAGTGTGAATTCTTTAAAACTTTACTCAAATATTTGGGCTATGTTATTGATAGCAATGGTCTTCGTACTGACCCAGACAAAGTTTCCACCATGATCAATTAATTATCCCAGACCAACCACATCTACTGAAATAAAAATATTCATAGGGCTCTGCTCCTGGTACCGTCGGTTTATAGACATTTTTTCTACTTTAGTTGCTCCGTTGAATAATCTTCTAAAAGGAAAGAAAAGTCATCTTTTCTGATTATTAAAAATGCTCTTGTTTTGGCACTAATTTTATGTTCTCCCGATTTCGGTCAACCTTTCACTATTCAGTGCGATGCTAGTGACACTAGATTAGGTGGTGTTTTAACTGAAAAAAATGTAAATGGCCATGAGCGCATAATTGCTTATGCATCACGTACCCTTTCCCGTTCTGAAAGAAATTATTCAGTCACTAAAAGAGAATTGTTGTCTTATCTTTTGTATCAAAAAATTTTGACCGTATGTAGAAGGAACCCAATTTACAGTTAGCACGGATCATTACCGTCTTTTATGGCTCAACAATTTAAAAAATCCTTGGGCTGTAAGACTCCACCAATATTCATTTGATCTACTACATCGTAAAGGTTCTTCTAATATTGTGCCAGACGCGTTATCTCCTATCTCATTTGAAGAGTCTAAATCCCCCGAACAATCACAAATATGTATGGTTGAAATTCCATTAGACAATCTTGACACTTGGTATTTGTCCTTAAGAGAAAGAGTTTCTAGTGATCCTGAGTTCTATCCCCAGTGGCGGATAGGCAATGAAGATCTCTTTCAGTACGCTCCATCTAAGTTAGCAATTCAGTCCAATATTAACGAGTGGAAACTTCTAGTTCCAAAACAACAACGTGTTGATGTAATTAGTTTATGTCACGACCCACCTACTTCCGCCCATTTCGGTTTTTATAAAACACTTTCCCGTGTTCAAGAAGAATATTATTGGCCTAGAATGCGACAAGACATCCTAAAATTTGAACGCGCTTGCAAAGTTTGTCAATCTCAAAAACTCTCAAATAGAGCTCGTATGGGGCTCAAGGGCTCAGAAAAATCGGTCAAACACCCTTTTCAAATTATAGCTGTAGATATTATGGAACCGTTTCCACGTTCTTCCAAAGATAATAGCTATTTACTAGTAGTTGGTGACTGGTTTACTAAGTATACGCTTTTACATCCGATGCGCCAGGCTACTGCGCAAAATATTGTGAAATTTATGGAAAATCAAGTGTTTGTAGTTTTCGGGGTCCCACAATTTATAATATATGATAACGGAACTCAATTTGCCGGTCGTGTATTTAAAAAATTGACGCATACTTATCAAGTTCAAAAAATTTGGTATAGTGCTCGTTATGCAGCACAGTGCAACTTTGTCGAGCGTAACAACCAAACGGTAGGTACCGCCATACGTAGTTATGTCCGAGAACATAAAGACTGGGATGTAGAGCTTTCTAAAATTCAACAAGCTATAAATACTGCAAAGCATGAGGTTACCAGCTTCTCTCCCGCATTTCTTACTTTTGGTAGACATGTACCTCTTTCTGGCAGATAGTACGGCGAAGTAACTTCCACCACTGATATTGAGTTGCTCCCCGGTGAACGCAATACGTATGTTGAAGATTTGACTAACTGAATTTTCGCACAGGTACGGAAAAAAATCCATACCGCTTATAACCGAAATGCCACAGCTTACAATTTAAGAAAACGTGATTTTTCTTTCAATAATGGTGATAAAGTATGGCGTAGAAATAAAGTTTTATCCGATGCCGCACAAAAATTTGCAGCAAAATTAGCGCCAAAGTGCGTGTTGTGTACGGTTCGTAAAAAAGTGTCCCGCTTAGTACATTCTCTGGACAATGCCGATGGTACACCTGCTGGTGAGTGGCACATCAAGGATTTGAAGCCATATTTCGGATCAAACTCCGAGATTTCCGTGGGATAATCATAGAGTATTGTATTAAACCTAATGATATCGTTTCGTTTTCTATTTTCCATTAGGAAAGCCTGCACTGTTTAAACTCTGTTTGCACCCGTTTTGAATTGCAGTCCGTTTCCAAATTTTAAAACCTTGGTGGCTTTATAAGGAAATTTTCTCTTTCTACGTAGTACAAATTATTATTAAGTACTTAGTATGTAAGTCTTTTCCTTTTTTCTTCTTTTAGATGTTATTTAAGTTTATTAATGTAAACCTCCCGATAACAAATTTTGGCAGACCTTCCCTGTAATAGTCAGACTTCTATTAAGACATATACCCCGATTTTGGCATCCACAGATATTGACTCCTAAAGGACGTATGGTACGCGGAGATACCGACCCAAAATTTAAATTACACACAGAAAAAATTTCTTTTCAATTTTTTTCTTTTTTCGGAGAGGGATGGTGTAGCATTTTAAAATGCTACGATTTTGGTTTACATGCTTAGCATTTTATATTAGCAGTTAGATACTTAATATTACTAACGTTACCTCATTTCCAGATATTTTCTATTTCGTTCCACTAGTCTCTCGTCACAATTTACTTTTTTTCTAATTGCACAGACACAGTTTTCTTTTTTCCATAATCGTCTTTTCCTGATTGATGTTTTTAATCAGCTGGCTCTAATTATTTCATAGTATAGACAACCAACATTTCATTTTTAAAAATCGATGAAATTAAAACCACAAAAAATTGCCTCTACTCCTTGAGTAGAACAGAGAACCTCGTGTTCGAGGAGTTGGTTGTGACTTTGTATAGAATAAAAGTGTCGTGTAATTAATTTTATCGTTTTACCATTTTTATGGGATCTAAAGAAACCACCTATACTTAACAAAGTCTAGATGCTAGATTTATTATCACCAACAATTTTGAGTAATACGATTTCTTCCGGTATTCCAAACCCTTCAACAGAAGGTAAGTTGTACAAAAAATTAACACTATAGAACCTACCACCACCTAATTGTTTCTATTTTTTTATTCTAGAATTTTAGGATCAGTTTTAAGATAAGGTTTAGTCATAAGCCGTAAATTTAAAAATCTTTCATTGTGTCCTGTGGATGCTCTTTCTGGGCAGTATCCCTTAGTTTCACCCTTGCCATTGGTCTTCTTTGGTCTTGTTGTGGACCGGAATCAGTACACCACGTCGTCTGTTACGAAACTTTCCAGCCAAAATATCCTGAGTGAGAGTAACGGACATACACTCGACGACAAAAACTTGGGACTGGATCACCTAAATTTTGAATCCAAAAATTCCTTGTTGCAACCCTTGGAGCGACATATTATTTCACTCCCAGGATTAAAGAAATCAGAAAATAATTGTTAATCGGGTAAATCCGTCAAAAAATAAAGAGGACTCTTTATCTAGTTTAAGCTCTTGAGTACTTTATTGTCTCTTCATCAGGAACTCTAAAACGTTACATTATGACAATTTAAAGAAATTGTAAAATGTAAAAACCAAACTTACAAAAACGAGGTTGTATCACTAAAATTATATGAACTAAATACACCATCACGTATTATAATCAAACAACAAAAAAAAATAAAAAAGAATCTATATTAATACTAAATTTTGTTAGGAATTAAAAAACTTCTTATATCATCAACTAACCCCAGAGAGGATCACATGGTCAATCAGACAGCATGGCCATGTGGACAATGAACACAAAAGAATTGGAAACCTAAGAACAATAGAAAATGACTGACAGAAGTCAGGTACTGCCAACTGTGAATTTTACCGTAGGTTTAATAATCGTCGTCGCCAGTTTATGCTAACCCACAAAATAATATAACACTTTAGTCACAAGCCTTTATTTAAATTAACACAATATTAACAATATAATGAATATAATTGTACATGGAACACACGTCCTACTCAGACGCGTATTCGTATCTAACTAACTCTATTATTATACAGTGTCATCGAAAAGTAACGAATAAATTCATTATTTTTGAAATTGAGGTTTTCGAAAAAATATCCTGGCACGTCGATTTTGCTTTTAAGAAAGGCACTTTTTGACATACGACCCATATTTGTGACGTCATCGTTGCTCGAGATGACGTAATAGACAATTTGTTTTAAATGGCAACCCCCAATTTTGATCATGCCATTTGAAAGAGCGTGTCATTCTACATACATACATCATGAAAAATTATAGTGTTACATAACAAAAATTTGAAGAAAATAATGTTTGAAGATTTTAAAATTTAATTTTCACAATACTGAAAATGATAATGATTATGTAAAAAATCGACTAAATTAAATGTTCAAATTGTGCACCGTTGGCTGCCTGACAGTAGCCAAGACGATTAATAAATTCTTTCTGGACATTATCAATAACTTCAGGAGGTATACGATGTATCTCGTGACGAATTCTTGCTTTTAAATCTTCTAAATTAACCGGTCTAGTAACGTATACTTTGTTTTTTAAGTATCCCCACAAGAAATAATCTAGGGGTGTCAAATCAGGCGATCTGGCTGTCACTCAATCAGCCCCCTTCTCGGGTGATACATTTCGGTAAAAATTAAATTTTAAAATCTTCAAACGTAATTTTCTTGAAATTTTTGTTATGTAACATCATAATTTATCATGATGTGTGTATGTAGAATATGACAGGCTCTTTCAAATGGCATGATCAAAATTGGGGGTTGCCATTTAAAAAAATTGTCCATGACGTTATATCTCGAACAACGATGACGTCACAAATTTGGGTCGTATGTCAAAAAGTGCCATTTTTAAAAACAAATTCGACGTGCCAGGGGATTTTTTCGAAAACTTCTCAATTTCAAAAATAATTAATTTGTTCGTTACTTTTCGAAAGCACTGTATTACTACATTTCTTATTTTTAATTTCTTATTTCTTATATCTGACATTACACAACATCGGCAGGTCGCCACAGTTATGAACTTATGAATAACTGAAAAACATTCTACATACTGATTTACTAATAGTAATGCAAACTATCAATTAGTTCCAGTTAATAAGTCAGACGTTGCAAAATGGACATGAACATTTAAAGTTTAGTACTAAAAATAAAGGTGGGCATGTGTGCGCATGTATGTATGTGTGTGAACGCTCAGTATTAGATACTTTGGATACCCAGTACAATTCACTTTATTACTACTTAGCTCTGGTCAAATACACGTCCCTTATTTTTTTAAGTAGACATTTTTGTGTTAGGAATTTTAGTAATATGACGGTTTTATAGAATATCTAATATTTTGCTAAAAAATGTAAATTTAAAATAAAAACTCGTTGGGATACCCTGGGAACATCCTGCACATACATCAAAGAAAGATTAAAGGAATTTAAATTAAACATACTAATATTTTACATTACCTACAATAGACAAGTGTCGACAGACAAATAATGTTGTAATACTTTGACAAAGATTTACAAATTGTAATTAATTATTAACACTTTTTACGTCTTTCTGTTAATAATTTTTTCCCAGTATGTAATGGAATTGTGTTTATATTAAGTCGAAACAAAATGATAACGAAAAACAATATATAAAATTCTAATTTTCCCTTTTCTCGGTACAGGAGCAATAAAGCTAGCTATGAAGCAGTAAGGATAGCATCATAAGATGGGAGAAAATTTCCTCGCAATATCAAACCGAAAAACAATTACATATCAATTCCACGCTCTCTTTGGAACAATAAAAGAATGGAGCAATTCTTTTGCCGCAAGGAGCTATAAAAAACCGTGAATATATTTTGTGTAATTGCACCCCATAAGTCGACTTTATTATTCTTAGTTCGGGATGTTTCCGCGACGGCGCTGGCGTGTTAGTGGTCCCTTGAGGATCTAGGCACGTGAGCAACCGAGTTCAACATGTACTACCCTGCCCCGTTTTTCTTTTACATGGTACAACAAAATGATTTTTCATGCTTTCTACAGACATAATGGCATGTTCATATTGTTCTTTTATATAAAGGGCATGTGCCAGGAGGAATTCTTGATTACTATCAAAGCATATTTCGTATCTAAAATGTATTGTGACAAAATTACAGATCTATTAGGTAATGTACAGCAGAGTGTAACTTGTATTAATTGTTCTAATAATTCTTCGATACTGTGTATGATAATTATTTTAGTATCAGCTGTCTAGTTTATTGATAATAATAATAATAATAATAATAATAATAATAATAATAATAATAATAATAATAATAATTATAATAATAATAATAATAATAATAATAATAATAATAATAATAATAATAATAATAATAATAATAATAATAATAATAATAATAATAATAATAATAATAATAATAATAATGTTTATTTTCAAAAACAGAAAGATACATAGTTACAAAAGGAAAAATTTCAGTAGAAAACAAACAAGAAAAAACCCACATAAGTAAAACTTGTGTGTGAGTGAAAAAAGAAATATAAAATACAACACATACAGAGAACACATAAAACTAAATATTAAATACAAAGTCACTACAAAATATATAAATCTAAATGTATATTGTATAAAACCTATACCTATAAACATTAAACATTAAAATCAGATCAATAAATAAAAACGAGTCCAAATTTAAAAATACCACAAACATATTGAACATCAACTCAAACAATATTACATCCTATAGCCAAGACCTAAATAACAGGAGAATTGCGTCTCTTTCATAAATGAGATGTCGTTTAAGTAAAAACTTAAATTTATTTAAGCTTTGCGTTTGCTTTATAATTTTAGATACGGAATTGTATACTTTCGGACCCAAATAGTGATAACTATGGTGACCTTTAGTTGTGTACATTCTTGGGACCACCACAAAATTGCCCATCGATCTTGTATTATAGCTATGCTCATTTGGTGGTAAGTCACTTTTAATGCTGTGCATTTTATTGCTACCTTTAAGTAGAATAACTGCCGAAGATCTAAGACATTGAGTTCCCTATAAATCAAATTGGACGAGTAAGTTAAATTTCTATTTAATATGACTTTTATAATTTTTTTCTGTAAAATATTTAATTCATTTATATAAACTTCATCGGCTGCCCCCCACGCGATAAGTTATTTTTTCTGCTGATTTGATATTAAAATCTTGCTTATTAATTTTTATTTTCAGGTACTGGAAATCTGGTTGAGTATTGCTATAGGAGGAAAAGCTAAGGAAAAAAGTTTTATTTACATTTAAGGTAAGTAAATTTTCTGAATACCAAGAAAGCACTTTCTTCATGTCATTTTCTACTTTATATTTTAGGTCTTGCCAAGTGCTACCTTCATAATATATAGCAGTGTCGTCTGCAAAGGCTATTATTGTTCCACCTGACTGAACTTCGAATAAATCATTTATATAAATGTTAAATAGTACTGGCCCCAACACTGTCCCTTGGGGTACACCACATGTAATATCCCTCATATTACTCAAAGTATTATTTATTTGGACAACCTGTAGCCTACCTGATAGGTAAGTTTTAAATAACTTGTGACTCAGACCCCTCACACCCATTGCGTATAATTTGTCTAACAAAATGGAATGAGAGACTGTATCAAATGCCTTCTGTATATCCAGAAAAATGCAAAGAGATTTTGCTCTAGCATCCATGCCTTAATTATAGATTTTATTAGTTAATAAATTAATAGCGTCTTGTGTACATTTTCCATTTCTGAATCCAAATTGATACTTCGATAATAATGAATTTTTCTCTAAATAATCAACCAGTCGGTGTTTTATAATTTTTTCAAATATTTTAGATAAATTGGATATCAGAGATATTGGTCTGTAGTTACTTATACACATGTCATCACCTTTCTTAAAAACAGGTTTGACCACAGCCATTTTAAAATGTGATGGACATTCACCAGTTTCGATTATCTTATTTATTATAAATGTTAGGGGACATACTATTTCATTTTGTACATCCTTTAGTAACTCTGCAGTAACGCCATCTAGACCGCTGGCTTTTTGTTTTTTAAACTATTTAGTTTTTTTAACTTCATGAGTGTCAGTGGGATAGAGAAACATAGTTTTTTTACAATTTTTTTTAATTGATTTTTGTAAAGGATTACCTATAGTTATTGTAGAGGCTAGTTTTTTACCAATTTCTGTAAAATAACAATTAAATTCATTGGAAATTTCTTTATCATGTTCTAAGATTCTATCGTGTTCGTCTCTAATGCAAGTAATATGTTTATTATCGCGTAATTTTTCCTTAGTAACCTGATTTACAACGTCCCACAATATTTTTGAGTCATTTGAATTTTCCTCTAACTGCTTTTTGAAAAAATTTACCTTTGTTTTTTTAATTAAATTTGTCACCATATTTCTATAATTTTTATATTCCTGTTCTAGAGCATTATTTCCCTGATTACGTGCAACCCTTCTTTTTAAGTCATTCTTTTTATTCACAGATTTTATTAAGCCTTGTGTTATCCAATCCTTTCTTTTCTTATTTTTACTCGTTATCTTTACTTTTGTCGTACATTTGTTTATTTGATCTTGTAGGATATTTATAAAAAAATTAGTTGCCCCTTCAGCATTATCATAACGATACAGATTTTCCCAGTCTAAATTAGCCAGATTCGTTTTTAGGTTGTTTATATTTAAAGATTTCCTATAAAAAGTTTCATATTCAGTTTTTTTAATATTTTCTGGAAATACAATTTGTAACGCTGTCGTGTGGTGGTCTGTAATATTTGATTTTATGACAAACGGTATTACATAATCAAGTTCAGTGTTCGACTTAACAAAAATGTGGTCTAAGCAGGTACCTCCTTGTAAATTAGGTCTTGTTACCCTGTTTATTGCTGAGATATATGAATTTTCTGACATGATATTTAAATAGTCCCTAGTATAATCATTTTCACACAAAATGTCAATATTTATGTCACCTATCACAAACATATAATCGTAATTATTTTCAGTACTCTCTAACAATCTGGATAAATTACTATTAAATTTAAATGGACAGGATGCTGGACTTCTATAAATGGAAAATAATTTAATTTTTCTATTTTCAAAATTTAACATTATTTCAAATATTTTTATTTCAGTCATGTTTATAACGTTAAAAGAATATTTAATATCTTTTTTCATGTAAACCACCTTATCCTTATCTGCCTTATTGAAATCACCATTATTATAAATTATGTCATAGTCTTGTAACTGATATATTTTTACATTCTCAATATTCCATGTTTCAGTTAGTATAATGCAGTCAAATTTTATATCCAGTTGATGTAAGAAAATACTGAAATTATCTAAATTTTTGTGAATGCTTCTTATGTTTTGTTGACAGATCTTAAGATTAACATTTGCATCATTTACAGATAGAACATCACGCAACTCCAGGACAGTTTCTAAAATAAAGCCCTCTAAAAATGGATATCTAAAATCCCTCAAATATGGATTCATGATTTATCAATAGGAAGCAGAAAACC
Organism: Monochamus saltuarius; assembly: GCA_025584915.1. Lineage (NCBI taxonomy): Eukaryota > Metazoa > Arthropoda > Insecta > Coleoptera > Cerambycidae > Monochamus > Monochamus saltuarius. Next base: position 43,213,103 of record CM046721.1, on the reverse strand, counting down.
TTTTAGAAGCAATATACAAAATGTTTTAAAATATAAAAACTACACTTAATTAAAATTCATGACAATGTTACACTTTCATATAGTAGGAACACAATACAAATAGAAGTAATTACTATAAAATTTCCACGCCAATTTTAAAAATGTCAGCAACACATAATATAAATCTAAATAAAACGTAATATGTCAAATACTTTAAATCCTTTTATTTGTTTGCCTTGTATGTCGTTTTGCTGGATAATATTTTTCAGATATTTGTTGTTTTCGTTTTCTTGGGTTAAGAAATAAGTTGGGATTATCTTTGTTTAATTTACTGGTATTTCCACATGCGTTATTAAAACTACTTCCCAGTGTTTCTTTTTCTTTGTGTATCTGTACCTCCTTTCCTTCCTCCTCTTCTTCTTCTTCTTCTAGCTCATCTACAAGCGAGTCGTTTTGTTTTTCTTTTAAGTCTTCGTAAGTAAACTTTTCTCCATTTACATAGAGACAGTTATTTTTTATCACTGCTTGGTGATTATCTTTTCTAGCAGCAACTAAATTCATATACAAGGTTTTTTGTTGTTCATACTCCTCAGATGTGTAGTCTTTTGATATGAATATTCCAATACCCTTCAATTTTTTTGAGTTTTTTTGTATTTCAATTTTCAATTCATAATTGATGAATTCAACTGAAGCTGGGCGAATTTTTCCTGAAATCTGTTTAGTTTAAATAAGGTTGCATAACAATGAACAAGTTGCAATCCTATAATTTATATACGTAATTCATAATGATTTCGATTCCTGTTTATATTATTTTACTGAAAATACTCTTATCTTCTCCGCGACATAATTTTTTTTATTTTTTCTGTTATTGTATTGTTGTATGATGGATGATGATATGATATTGATGATACTTATAATAAAACATTTTTTATATTCTTTTTTTGACAACTAACTCTTTTTCCATGCCCTTCATGTTGTTCAATCAATATGAGACTGAATTGATAGTTTTGAATACTAATACAATATTAGATTTCTGTACGTACAAACAAATTGAGCTCATACCTAAATTATACCATATGGAAACCCATAACTTATGGAAATCAATACACAAACTATTTTTTATTTAAAGTTTTAAAAAGTGCTTGTTAATCACGACAATTAAATTTTGACTGGCAGTTTCTCCGTAACGGTTATTTTTTAAATTGTGGTTTTTGCCAATGGTACAAGACATCAATGTATACGTTAGAAAAATACAGAACAGATTATATTTATTATTTCAAAGAAATGGAGCTGGTTTGAATGAGTTAAAAACCTCGACACGGTAATGTGTAACCTATCACCTACATCTGTTACAAAAGGTCTGTTGCACCTCCTGGTCAAGTTGTGGATTTATATAAAAGAATTTGGGAATAGATGCGCCATGAAAAATGAAGCCAATATCGTATTTTTTTTATAAAATGCTTATACTTTCCGAGTAAAACATTATTGAAGCTGTACTATTTTCAACCTTTACATCGCTGGGCCAGTGTAGTCTCTAATTCCAAATATTGATATCCGATTACTTTTTGTAGGCACTAAGTTTTTGTGACGCCAGTGTTTACATTAGTTTTTAAAGTATCAAAAATGGATTACGTGTATAGTCACAACTCGGAGTTGATGGATATCATTTTAATTTATTACGCTTTGAAAATGCATTAGCAGAACGATTTCCCGGTAAACATGTACCAAATGTAGCTACTTTTATAGCGGTGTGCAATGACTGCAAGTGTAGTGCAGCGCGAGGAAAATTTCAAACCGAACCATGGAAGAGATGGAGGTTTAGGACTTCCACGGCCTATTGCAGCAGTATGACGTACAATACACGAGGTTAGAACAAATAAAAAATCTTAAACCAATGAAGAGTTGATGCAGCTACAAGCTGGCCAACCCCAAAATAAAATAAAAATATACTAATGCCAACCTAACAAATTTGTTGGCATTACTTCCAAAATTGAATAAGAAAGAAGTATATACAGGGTGTAACTTTGAAGGGGGGTCCGGTTTGGAGGGGGGATAGTCCGTGTTCCCTAGATTGTTAATCTGAAATTAGTTTTTTTAAAATCAAATAAATAGCCGAGTTATAATTAATTTTGTAAACTGCACCAAAATTGCTATACACGCCGCCCCTGTACAGCGTCCGAGTTTCACTGCAGAACGATGTCTACGGTGTTGCCAGTTAGTTGTTACCAGTCTAGACGTCGGAACCTGTGTCGGAACTTATCCTGTCATTTCAGGGTCGCATTCCAGGCAGCGCGGCGCGACCGAAGCTGATGTTTTATAATGAATTCAGTACATAAGTAACTTTGATAGTGTGCGCATAGTGACATAGTTTGACATAATTGTGAGGCCGTGAAGTGTTAAAATGAAGATTTTTTTAGTGAGGTAATGTGAATGCAGAAGACAATAGTCTGGATATGCAAATCTACAGCTTCCAATTTATTGTGATGAGATTTTGGCGATGCGAGTCACTAGAAATAACATAACACCAACTCAATGTTTAACATATTTTTGCATGATGTATACACCTCAATCTGATTTTAATAAACTGCCAATGATACGACAAGTTCCGACGTCTAGATGTTAAGTAACGGAGATACAAAAAAGAAAAAACAGCAATGAATAATCTTTTAAATATGCTTTTTTATAACATTGCGACTCATCAGTCATTATACTTTTCTGTCAATTCTGATGAAGTATGGATCCTAAAACCATTTTCGAGTGTTGTAAATAAGTACGTAATGTAAAAGTACGTAAAAATACAATTTTTTACTGATCTATTAACTAATTATTATTAAATAATAGTATTGGTAGGTGGTTTTTAATACGTTACCTACTAATAATTATTGCCAGTAAAACTTAATGTTTTAAAATAATTGTTGCTGTGTTATAAAATGTACGTAATTAAAAATAAGCAAATTATTAGTCTGATAGCTTTAAAATGTTTTAAAAAAACAGTTTCAGTACAAACGATTTGATACTATTTTTAAGGGTTTTATCAATGTCCCTTCAATAACCGTGACATTGGCCTAGTTTATAAAATAAAAATATCGCATAAATACTGCACACAATACATGAAACCAGACTAACTCGTTTTATATAAAAAATATACAGATATGAGAGAGAGAAAGCAAGTTCTCTGCGTGATTTTTTACTGAAATCGAATTAGAATTTGCTTAATGCAGGATTGTATTTTGCCAAGTTTAATTTCGTAATAATTTAAAGTGGTATTTTGTGGAATGTGTTATTCTGTGCAAGTGTATAATAAGCTTATAAAGGTCAATTTTCATTACCAAATGTGTGTGGTATTATGAAAAAATATGTATACAAATTAAGAAAGAGCTAATACGAGAGCTAATAATATGTCTAAAGCTTCGTTTTTTTATCAAATTAGACGGCGGCTGCAAGAAAACGATATCAGATGGATTACCGCGATAGACACGTACCGCATAAGAAAATGTCTATAAGATTAGTTCAACATTTAAGAGATTATGGGAGTTAAGAACGCCAATACTCTAATGTTGAGTAAAAACAAACTCGGAAAGTAATAAACTTGAACCAAATATTTTAAATGCCGTAGAAGAAGACTCTAAGTAAAAAGTATTAAGTATGTATTAATTTATTATTGAGTTTTCTGTTAGTTGACTTGTTTCTATTTTATGATGTGTTATTCGTAAAAGAATACATTTTTTTTATTTTTTGTTTATATGGAATAATAAAGCAAACACCCACTACAAACAAATGTATGTGTCAAAAAGCAGTGCCTCACGAGTGGCGTGGGCCTTCTTTTCCCATCTTCCACTTCAATAATTAAATATGGCAACAATGCTGGTGACGCTGCAACTAGATATGCGCAGCGTTTGTCTGCTCAGTGGCGTATTATGAAAATTGCGAAAAAAGGCAACAAAAAAAATTAGTTTTTGTGACAGAATTTAAGAAAATAATAATAATAATAATAATAATAATAATAATAATAATACTCATACTCATACTCATAAGTTTATTGACGACTGTTTATACAAACTTGTACATGAAGTGTCAAACAATGAAATAAACAAAATATAATAGTAACCATAAAAATAGATAGGATAGAATATATAAAATATGCTATACATGGTTCGATCCATGGTTAATGTATTCTTGAATGCTGTAGAAGCAATTATCCAATAAATAACGTTTCAAAAATACATTAAAAGTGTGAGAATTCATATTTTTAAAATCACGATTCAAGAAGCGATTAGTTAATACATTAAACAAATTTAGGTCCAATCTATTTCTTTTACAAGTAGCGAGCCTTGAGCGTGTGACAATGAGGTCTTCGGCATGCCTGGTATTGTAAGAGTGAATGTCAGAATGAGTCTCAAAGGCATATATATTACGGTGAATATCAGTTAAACTTTGAAATAAATAGATACAGGGAACAGGCAGAATTTTTAGGGTTTTGAACAATGGCTGGCAATGAGTACCGGGGGGAACTTTAGCAAGAATTCGTATAGCCATTTTTTGTAAACTAAAAATTCTGTTTGCATAGGTTGAATTGCCCCAAAGTGTTATACCGTAATTTAGGTGACTATGTACTAAAGAAAAATAATAATAATAATAATAATAATAATAATAATAATAATAATAATAATAATAATAATAATAATAATAATAATAATAATAATAATAATAATAATAATAATAATAATAATAAAAAGCAGAACAGAGTGCTATACATCAAGCCATAATTAACAAGGATAAGAACTTAACACCCCTTAATCTAGCAGACAATCAATATGTTCCGACATCACCACAGACGGACCACCAAAAAATAGAGGTATGGAAGGCCAAGCCCCTACATGGTAAATACCCAAATACCCTTTTCAAGACCAAATAGATACAGAAGCATCGCTGGCATGGCTCCGCAGTGGAAACATCTTTGCTGAGACGGAAGGCTTTGTATTCGCTATACAAGATCGGGTTATAGCTACAAAGAACTATTTGAAAGCGATAGTCAGGGATGTAACCATAACAGATGACAAATGTAGAATGTGTCACTCCTTCGCAGAGAGTATAGAGCATATAATTAATGGATGCCCGGCACTAGCTGCGACAGAATATACAGAACGTCACAACAATGTAGCAAAAATTATATACCAACACCTAATTTAAAAAATTGATAACACGCACGAACATCAGCCGTATTATAAATACGAACCGTCTTCCGTTTACAGTACAGACACACATAAAATATATTGGAACAGAACTATTATCACAGACAGAACCATAAACCACAATAGACCAGATATCACTTTTATCGACAATGAAACAAAAACAACAATCATGATAGAAATCACAGTACCACTCCGAGAAAATATAGAAAGAAAAAGGAGAGAGAAGATAGAAAAATACCAACCATTAGCAAATGAGGTAAGAGACATGTGGGGTATGGAGAAAGTAGTGATAATACCTATAATCATTGGTAGCACAGGGGAAATCCCAAAAACATTCCACCTAGCTATGGAACAGCTTAATGTACCCAAAAATACTTACCTGGCGCTTCAGAAATCGGTACTCCTGAGTACCTGTCACATTGTAAGGAAATTTCTTTCTACGCAACATCCATTTTCGAATCATATTGAACACCAATAGAATGAGGATGAGACTTGGCATTGCCCGTCCATCTTTGTAATACCTTTAAAAGTGAAAATTGAAATAATAATAATAATAATAATAATAATAATAATAATAATAATAATAATAATAATAATAATAATAATAATAATAATAATAATAATAATAATAATAATAATAATAATAATAATAATAATAATAATAATAATAATAATAATAATAATAATAATAATAATAATAATAATAATAATAATAATAATAATAATAATAATAATAATAATAATAATAATAACAATAATAATAATAATAATAATATGAATAATAATAATAATAATAATAATAATAATAATAATAATAATAATAATAATAATAATAATAATAATAATAATAATAATAATAATAATAATAATAATAATAATAATAATAATAATAATAATAATAATAATAATAATAATAATAATAATAATAATAATAATAATAATAATAATAATAATAATAATAATAATAATAATAATAATAATAATAATAATAATAATAATAATAATAATAATAATAATAATAATAATAATAATAATAATAATAATAATAATAATAATAATAATAATAATAATAATAATAATAATAATAATAATAATAATAATAATAATAATAATAATAATAATAATAATAATAATAATAATAATAATAATAATAATAATAATAATAATAATAATAATAATAATAATAATAATAATAATAATAATAATAATAATAATAATAATAATAATAATAATAATAATAATAATAATAATAATAATAATAATAATAATAATAATAATAATAATAATAATAATAATAATAATAATAATAATAATAATAATAATAATAATAATAATAATAATAATAATAATAATAATAATAATAATAATAATAATAATAATAATAATAATAATAATAATAATAATAATAATAATAATAATAATAATAATAATAATAATAATAATAATAATAATAATAATAATCGGAGTCGGACCCTGCTCAGTTAAAAGCCTAATTAAAGCTGCAGAAACGCGTCATCTTCTGCAGCTACATAAGGATAAGCCAATGCATGGTCTCTTCTACCGTCATCTAGAGGGGCTTGGCTTATCTGAAAGGCTGACCTTTGCTTTTTGAGGTCAGCGGGGCTGAACTCTGAGACCGAGGGATTCATAATGGCTTGCCAAGATGGTGTAATTAACACACCTCGTCTATCGTAGTCGTGTCTTGGGTATCATCGAATAATAATAATAATAATAATAATAATAATAATAATAATAATAATAATAATAATAATAATAATAATAATAATAATAATAATAATAATAATAATAATAATAATAATAATAATAATAATAATAATAATAATAATAATAATAATAATAATAATAATAATAATAATAATAATAATAATAATAATAATAATAATAATAATAATAATAATAATAATAATAATAATAATAATAATAATAATAATAATAATAATAATAATAATAATAATAATAATAATAATAATAATAATAATAATAATAATAATAATAATAATAATAATAATAATAATAATAATAATAATAATAATAATAATAATAATAATAATAATAATAATAATAATAATAATAATAATAATAATAATAATAATAATAATAATAATAATAATAATAATAATAATAATAATAATAATAATAATAATAATAATAATAATAATAATAATAATAATAATAATAATAATAATAATAATAATAATAATAATAATAATAATAATAATAATAATAATAATAATAATAATAATAATAATAATAATAATAATAATAATAATAATAATAATAATAATAATAATAATAATAATAATAATAATAATAATAATAATAATAATAATAATAATAATAATAATAATAATAATAATAATAATAATAATAATAATAATAATAATAATAATAATAATAATAATAATAATAATAATAATAATAATAATAATAATAATAATAATAATAATAATAATAATAATAATAATAATAATAATAATAATAATAATAATAATAATAATAATAATAATAATAATAATAATAATAATAATAATAATAATAATAATAATAATAATAATAATAATAATAATAATAATAATAATAATAATAATAATAATAATAATAATAATAATAATAATAATAATAATAATAATAATAATAATAATAATAATAATAATAATAATAATAATAATAATAATAATAATAATAATAATAATAATAATAATAATAATAATAATAATAATAATAATAATAATAATAATAATAATAATAATAATAATAATAATAATAATAATAATAATAATAATAATAATAATAATAATAATAATAATAATAATAATAATAATAATAATAATAATAATAATAATAATAATAATAATAATAATAATAATAATAATAATAATAATAATAATAATAATAATAATAATAATAATAATAATAATAATAATAATAATAATAATAATAATAATAATAATAATAATAATAATAATAATAATAATAATAATAATAATAATAATAATAATAATAATAATAATAATAATAATAATAATAATAATAATAATAATAATAATAATAATAATAATAATAATAATAATAATAATAATAATAATAATAATAATAATAATAATAATAATAATAATAATAATAATAATAATAATAATAACAATAATAATAATAATAATAATCATAATAATAATAATAATAATAATAATAATAATAATAATAATAATAATAATAATAATAATAATAATAATAATAATAATAATAATAATAATAATAATAATAATAATAATAATAATAATAATAATAATAATAATAATAATAATAATAATAATAATAATAATAATAATAATAATAATAATAATAATAATAATAATAATAATAATAATAATAATAATAATAATAATAATAATAATAATAATAATAATAATAATAATAATAATAATAATAATAATAATAATAATAATAATAATAATAATAATAATAATAATAATAATAATAATAATAATAATAATAATAATAATAATAATAATACTCATACTCATACTCATGGTGTTTATTGACAACATTTATATACAACAGTACATGTGATGTCAGAAAGTCTGGTAACAAAATATCCAGATTAAACATGATACATTTCAGTCATGCAGGAACTCTTCCACACTCTAAACACAATGTTCCAACAAATAGTTCTTGGTGAAGGTTTTGAACGAATTTATATTCATCATTTTTACATCACAATGAGTAAAACGATTTACCAGAACATTGTAGAGTCTCAAATCTAACCTATTTTTTTTTATCGTCCTAGTTCTACAAAAAGATGTTATCAGGTCATTCATATGCCTAGTGTTATATCTGTGATTGCCAGAATGAGTACTAAAAGTATTTAAATTGAGATGAATACAAGATAATGTTTCCAGAATATACATACATGGTAACGGTAGAATCTTCAGATCTTTAAATATTTGTCGACAATGAGTACCAGGTGGAACATTACTAAGTATTCGTACTGCGGCTTTTTGCATGCTGAAGATTCTACCTACATTGACAGAATTACCCCAAAAGACTATACCGTAGCTTAAATGACTACTCACTAGAGAATAATAAGTGGATACAAGCACATTTTGAGATATATCAGAAATAATGTTAATTAAATAATAATAATAATAATAATAATAATATAATAATAATAATAATAATAATAATAACATAATAATAATAATAATAATAATAATAATAATAATAATAATAATAATAATAATAATAATAATAATAATAATAATAATAATAATAATAATAATAATAATAATAATAATAATAATAATAATAATAATAATAATAATAATAATAATAATAATAATAATAATAATAATAATAATAATAATAATAATAATAATAATAATAATAATAATAATAATAATAATAATAATAATAATAATAATAATAATAATAATAATAATAATAATAATAATAATAATAATAATAATAATAATAATAATAATAATAATAATAATAATAATAATAATAATAATAATAATAATAATAATAATAATAATAATAATAATAATAATAATAATAATAATAATAATAATAATAATAATAATAATAATAATAATAATAATAATAATAATAATAATAATAATAATAATAATAATAATAATAATAATAATAATAATAATAATAATAATAATAATAATAATAATAATAATAATAATAATAATAATAATAATAATAATAATAATAATAATAATAATAATAATAATAATAATAATAATAATAATAATAATAATAATAATAATAATAATAATAATAATAATAATAATAATAATAATAATAATAATAATAATAATAATAATAATAATAATAATAATAATAATAATAATAATAATAATAATAATAATAATAATAATAATAATAATAATAATAATAATAATAATAATAATAATAATAATAATAATAATAATAATAATAATAATAATAATAATAATAATAATAATAATAATAATAATAATAATAATAATAATAATAATAATAATAATAATAATAATAATAATAATAATAATAATAATAATAATAATAATAATAATAATAATAATAATAATAATAATAATAATAATAATAATAATAATAATAATAATAATAATAATAATAATAATAATAATAATAATAATAATAATAATAATAATAATAATAATAATAATAATAATAATAATAATAATAATAATTATAATAATAATAATTGCCCGTTGACGACCAAGGCCATGAAAATGGAAGTTTTGAGTGGACCGATGAACTAAGGGACGATCTTCTGGTCTGTTATGAAAGCAGCGAGCCCGGGCGAAGAGGATACATGGCGCGGATGTATGCTCGGTGGTGCGACATGCACCCCGAAGGCCGCGCCCTCACCGCACAAAATCTGCGGGATTATGTATCCTACCTTCGTCGCAGAGGCTATGAGAGGCGTCCTCATCTAAGGGTGAATGAAGTGGTTGAAGAACCACGGAATGATCCCGAAGAGGCGCCGCGCTTCATTCCCCGAGAACAGGACGACCTGAGCACCCGTCGGGGGTTGCCCTTTATAAAACCCCCGAAGCCCGCAGATCTGGCCCGAGTGGATACTGCGCTCCGTGAGGATCTTCCAGAAGAGGCTGACATCTGGCGCGTCAATTGCGCTGTGTACGACGCCGCTGAACTGCTGACTCGTGTGGAGAGAGGGCGTGAAAATGCCGTTTCTCCACAGGAGGGAGCACGGCGGCGAGTGCACAAGATGGAAGCTAAGATCCGGTCGGCGAGGCAACACGCGTCCCGTATCCAATGTGTGATGGACTACGTGGAAGCCAATAGGGCTTTCACACCTAAGGTGAGACGCATAGCTACCTCCCTTAGGCGGGTCCATCATACCCTGAATCGGGGGGTGCTGCTCACCATCAAGCAGCATTCTCTCGACAGGATACGGATGCTAGTGGCTGCAAAAAAGTCACTAGTGAGGCGGTCGAGGAGGTTGGAGCAAAATAATTTGTTCCGTGTAAGGCCTTCTCGACTTTTGAACAGCCTCAGCGTGTTGCGGACAATCCGCCGACTGTAGATCAGGTAGAAGCCTTCTGGAGAGATCTTTATGGCCGCAGGATTCCACTGGATAGAGACACTCCAGCCCTGGCACACTTCGAGGCCTTTGTCAAAGGCTTCGAGAGCCACAAGAGGTGTGCCCACCGATAACCCCGGATGAAGTTCGGAGATCATTTATTAGATCGAAGAACTTCGCTGCTCCTGGTCCCGATGGGATCAGCAACTTCTGGTGGAAAAATTCACCAGTGTCCACCGCCATTTGGCCAGAATATTCACGTCCTGGCTAAATGGAGAGCAGCAAATAGAACCGTGCTTATCCCTAAGAGCGGAGATTTGTCCCAGCCAAAGAACTACCGTCCAATAACCTGCCTGAATGCGTGTTACAAGGTGTTTACTCGCATCTTGTACGCGCGTGTGCTCCACGCAGTGAACCCCGTTTATCAACGGATATACGAGCAGCGAGGGTCCAAGAGGGGTGTAGCTGGCTGTAAGGAGAACCTGCTCATCGACAGATGTATTACGCAGGACTCCGTGCAGTACAAGCGAAACCTCTCAATGGCCTGGATAGATTACCGCAAGGCATTTGATATGACATCCCATGAGCTAATAGTCCACTTGCTCCAATGTCTTGCGGTGGCCGACCCCATAGTGAGATGTATTGAACAACTCATGCCGCTCTGGAGGACCCGCTTTACCATAACATCGGCTAATGCAAGGGTCCAGACAGAGCCGGTTTTGTTCAGGAGGGGAGTGTTCCAGGAGATTCCTGAGTCCCCTCTTGTTTTGCATCTCACTGCTGCCATTATCCGTTGCACTTCGTCGTACCCGGGTTACAACTGCGGTACCCCAGGAGACTGGAGGCATAAGGTCACCCATTTGTTCTATATGGATGACCTTAAACTCTACGCCTCCGGAGAGAGGATTTAAATCAGTCCCTCAGAGTGGTACATGAGTACACGCAGGCGGTTGGGATGGAGTTCGGGCTGACAAATGTGCACTGGTTCATCTCAAGAGAGGACGATGCGGTCCATACGGAGAGGACGCCCAGCTCATAGACGGAAGCATCTTTCACTATCTAGATGCCGGAGAGTCGTACACCTATTTGGGTGTCCCACAGCGGGGCACTCATGAGGTGGCAACGGTGAAAAACGCTCTCCGCGGCAGGTATCGGCACCGCCTCCGACAGATCTGGTCTTCGGAGCTGTCGGGTAAGAACAAGGTGAGTGCCACAAATATGCTTGCCGTTCCGATCCTTCTTTGGAGTAGTGAAATGGACACAAGAAGAGCTGAGGCAACTCGATGTAGGGACCCGTAAAATGATGCATCTCCATCGGAGTTTGCATCCAAGATCGTCCGTTCCGCGGCTATACTTCCCAAGAAATCGGGGAGGCCGTGGACTCTTGAGTTTGGAGTGTCTCCAGGGCAGAGTGGTTTTGGAGGAGGCCTGCAAAGTCATCAGGAGCTCGGATCCACTTCTCTGCATGGTCCAAGACCATGAAGCAGCAGGGATAGGAGCGTTTGTGTATAAGGCAGCGAGAAGAGCAGCCGATGAACTTGGTCTCGTGTTCGATACTGAGCGGGAAAATCCAGACTCTGTCACCGAGTCGGATCCTGCTCAGTTAAAAGCTCCTAATTAAAGCTGCAGAAACGCGTCATCTTCTGCAGCTACATAAGGATAAGCCAATGCATGGTCCCTTCTACCGTCATCTAGAGGGGCTTGGCTTATCTGAAAGGCTGACCTTTGCTTTTTGAGGTCAGCGGGGCTGAACTCTGAGACCGAGGGATTCATAATGGCTTGCCAAGATGGTGTAATTAACACACTCGTCTATCGTAGTCGTGTCTTGGGTATCGAGGTTCCTGATACCAGCTGCAGGGCCTGCCGCCAAGCGCCGGAGACGCTTATGCATCTCCTGTCTGCCTGTCCGGTATACAGCCACAGCGTATATCCAAAGACACGATTCAGCCTTACGGGTGTTGTATTATCATTTACGACACTCGTATGAGATAGACGAGACGCCAGTGCTGCCTTATGCTCCGGGGATATAGAATCCGTAGTGGGGAATGAGAAGTGCCGAATTTATTGAACTATTCATTCCCACCCTCAGGCAAATTCAAGCCAATAAGCCTGATGTAGTCCTCCTCGACCACCAGCTTAGGACGATGTATGTGATTGAGTTCTCGGCTCCTGCAGAGAACAACATCGTCCTAAAAGAGGAGAAACGGAGGAAGTATCGAGATCTTCTCTCCGAGCTCCGCAGGCTGTATCCAGACCACTCTGTTAAGATTGTGGTGCTAATTATAGGCGTCCTGGGTGGAATGAGACATACGTTGCTTTCTGAGTTAAAGATCATACCGGCTTGTCGAAATTCGGCAGAGATCTTAGCCGGCAGAATGCAGAAGGCAATCGTCCTTGGTTCGCTACGTCTGCTCAGAACACACGATTTACGGGCGCAATGATTACTGACTCCACGGAGTGGAGAGTGGTCATTGCTTGACTCTCCAGAACATCTCCGAGTGTGTCGGAGCCTCGGAAGGTGTTTACTGGAAAATAATAATAATAATAATAATAATAATAATAATAATAATAATAATAATAATAATAATAATAATAATAATAATAATAATAATAATAATAATAATAATAATAATAATAATAATAATAATAATAATAATAATAATAATAATAATAATAATAATAATAATAATAATAATAATAATAATAATAATAATAATAATAATAATAATAATAATAATAATAATAATAATAATAATAATAATAATAATAATAATAATAATAATAATAATAATAATAATAATAATAATAATAATAATAATAATAATAATAATAATAATAATAATAATAATAATAATAATAATAATAATAATAATAATAATAATAATAATAATAATAATAATAATAATAATAATAATAATAATAATAATAATAATAATAATAATAATAATAATAATAATAATAATAATAATAATAATAATAATAATAATAATAATAATAATAATAATAATAATAATAATAATAATAATAATAATAATAATAATAATAATAATAATAATAATAATAATAATAATAATAATAATAATAATAATAATAATAATAATAATAATAATAATAATAATAATAATAATAATAATAATAATAATAATAATAATAATAATAATAATAATAATAATAATAATAATAATAATAATAATAATAATAATAATAATAATAATAATAATAATAATAATAATAATAATAATAATAATAATAATAATAATAATAATAATAATAATAATAATAATAATAATAATAATAATAATAATAATAATAATAATAATAATAATAATAATAATAATAATAATAATAATAATAATAATAATAATAATAATAATAATAATAATAATAATAATAATAATAATAATAATAATAATAATAATAATAATAATAATAATAATAATAATAATAATAATAATAATAATAATAATAATAATAATAATAATAATAATAATAATAATAATAATAATAATAATAATAATAATAATAATAATAATAATAATAATAATAATAATAATAATAATAATAATAATAATAATAATAATAATAATAATAATAATAATAATAATAATAATAATAATAATAATAATAATAATAATAATAATAATAATAATAATAATAATAATAATAATAATAATAATAATAATAACAATAATAATAATAATAATAGCCTGGATAGATTACCGCAAGGCATTTGATATGACATCCCATGAGCTAATAGTCCACTTGCTCCAATGTCTTGCGGTGGCCGACCCCATAGTGAGATGTATTGAACAACTCATGCCGCTCTGGAGGACCCGCTTTACCATAACATCGGCTAATGCAAGGGTCCAGACAGAGCCGGTTTTGTTAAGGATGGGAGTTTTCCAGGCAGATTCCCTGAGTCCCCTCTTGTTTTGCATCTCACTGCTGCCATTATCCGTTGCACTTCGTCGTACCCGGGGTTACAACTGCGGTACCCCAGGAGACCGGAGGCATAAGGTCACCCATTTGTTCTATATGGATGACCTTAAACTCTACGCCTCCGGAGAGAGGGATTTAAATCAGTCCCTCAGAGTGGTACATGAGTACACGCAGGCGGTTGGGATGGAGTTCGGGCTGGACAAATGTGCACTGGTTCATCTCAAGAGAGGACGATGCGGTCCATACGGAGAGGACGCCCAGCTCATAGACGGAAGCATCTTTCACTATCTAGATGCCGGAGAGTCGTACACCTATTTGGGTGTCCCACAGCGGGGCACTCATGAGGTGGCAACGGTGAAAAACGCTCTCCGCGGCAGGTATCGGCACCGCCTCCGACAGATCTGGTCTTCGGAGCTGTCGGGTAAGAACAAGGTGAGTGCCACAAATATGCTTGCCGTTCCGATCCTTCTCTACTCCTTTGGAGTAGTGAAATGGACACAAGAAGAGCTGAGGCAACTCGATGTAGGCCGTAAAATGATGCATCTCCATCGGAGTTTGCATCCAAGATCGTCCGTTCCGCGGCTATACTTCCCAAGAAATCGGGGAGGCCGTGGACTCTTGAGTTTGGAGTGTCTCCAGGGCAGAGTGGTTTTGGAGGAGGCCTGTAAAGTCATCAGGAGCTCGGACCCCCTTCTCTGCATGGTCCAAGACCATGAAGCAGCAGGGATAGGAGCGTTTGTATATAAGGCAGCGAGAAGAGCAGCCGATGAACTTGGTCTCGTGTTCGATACTGAGCGGGAAAATCCAGACTCTGTCACCGAGTCGGATCCTGCTCAGTTAAAAGCCCAAATTAAAGCTGCAGAAGCGCGTCATCTTCTGCAGCTAGGAGGAAAAACGGAGGAAATATCGAGATCTTCTCTCCGAGCTCCGCAGGCTGTATCCAGACCACTCTGTTAAGATTGTGGTGCTAATTATAGGCGTCCTGGGTGGAATGAGACATACGTTGCTTTCTGACTTAAAGATCATACCGGCTTGTCGAAATTCGGCAGAGATCTTAGCCGGCAGAATGCAGAAGGCAATCGTCCTTGGTTCGCTACGTCTGCTCAGAACACACGATTTACGGGCGCAATGATTACTGACTCCACGGAGTGGAGAGTAGTCATTGCTTGACTCTCCAAAACATCTCCGAATGTGTCGGAGCCTCGGAAGGTGTTTACCGGGAAAAAAAAAAAAAAATAATAATAATAATAATAATAATAATAATAATAATAATAATAAGCAGAATGCAGAATGCAGAAAGCAATCGTCCTTGGTTCGCTACGTCTGCTCAAAACACACGATTTACGGGCGCAATGATTACTGACTCCACGGAGTGGAGAGTGGTCATTGTTTTACTCTTCAGAACATCTCCGAATATGTCGGATGTTCGGAAGGTGTGAGTGAAGAAAAAAAAATTGTCTGCGTCGGACCAGACGGTGGAAGTTATACTTCTTTGGCCATTCTCATACACCCACTCGTACGTAAAAAAAAAAAATCTTAAAAAAAAACACGTACGTGCAAAAAAAAAATTCTTAAAAAAAATATATATATATATATATATATATTATTATTATTATATTAGTTCTTAAAAATTTGTTCTTAAAAATTTGTTCTTCCAAATTTGTTCTTCCTTTTGAGCGTGACGCGGTTTCTCAACCAACATCCCATCCCAATGTGTCTAACGGGCGCAAAGAAGTATAACTTCAAAAATAATAATAATTGTGTTAGCAGGCATAAATTAGATATCGTGGAACGTCCCTGCATATAACCATGCTGATCCCACGATATTAAAGTTTTTGTAGCAGGATAGATACGATTATATATAGCTATCTCAAGTATTTTGGAAAAATTACATAACATTGAAATCGGTCGATAGTTCTTCACTTCAGTATTCATCCAGCTCTTAAAAATCGGACACACTTTTGACAATTTCCATATGTCAGGACACGTAGATGTTTTTAATATTAAATTATACACAACAGATAATGGTGGTAAAAAAGCTCTTGCACAATCTTTTACAAGAAAAGATGGTATTTTATCTTGACCTGACGTCATTTAGTCTTTTAAATTAATAATTGCCTTTAATATCTCTCCTTCAGTTAGACTCGTTAAATGCAAAATTATTTCATCATGATGTAGTTGCTGATAAGAATGATTTACGTTAATATTAGTCCCGGAATAAACACTACTAAAATAATCAGCAAAAGCATTCACAACAGATTCCGGAGAATCAAAGGTATTATTGTTATAGGTAACAGAACCTGGTATTCTAGCCTTCTTCTTCTTCTGCCCTTCTTTTGTTGCAGATATGACCAAAACTTGGCAGGGTCAGTCACCACTGAATTTTGCACATTATCAAGATGCTTGATGGCATGATTTATTTGTGTTTTTATCAGAGATCTCAACCGTTTAAACTCAAATAAAAAGTTAACATTTTTATCATTTTTATATTTTACTCGATATTTGTTTTTCAATCTGATGTTGTTCTTTATTTCAGTGGTGTACCAGACAGGGAATTTATTTTTAGCTTCAACATAGTATGTGGGAACATGTTGATCCAAGATTGAGTTAAGAATAGAATAAAATTCTGAGAATACATCATTTACATTATTAATATTAGACAAAGTGTTCCAATGAGCATTTAGTATATTATTATATAATTCAAAGAAATTGGCTCTATGAAAGTTATAAGCTTTACTGTTAGAATTTTGAGAAAAACTATTGGAGTAATTTCCTATTACAAAGTTAAACCTGAGGGCCGGATGATGTAAATCTTCATCTCTGTCAACCTCGCACTCAAAGTAAGAAAAAATTAGATCTAATAATCGATTGTTAGTATAAAGTACATTGTTAAATTGTTTAAGATCAAAACAGGAGCTAAAGTTAGAAATACACTGCTTTTTCCTATCATGTATTGTATTGTTATAATTATTAGAACAATTAAAATCACCTAAAATTAAAATATGTGCAGTCTCATCAACATTAGAAACTAATGACTCTTCAAATGATCGAAAAAATTTTCAAATTCTGCTACATCAGTATTCGGAGACACGTAAATCACATATACAAAAAATATATAGAAATTAATAAGACACTTACAGCCTACTATATCAACATTAGGTGCAAAATTGACAAATTACTCCAAGTTAAGTGGGGTGACCTTAAACATACTATCAAATGCCAATAAAACACCACCTCCATAGTTACGGCCAGTAACCTCTACCCTTCTATCAGATCTGAAACAGTATAACTATCTGGAAAATATTCAGAGCAAGAGATACTCTGCACAAACCAAGAAAGTTCAATGATTTCTGTTACGGCAAGAGACAGTTGAACTGGCCCGCGTGTCCCCTCCATGTGAGGTGCGGTGGTGGAGTGTGTGCGGTGCGCCAAACCCGCACCTGACCAGTAGTGGCATGCTAGACATTATATGAAAATGTTCTTTTATATCACAGTATTTTGTTGTATGCCATAATATTATAAAATAAATAAATTACAGTCCTACTACTATTAAAAGTTTAACAACATCAGTTGCGTTTCTATTCTGCAACAATTTCAAATTCGGCGGTAGAAACTGAAGAATAGAATCCGTCAACTTAACTGCCAGAGTTAATAGGTAATACATTAGAATGACATCCAAGGAAGTTAACAAACTGTTTCCTGCTTGCCAAATATGATTTTATAAGATCATTGCACGTGCCCCGTATACCATATCGTAATAAATCTCTTAATAACATCTTATGATCTACACAGTCAAATGCTTTTGACAAATCAAGAAATATAGCAATAACATTATGTCCACGATCTAAACTCTTATAAAAAAATGCAATATGTCTGTCAATGCAGATATTGTTGATTTTTTTCCTCTAAAACCATGTTGGTTTGGTTACAAAATTTTTCTTCTTTCCAAAAATGTAATTACACATTTTGATATTAGTTTCTCAAATAATTTAGAAAAAACAGATAATGTGCTATGGGTCGATACTCTGAAAAATCTTTGCTATCACCACTTTTATATAATGGTACAATTTTAGCAAGTTTTAATAAATTAGGAAATACGCCAGAAGTGAAACATTAATTAATAATATGAGTTAAAATAGGAGCTAAATCATTAGAACATTTTTTCAATATTTTTATGGAAAAATTGTCAGGCCCAGCAGAGTTTTGTGTTTTAAAAATTTAATATTATTTAATAATTCTAAAGATGTGACAGGTTCTAATAATATTTCATCAATAAATACTGGAAGCGAAAGCCGTAAAGGCATTTTTTTGTTGATTTGCGACTATGAATTTAGGCATTTTAAAAAAAAGGTGTTAAATTCATTTGAGATTAAGAACTTATCTGTGACGATTTTGCCTTTTACTTTCATTTCACAATAATTTTATCAGTTGCATTTGAATTATTTTTAATTCTTTTTTATTAGTTTACACACGGTTTTACTTCTGTTTTCAGAGTTAAGTATAAGTTATCAATATACGTTTTTTTTGCCCGACGAATCACCTAATTATACACTTTTTTATATTTTTGGTACAAACTTTTAAAAATATCATTATTTCTTTGTAATATAAATCCTTAAGACGTATAGAAGAGATTTTAATTCCTCTCGTTATCCAATTATTTTTTGAGGTTCAATATACTTAGTAACAAATTTAAAATTTTCATTTTAATAATTTTGTAGAATTTTATTAAATAATTCGTATTTGATATCTTGACTCTGATAAACACTATGCCATGATTCAGAATCGATACATTGTTTAAAATTTAGAATATTCTTTTTTGAGAAAGATCTGAATGGAATTAAATGCTTGACGCAGGGTATTAATAGGAAAAATAATTTTTTGGCCTGAATGATCTGAACGGCCGCTATCTAAAAGAGATTTATGCGATAAATCAGCATTAAAATTAGTCATTATGTAATCAATAGCTGAATTAATATAAGTAGGGTTTTCTAATATCGGAACAACACGATAAGAATTTGCAACATCTAAAAGATCCATTGTATCTTTATTTTTACATAAGAGATTTATATTAAAATCACCACAGAAGATAATATTAGTGAATCTATTATTCTTTGTTAAAAAATCTAGGCACTCTCCAACTTTGGAAATAAATAAAGATACATCAGAGCTGGGACTTCTGTACACACAGATTATACAATACACAAGGTTACCCAGTAAGATCTCAACTGCAGAACATTCAAAAATCATATCAATACTTGCATTAACTAAATTTGAAATTTCAACTGTCCTTAAGGCTTACGGTGAGCGCTCGATCCAAAGGGATATAGTTTTCGCTCAGTAACTCCTCAACGAAAAATGATAAAAATATGCGTTTTTTTTAATAGACTACAAATACTATTTTACGTCGGCGCTGTGTTTTGAAATTTTGAAAATATGCAAAATTCATTTTAAAAAATTTATGTTACACTTTTTCAAAATTTCAAAACACAGCGCCGACGTAAAATAATATTTGAAGTCTATTAAAAAAAACCGCATATTTTTATCATTATCCGTTAAGGAGTTACTGAGCGAAAACTATGGGTTTGTTCCAACACAGCAAGAATCGAAGAACCGTCCAGAATTAGTCAGTCAGTTTAGTTGTTAATGTACTCTCGGCGAATGCGGCGTAAGACGGTGTTGGTCAAACATTTCTCACGGTACTGAACAGTTCTCGACGGTTGTTGTTGTTGTTGTTGTTGTTAAAGCCAGGAAAAAATGTATACCTACTTCATTTCACTAGTTTCAGCCCATGGTTCCGATACACAGAATACGTCAATGTTTTCTTCCGCTAGTAGAATTTCGACGCCTTCCAATTTATTTCTTATACTTTGGAGATTATGATGCACAACACATAGCTCATTTTGTTTCTTTGACTGCTATATGTTACTTAAGGCAGCTTCAGTTTGTTGTTTAATAAGATTTAGTTTATATACGTAACAGGGACATTTATTTGACTTTGCAGAGTGGTTTATATCGTAATTTGATTTGGTTATCTTATTTGATTGTATACAATTTGCACATTTTCTAACAGTAGAATGGCATACTTTTGATTCATGGCTTTCGGCACACATATTACAAATTAGAAATTTGCTATTACAATTTGTAGAGAGATGGCCAAAACTACAGCAAGTATTGCAACGTTTTATATGGTAGAAGTCTTAAATTCGACATTTACACCAATTTACATAAATATGGCCTTTTTCAAGCAAATATCGCCTTGTTTTGGGATCTACAGCAACAATGAGATCAATTCGGTTATTTCTTGGGTCATTTCAGAATCGTCTTGTGAATTATCATCTTTCTCTGTACCAAGTATTATTTGATTGCAAATTTTTGGGTTTAACCATCGAACTATAACTTGCTGTATTTACTTTATTTAAAGAAGGTTCTTGTACAGGAAAATCGATGTTTTGTGGATTTACCGTATCAGTTATATTTTTGCTCGATGAGAACGTATTTACTATCGGTGTTTTTTCATGCGCAGCAACAGTATTGCTTAAAATTGCACCTAAAATAATTAGCTTTTCCTGTTCAATTTTATTGTAAAGTTCTGCAAATTATGAATTTAGCACTTCCTTCACTGTACCGTTTATTGACAACAATTCACACGAATGCTTGATACAGTCTTTCCATAGCCATTTTATGGAATTATAGGTCTTAAAAATTTTTGCTACACTCTTTTTTATATCACTACAGTCTAGATGAAACAGCATGATTATGATAAGCATTTAAACAAAAAGAGAAGATATGAGGCGCGCAAAAACTACCACAATTATTAATTTCTACGTGATTTATATTTGCAAAAATATGAATACATTAAATTGGATTTTAACATAAGTTAAATTTTATAAGAGACTGATTATTTGAGCTAATTATGAGTAACAATAAAACGCAATATAAAGTTGAAGGTATGCCCAGTAATGCCTATGATTCAAGAATTCACTGCCAAAGTGACCAATGGTTTGAATGACCTCGACTAGGTAATGAGTAACCTGTGACCTACATCTGTTATGAAAAGTCGGTTGCACCTTCTGGTCAAGTTGTGGACTGTATTTTTTTGAGATGAGGACATTGAGCTCATACCTAAATTATACCTTATGGAAACACATACCTTTTACTGTTTTCGAAATATTTGCATTTAAAAAAATCAATACACAAACTATTTTTTATTTAAATTTTTAAAAAGTACCCGTTAATCACAACAATTAAATTTTGACTCGCAGTTTCTCCGTAACGGTTATTTTTTAAATTAGGGTTTTGCCAATGATACAAGGCATCATCATCACGTTAGGAATAAATTACTCGACTTAACCTACCTATGACCTACCTCTGTTACGAAAGATCGGTTGCACTTCTGGTCAAGTTGTGGACTGTATTTCTTTGAGATGAGGAAATTATGCTGATTTTCACCGGGAAAACACAAGGACGAAGCTCACCGTCTTGTTACGCTCGTGAGAGTTCCATTCTCTTCCTCTCCTCGGGTCTCTCTCTTGCTCGGCGGGTCAAGCCGTTCCCAATACCGAATGAGACAAGACAAATTGCCTTAAAGTATACTATATTATCTATAATGAATCATAGGCATAATGAGCCTAAATTAGTTATTGAAATTAATAACTTAAAAAAATGTATTTAAGAGAAAAGTAATCCAATTAATATACTAAATGATAATATTATTTTGTTGAGCGCGAACAGGAGTGTAAATTCAAAGTTCATTCATTACCTAATGAAATTTTAGTAATTTGTAGTTTTATTTGTTTTTAATACACTACATTATTTTGTATTGATATACACAGTAAATTTTAATATAGAAAAACTTAAAAATAAATCGGTTATAAAATCAAGAACGAATACTACTACTACTTTTAATAACTACCTATTGCATTTAAGGCTTCAAGGACGAAGAATCGTATCTGGAGATACACAAAAAATCCCAGTAGGTGGAGGTTCTTATTAGCATAATGCTAAAATATAATGCTGAAATTTAATCATTTCCTTTAACATTTGGGGAGAAATGCGAAGTTGTAATATAGAAAATTGAAGCTTATTTACTCTTTCTTTAATGATAAAATCAAAGATATACGTACACAAAATGTTCGGATGTATAGACCGATCTTTCTTAAAGAACTCAATTAACTACTATTTATTATTCTTCACATTTCTGTCGCAGATGTTTAAAGTGCGAAATAATCGCTTTGATTTGATTGAAACTGTGACAATCGTTTAGGTTAGCTTAGTTATTTTATTGACAAAACTGAGAAATTTATTTGTTTTTGATATTAACAATTTAATTTTTAGATAGTTATTAATCGCTTGTCTTTGCGTCCTCTTATATAGATATGATTAAATAAGTAGGTCAGGATAAACTATCTCTAAAGATGTTGACAACCGAAACATAAGTGTATTTCTTAGTGGCGTTACAAACATCGTCGCAGATCTCGCAAAACGGTAAAGCCCACGTTGTCGATTACCGACTGGCAGGGCCACATTCGTGGCCAACTCTTTCTTTTTCATGTTTTTAAAATAATAATTATTTATTATTGAACTGCATTTTTCTATCATTGACCTTGCAAAAATAATGTCAGGAATAGTATATTAGCGTGCGTAATAAAAATACTAGAGTCAATTTAAAAATATTGGACATGCCGATATGAATTAGCAAACACAAACTAATTTTGTCGGCTATTTACTTTTCATCTCTGATGCTGCCGCGGGAAATGGACTCAAACTTAAGTGCCGTGCGCGGACGGATGAAAATTGCCGCAATCAAACGCGTTTGGAGTGAGACAATTCTTGTTGGTTTTCGTTGCGCATCCAGATCATTCAGTGCGAATGCCCCGCAAAATGTGAACAAGTATTGTTCCTCGACGTCTGTTCATATTCGGTTAAGTTCTATATTGTAAATAGTGAAGTATTCTAGCCAAAAGTTAAGAATGGATAACAAAAAGTCGTTTACAGATAAAATATTGCAAACTTGAATACAAATCTCCCATAGCCAAGAACCTCATTGTTATCCTTCTTCCACTGTAATTGCATCTCGAAAGTGTGTTAATATGTTTTTTTAATTCTTGGTCCAATCAATAAGCTCGAATCGTGAAAATCACTTCGGGCCAGTTGCGAAAAAATGTGTTATAATGTTTTCTATTGATTCGAATTTTATATCTTACAACTTATTGCACTGTAGGCGCTAGGTAGATTTTCATCCACTATTTTTTGTTTAACTTTTTCTTTCTTTTAAAAATTCTGTGAATCAAAATGAAGGCAGCAGCCGCATATCTTCTATTTTTAGGACTTTATAACTGTCTCAATTACAAAAGTGGAAAGCACACAAGACTGTTATAACATAATTATTAAAAATCTGCAGTTAAACTTTGAGTTCCTTAGGGTACAGGGGAGAACTCTTATCCTGAAAAATGTATCTGCGTTTCAATGTGTGCTATGATGTTAAAAACAATAAAAACATTTTGTTTCTTTTTTATTATGAAATTTTGAAGTTTCAATTTTGAATGGTGTAACTGTGGAGAAAGAGAGTGTGGAGAAAAATGAGGATGTTCCATTTTAAATAAGCTAACGACTAATATCATTATATTACCAGAAACAACCGAAAGTTCAAAATATTTTCTGTAAAACACCTGTATCTGAAATACCCTGTATAGCAATTTTTATTTCTGTCTCATTTGGTGATCTATATACATTTAATCTAAGGTAAGGGTCGTCAAAGACCCTGTATTCTGTATGTAATGTCCTTCATATATGATATCGGCTGTAGTGCAACCGCTTAATGTGAAAAATAAAATATATGTCCAAGAT
The DNA here is from genome assembly GCA_025584915.1 of Monochamus saltuarius. Lineage (NCBI taxonomy): Eukaryota > Metazoa > Arthropoda > Insecta > Coleoptera > Cerambycidae > Monochamus > Monochamus saltuarius. The sequence goes on along the minus strand of CM046721.1, from coordinate 43,188,068 downwards.
ATTAATGCAACCGTTGACAAAGTCAAAAAGAACGTTACTGTTCCATCGGTATTTAGTTCTAATTATAGCAATACTGTACTAGTAGTGATATTTACTAACAGGAATCGTAAATTGATAGTTGGTACTTTTTCTGGCCCCAGTCGTGTACCGAAAGATTGCTTTGCGTATTTCTAATCTGTATTAAATGTATCACCTGCTAAAGTTGAATGATGCACGGCATTAACTTCTCACTATCCAGACCTTTATTTATCATTCCAAGTTAATATTTTTAAAATAAATTATGACAGAGCAATGAATGTTGCGATATGGCTTAATATAGCCTAAGCGACATTATCTTGTACAAGTTCCGTTAAGCTTCTGTTACAAATCATTCATGTTTTTTCAAATTATTTAATTGAATTCTATAGTCGACGTGCAAAATTGTAAAGAGTGACTCATAGATAATATAAAAACACTATTACTGTTAAGGATATAATATTTTTATAAAAGATTACACATTATTTACCTCATTATTACTGTGCCGCTTTCTATACACAACGATACTAACATTCGCGGCAACACGATAAAGACTCAGTCAAACTGAAGCCCGCTGTATTCTCTATCTCAGTTTATTGCACTGTGGAAAACAATATTTTGGTGTGTGTAAACCGTGAGCGTTAGTACATGACTTCGCCGAGGTTAGAACCCGATTAGAATATGCGTACGTTGAGGAATTAGCTGCTATTCGCGGGGTGCTATTTTTGTAGTTATATTAAATTAAAAAAATAAATTATTGCTACCGTGAAGTTAACAAATAACAGTTAAAAATGGATCAAAGTGCCGGTTCTAGTAAAATGTCTGTTAGTAATCGACATAACCTGTGTAACGGACAATTGATAATAATAAAAAACGTATACGAAGGAATTCGAGCGCAAAACTCTAATATAAGTGTTAGTGAAGCTGTTGATATGTGTAGTTTGTTAATACAAGTGTCAGTTTCAAGTGTATATCGTGCTATAAAAAAGAGTGTGAAAGTAAATCCAAAAAAGAAAAAAATAGAAACACGAGAAAGAAAAAAAATAGAAGTCGATGATGACGTAAAATACGCCATTCGCAGGAAAATTCATGGAGTCTTCTTCAGGACTGAAATACCGACGATAAAAAAATCAAGCTACGATAGCTGAAATGAGGCCTCAATTATCTGACAAAGTTCTTAGAAAAACAATGGATGACATGAATTTTCTTTCGGTTTTTAAAACGAAATCGTAAAAGTATGCTCGTTGAAAAAGATGAAATTGTTGTATGGCGAACAGAATATTTAGAAAAACTAAGAGAATTTCGTGCATCGAGCAAAAAGATATATTACATGCATGAAACTCAAAGAATATTGATTACGGACGGACACTATGTAAAAGAGAAGCATTTTAGATGGATTTTCCAAAGAGATTAAAGGCGATATATTATTGGAAAAAGACGTAGGTTAATAATGACACATATTGGAAGCGATTCTGTGCTATTTTTAGAAAATGGTTTGCATGTTTTAACATTAAACAGGGTAGGACGGGAGATTACCATGAAGATATGAACAGTGAAGTATTTGAAAAATGGTTTGAATCTATTTTATCATATGTAGAACCAGGAGCAGTTGTTGTGATGGATAACGCAACGTATCATAGCAGAAGAGTCGAAAAGTTACCGACATCAGCATCAAGGAAAGCAGATATTATTAAATGGTTTAAATCAAAGAATATTGATTACGGACGGACACTATGCTCAAACGACAATTATTAAAAATTGTCCAAAGAGAAAAAGGTCGATATATTATTAAGTATTATAACACTCAGGGGTAGTATAAATACTTTATTACACTATCTGTGCTATTTACAGAGAAACAAACTAATTATTTAACATTAAACAGGGTAAAAAGGTAGAGAGAAGTAACGTGGCCGCGAATCCTTCCGCTGACAGTTTTTTGTCTCCCTCATCTAACTGTAGGGGGTCTCGCCTTCTTAAGGTCTGCACAGCACATGACAGAAGGCAAGTTTTGCTGGGTGGCTAACCAGTCGGTTAGGTAGACCGATCGGATGATTACGTAGTGTTAAACTCCCCCTCTATTTTCCATGACCGTCCTCGGATGGGAAACAGTTACTGGTATCGTTTGGGTCGACCTTTTTTACGCACTGGCCGCGATGGAGCGGGCACCTCCTGAGTCTCTGACGGTTTATAGGGAGGTAAGTCCGACACGTGGTATTTACCGACACTCACTTCCGGAAGCATGCGCAGATGTGCTGAACAACGTCGCTTATGAATTGACTTCCATTGTCGCTTATAATTGAGCGTACAACTCCATGTCGTACAAATATTTCCTCTATAAGTATTTGCGCAGTAGCTACGGCAGTGGCCTCGGGTAACGGGAATAACTCTACCCATTTAGAAGCCATGTTCTCGATGATTATTATCCACCGATTTCTTTTGTCGGTTTCAGGCAAGGGTCCGAAAACATCTACGGAGATGGTCTCAAATCGGGCAGCTTGTACCAGTGTCTCTAGCAATGCGGCAGGTTATAGGTTAGTTCGTTTAAACCGTTGACAATTTATGCAGTTTCTCACGTATTCGGTTACCTCCTTTCTCATACCAGGCCAGTAGAAGTGGGCCTTGATGCGGTTGAGAGTCCTATCTACGCCATCGTGACATATGTGTGGAGAGTCGTGGTTTTCTTAGAGTACTGCTTTTCGTCTGCTTTCTGCAAGAACAAGTTGAGCTTCCTCGTTTTCGTTCTCGGGTACGTACCGATATAAGACGCCTTTCTCAAGTAAATAGCCGCGTTCGATCCAACAATACGCTCGAGAGTCATTACTCGTTTGTTCTAGGTCTCGGATAATTTTGGCGACCTCTGGATCCATCAATTGGGCTGCTCGTATTTCACTGGGCGTATATCTCGGCAACTCGACTGTAACTTGTAACTGCAACTGTTGTGACAGTAGGCGGCTCACATATTCGATTAGTTCGCAGTAATCAATGCACACCTTGTATGTATTGTCTTTCTTGGGTACCAATACAACAGACGCATCCCAAGGGCTTTCACAGTCCTCGATGACATCCATGGAAAGCATTTTGTCGATTTGTTCTCGCCAAACATCTCTTTTGGTTTTTGACAAAAAGAGTGGAGGCACGGCAATAGGAGGTTGGTGTGGATCAACTCGAATATGATGTTCGACAAAGTTAGCGGGTTGTGACCTTGGATTGAATACATCAGAGTTATCAGCTAGTAATGCATTCATTTGGTTACGTTCATTGGCGTCAAACATTGTACCTTCGTCATCACTAAGAGTGACTGAGCTCATCATATCTGCTTGAATAAACCTAGTTGTAGATTCAGAGGAAAATTGATAATATACTTCGGAGTAATCGCTAAAATACCACATTTGTTTGGACAGATCTAAGACAACTTTGGAATCAGTCAAGAAATCAGCTCCGAGAAGAGTGAATTTTGCATTCGGCAAAGCTATGAAGGATACCTGAATCAACTTATGCTTTAGAGCGACTTCAATCGAAAAACACGGAACTTCTTGAACATAACTGAGTTCCATCAGCTAAACTGATCGATAGTGTTGCATAAGTGATAGGGACTTTATCCTTGACCATGGAAAATAATCGCTGACCAGCAATAGACCATACGCTAAACCTTCTTGTCCAAAAATTTGAATAGGAAAAACAGGTCTACGAGAAGTCGAGGAAATACTTGGAATATTTATACCAAAGAATGGAGTCGTGGGTGATTGACTCGAACTTGCACCATTTTCAGGCGGTTTGGCAACATTGCACTTGGTACATTTAGATCTGACAACACCTGGTGTACCACAACCGTAACAGGAATATGGGTATTTGGATGTAACTGTTGACGTTGCTGGTGGGGAACTAACAGTTTTGTTTTCAACCGATACTGCAGTCTGTCTACGCTTTGTCCAAAACGACGACAAAAATTACATCTTGCTTTTTCTTTCCGTGGTTTGGATTCTTTCGTAGCCTCAGTATGACGTTTTACAGAACGGTTACTTAAATCTTCGAAAGAGGCTTCAACAGTACGAACACGAGTAAGCAATTCGTTCAAAGTTTTTACGTCATCTCGAGGAACGCATTTTCTAATATTTTTATCCAATAGTCCATACACCATGTCAAGACAAACTGTTTCTTCTAATGAATACGGTAATTTTGCAAGCAAGGCGCGAACATTACATATGAAAAGATCGGTTTTCATCGAATTTTGCTCTTCAGAAAACAATTGACGAAATATTTTGAAGGGCGGCTCTTTAGGACCATGAACCTCCTTCAATAAAGCGATTGCTGAGTCCCAATCGTTAACTGTATGATACCCTGATACCATTTTACAGCTACATCTGTGAGAAGCATAGGTAGGCCTTTCAAAGGGTTTTCATCTGATACGTTAGCGCATGATTTGTACGTTTCAACCGCGTCAATAAAAGCTTCCACTGAGGAGTCCGGTTTAGCATCGAAACGCGCTGTACATTTTGCAAAGTTGCTCTGTTTCTCATTAACTAACGTAGGTGAACAACTAGGTTGCGATGTGCCTTCGTTACTGATACGTATAGCACTTAAAAGTTCCTCAAACTGTTCGTTTGTTAACGTTACAGATTGCGTATTAAAGGTACTTGACATTTGCGATGTACCTGTATTTTCTGATCCAGCCTCGTATTGTGCACTATTCGTCGCGGTGTTTTCTACATTTTTGCTTTTGGGTTTCGTCACTTCAGCTAACTATGTGTAGGTATATGCACAAATACAAATCAAGGCACGTTACTCTTTACTTGACTGATGTGATATTTAACGCGATACGAGCCAAAGGTGCAACACAGTAAACGTTTTTACCACGTAATAGGAAGAGTCTTTTAACTAGAATGCCTATGCAACACGAAAGGAGTTACCGCACTATGAGTGGCGAATGTTCTCGGTATTCTCGCGAGTAAGTCTTTTGAGTCCTTATTTATGCTTTTCTTGGTACTGCGCAATACGGCAAGAAAGTATAAGGAAAAGTGTACTTACAATTTCAGAGAGGTTAGCAAACTTTACCGGCTATCTTTCGAATGATTCCACCTTAATATCTTGGTACCTTGGGTGCTCTGAAGTGCCCTGATGCAGGGAATAACAACAGCAGCTGTGTAATATCCAAGTAACACCACAAAACACGTTACACGTGTGTTACAATATTCGTTCGTTAACTGTTTATGCACAAGTAGTTTTTACGCGGGAAATGCTACTATCGGGCGCCAATTTATAACACTCAGGGGTAGTATAAATACTTTATTACACTAGAGAAACAAACTAATTATTTAACATTAAACGGGGTAAAATGGTAGAGAAAAGTAACGTGGCCGCGAATCCTTCCGCTGATAGTTTTTTGTCTCCCCCATCTAACTGTAGGGGGCGTCTCGTCTTCTTAAGGTCTGCACCATGGGTATGCAACAAGTATTGCTAGATGCGCAACAGGGTAGGGATGGAGCTTCCCGACACATGAAGAAAGGCGTAAGGAAAAGGAAGTAACTTTTAGTTTGTTACTAGTTTTTCCTCACTGGTAAAATTTACTAAATCTGGTGTTTTTAGGTTTACTACTAATTTCGTAATTTTTCCACACTGTCATTGTTTACTTTTAATGAATTGACTTCTTGGTTATTTGATGATTATGATTATAATTCAATAAGAAAAAAATAAAAATTAGAAATACCGGCTAAAAGGAAAATGATAAGTAGGTAAAGATTTATTTTCCATATAAATGCAGGGGTAAATATACTAATGAATTTAATTAAAATTATTGCAAATTTGCCTTTAGTCACATGACTCACATGAGTCACATTTGTAGTATTTGTACGAAGAAAGTGTAAATTAATTTATAATAAATGCTTGCAGTACTTTATATTTGAGACTGTTATATTTTATATCGTTTAAAAGTAACGTACATTTCTGAATATTTGTTTTGTTGATAGGGTCCTCGGTGTCACAAGGCTTTAAAGAAGCAATTGCACATGCACCAATACAAAGTCTCTATTGTTCAGCAATTACATCCACCTGACTACAACCAACGAATACAGTATTGTGAATGGTTCAATGAAAATCTGAACAACAATGATTTATTGAATTTGAAGTTTTTTTCTGACGAAGCATGGGTCCATCTATCAGGTTACATTGACAGCCAAAATTACAGAACGTGGGCTACAGAGAACCCACATGAATTTATTGAAACTAAACTACATCCCCAAAAAATTGGTATATGGGTAGCCGTTTCAAGGAGGCGGATAGGACCAATTTTCTTTCGAGAAGTGATAAATGGTGAAAGGTATAGGGAGATTTTACGACAAGCTTTAGAACAAATGCATGATGACGAATTGAGGTTTGGATATTTTCAACAAGATGGGGCACCTGCCCACACAGCAGCTGAAACGGTTAGATATTTAGAAGAATTTTATGGGGATCGAATTATTAGTAGGGATATGTGGCCTAGTTGAACCCCTGATCTTACACCTTTAGACTACTATCTCTTTGGACATATAAAAAATAATATTTTCAAGCAGCGAGTTCACACACTTGAAGACCTAGAAGTAGCGATTCGCCATGAAATCGAATCCATTACGCCAAATGAATTGGAACGTGTTTTCGAATGCATGAAACGGAGGGTAAATTTATGTCTAGAAAATGAAGGTGGACATTTTGAACACCTTTTATAATAAAAGCTAAACAAAATACCACTCACCACTCGCCAAAACACTTTTTAATTGTGCGTTGAGAATGTTACTTTGTTAACAAAACGCAGCATCGGAAAAAGTAGAAGTGTTTTGGTGGGTGGTAAAATTATTTTGTTTTGTATCGACATCAAACGTTCCAAACCTATCCTAAGATAAACAAAACTATTGTGACTTCTATATTCTCCAGCTGTTAAAACTTTTTAGTTTAAATTTGAAACTGATTTTTTACCTATAACATAAAAATGTTATGGCAAGGTGTAAGCAATATGTAATAAATAAAATTTTTAATAAACATTAAATGTTCAATAATTAATTGTAAATTGTTTTTTTTTAATTTGACTTATCCATATGTAAGCTGGATTTCTTCATTTAATTTCTGAGTTAATGTATATTTCTAAATTAATACATCAAAATAAACAGCTAAAATGAAATCTTTCTTAAATTACTTTTTCTTTGAAAAAAATAAAATATACACCACTGGTGCCATAGACTGATTTAGTGTTTTAATTTTTATCGAATACCAGTTTGTTTTGGGAAATGTAATGTTGGTTGCCTAACGCCGCGGTCACGTGGGTCTCGGACATTAATTAAAGCCCTGTACTTGGTATATCAGAATTAGGATGTACACGTTGCGGCATTTCATCTTCAGAGGCTGATCTTCTATCTCTAGTAGCTGACTGAGAAATTTCATCACCGCTATCACTTTCACTTGAAGGTTCCCCTTCGTCCTCTTCACTACTAGGAAAAAAGTCAGGGTCTTGAACCGAATCATCACTACCATAGTCCGTCATTTTATGTATGTTATATCACTTAGTCTTTTCAACACAAGTTTATACAGAATTTAGCACAATCAACGACGTTTTCTAAATTTTCTTGCAATTTAGCAAAAACAGTAATATGTTGTTTTTCCACAATTCCTAATGTATTGTCACGTTACACAATCTGCAAAGAAAGAAAACCAAATTTAATAAAATAATTATGTGTATCTAATGATACATGGTGCCCGTGAAAGGAGTTATTACAAAAAACTTTTTCCTAGGCCAGTATATCGAAAAAGATACACGATAAAAAAATTGCAAAAAACACATAAAAACCAAAAAAATTGTTTAGGTTGTATATACAGAGTGTAACTTTGAAGGGGGGTCCGGCTTGGAGGGGGGGTATTCCGTGTTCCCTAGATTGCTAATCTGAAATTAGTTTTTTTTTAAATCAAATAAATAGCCAAGTTATAATTAATTTTTTAAACTGCACCCAAATTGCTATACACCCCGCCCCTGTACAGCGTCCGAGTTTAACTGCAGAACCATGTCTACGGTGTTGCCAGTTAGTTGTTACCAGTCTAGACGTCGGAACTTTTCCCGTCAGTTCAGGGTCGTATTGCAAGCAGCGCGGCGCGACCGAAGCTGATATTTTATAATGAATTCAGTACATACGTAGCTTTGACGGTGTGCACTACGTGTTATTTATTTACATTACGTTCACGAGTACAAGTTAACGGATACCGTGCAGAAAAATGGATTCACAATTTGCCAATTAGTATTTAATGGTACAATGTACTTTATGTAATATTTTACTTGCCTGCAAACGAAAATCAACCGTAAAAGCCAGTATTCGCCAGTATTTATGGTTAAGTGTTGACAAAACAACTACTGCTTGTGCCACGTTATAACAGGTGCATTGGTAGAAAATTTTGCCACAAGATCTCATCTGATCGCATCAAAAGTACTAGAACACGCAAATGCAGAAGCTATAACAAAAATAGTGACATAGTTTGACATAATTGTGAGGTCGTGAAATGTGAAAGTAAGGATTTTTTTTAGTGAGGTAATGTGAATGCAGAAGACAATAGTCTGGATATACAAAACTACAGCTTCCAATTTATTGTGATGAGATTTCGGCGATGCGAGTCACTAGAAATAACATAACACCAATTCAAGGTAAATACCTATGTTTAACATATTTTTGCATGTATACACCTCAGTCTGATGTTAAGTAACGAAGATACAAAAAAAAAACTGCATGAATAATCTTTTAAATATGCTTTTTTATAACATTGCGACTCATCAGTCATTATACTTTTCTGTCAATCCTAAAACCATTTTCGAGTGTTGTAAAAAGTACGTAATGTAAAAGTACGTATAAAATACAATTTTGTACTGATCTATTAACTAATTATTATTATTAAATAATAGTATTGGTAGGTGGTTTTTAATACATTACCTACTAATTATTGCCAGTAAAACTTAATGTTTTAAAATAATTGTTGCTGTTTTATAAAATGTAAATTAAAAATTAGCAAATTATTAGTCTGATAGCTTTAAAATGTTTTAAAAAAACAGTTTCAGTACTAAGGATTTGATACTATTTTTAAGGGTGTTATCAATGTCCCTTCAATAACCGTGACATTGACCTAGTATATAAAATAAAAATATCGCATAAATACACACAATACATGAAACTAGACTATTATAGGTCGTTTTATATAAACAATATACAGGTATGAGAGAGAGAAAGTAAGTTATCTGCGTGATCTGCGTATCATGATTGGTAATTGGTAATACAATTTTCTGTTGTTCGATCTTCATTGTATAATCAAATGTATTCAACTGGAAATCTCTAGGTGAGTAAAGTATTTATAAGGAAGTTTTCCAAAAAGAAACTTTAGTGTGACTTAAATTGTTTAAACGTATATATAATGCTCGTACACGACACTTCTATCGTTAATCGCGCAAGGAAGAGTCTAAAGAGAGGATCAGGATTTGTTAATACACTTATAAACAAACTCCCCTTCGAACTTCACTTACCTGGTCCTGGTACTAACTTAAAAAAAGCGGTTGGCTCGGGGAATCAACGACCTTGATCGAACGTGCCGCGAGCACGACATCCAATACAGTAAAAGTTCAAATCTAAAAGATCGTCACAGGGCTGACTATCAACTAGAGCAACGTGCTTGGAAAAGAGTTACATCGAAAGACGCTAATTTAGGAGAAAAGGCGGCTGCTTTGGTTGTTACCAATATGTTGAAAGCGAAAAGAAAATTAGGTATGGGGTTAATGAAAAAAGTTAAACCAAAGAAAGGAAAAGGTATTCGTCGTAAACGCATCAAAAAGAGAATTATTCCAATTCAGGAAAGGAGGATTCTTACCACTTTTACTTCCAATATTAGGCGCCTTGGAGGCTTTAGGAGGTGGTGCTGCGGGTATAGCTAAAGCTGTTAATGATGCTAAAGCAGACAGTAAAAAATTGGCGGAACAACGAAGACATAATCTAGTTATGGAACAGTCCGCTACTGGAAAAGGCTTGTATTTGCGCCCGTACAAGAAAGGAAAAGGATCATATTTAGCCCTATATAAAAAAAATTCCCAATAAAACTACCTCGTCATGCATTAACAGATGTAGATGTAAAACAATTTGCAAAACAATTGCAGATCCCCCATTTTCGAGGTGTGTTTACGAGAGATAATTTGCCACGGCAAATAAAAAAAAATCAATGTGGTATCGTTAATTTGGATATTTCATCTGGACCTGGCACACACTGGACTGCTTATTCAAAGAAAAATAATACTATAGTATACTTTAATAGTTATGGGAATTTGAGACCCCCAAATGCTTTAACAAAATATTTTTTAGCGATGGTAGCTTTAATATCGTAAAATATAATCATGACAAATTTCAACATGACAATACTCATACCTGTGGGCATCTGGCCCTAAATTTTTTTATGTAATATGTGTTAATGTTAAAAATTCTTGATTATAAATATACTTTCGAGTTAAACAACATGTCTTTAACTTTTTCCGTTTCGGGAAATTCTTCGGTATTGCTGATTTTAATCCGCCGGTATACTTAGACGAAGATGTAGAATATGTAATTGGATTATCCAATTTTGAAACTTTCAACGTTATTCCCAATATCGACGAAACCAATAACAAATTTACTTATGGTAATATAACGATATATATCCCGGTAGGTGTGTATGAAATTGATGATATCAATAATTACCTACAGAACACAATTCAACCACCTTCCGAAATTAAAATTATAGCCAATCGTAATACTTCAACTGTTAATATTATAATATGTGTAGATATAGATTTTACATCAGAAAGATCAATAGGTCATCTGTTAGGGTTTAAAAAGAGAATCCTTAGAGCTAATGATATAAACGAATCAGATTTTCCAGTTCAAATAATTAAGGTTAATGCTTTATGTATAGACTGTAACTTAGCTGTTGGATCATATTCCAATGGACAACCTGTACATATAATTCATCAGTTATGCCCTATGTTGCACCCGGATTCAATAAAGTTGAGACTCCGCAAAATATTATATATTTCCCCGTTAGTGTCAAGACTTATTAAAATACTCGATCAAGACGAAAACCTCAATCCGTCAACTTTCGAGAAGAAGTCATAACGGTAAGACTACATCTAAAGAAGCTTTCATAGAAGATGGTAGTTCGATACAACGTTATACACTATCCTATTAAACACAATTATATTGATTTTGACGTGCTACTTTTTGGAGGGGATTTTAATGTTGATTTTTTAGACAAACTTAACTGACAAAATTTTATCTAATTTTTTCAACAAATATGGCTTGCATCAACATATTACTTCCCCGACCAGAGTTACGGCAACAAGTAAAACACTAATTGATATCATTGTATCTTCTAATTCTGATTTGCCAGTTAGTGTTGACGTAATAAATATGCAAGGTATTTCCGATCATCGTCTTATTAGTTGTAATTTAAATTTAAAAACTTCGCGCCAATCTCAACTATGTAAAACTTTTCGAGATTTTTCTAATTTTGATTATGTTGCATTTGTTTAGGACTTGCATTTAATTAATTTTAATTATATTTATTATTTGAACAACGTTGATGAAATGGTTATCTACTTTAATGACAAAATTAAGTTTTTATTTGATATGCATGCTCCTTGTAAAACTGTTAGAATTTCTAAACCTCCTGCTCCTTGGCTCACGCCTAACCTTAAACTAATGATGCGTTTAAGGGACAAGGCTTATTTTAAATATAAAAAATTAAAAACTGATGGCAGCTGGCAGGAGTACAAGGAGTTGAGAAATGTTGTTAATACTGCCATCAAATCTGAAAAAAGAGGTTACCTGCATTTAACTGATCAGAAAAGTTTTTGGAAGACTTTAAAGTTTCTTAATGTACACAATAGTGCTTCTAAAAGTTCATCTTTGATTGCTACTGCTCATGATTTTAACGATTTCTTTATCAACAAGTTATTGCCATCAGTAAATGTAGACAATGATTTCATTACTAACTCATATAGTGATAAAACTTTGCGGTGTTGATGAATTATCTAATTTTAAAGCCGTTCGTTCAGAAAAAGTAATGAAGGTTTTTCACACTATAAAATCTAATGCTACAGGTGCAGATGGTATTAACTGTAAGATGTTGGGTTTGATTATACCTCACGTGCTTGACCACATCACATTTATTATCAATGCATGTTTGGCTAAAGCAACATTTCCAACATGTTGGAAAGAAGCTATAGTTGTCCCTATCCCTAAAAACGCTAATCCGACTGATATTTCTCACTTCCGTCCTATTAGTTTACTTTCCACTTTTTCAAAAATTTTGGAGAAAATTGTTCATGAACAGCTTACTATCTTTTCAGAAAAATTCACTATTATGTCTCCAACTCAGTCCGGATTTAGATCAAATTATAGTACTTCGACTGCCTTGTTACATGTAAGCGATGCATTGTATATAGCTTGTGATAATGGTGAAACAGCTTGTCTTATTTTACTTGATTATAGCAAAGCTTTCGATACAATTCATCATGCTACTCTATGTACTAAACTCAAATATCTTGGGCTGGATACTGATGCTGTTAGTTTCTTTAGATTAGACTTATCCGATAGGTGTCAAAAAGTTGTCATTAACGGAGCATCTTCATCTTTGATACCGCCATGGGAGTGCCGCAAGGTAGCATATTGTGCCCATTGCTTTTTTCGCTCTATACTACAGATCTGTCTAACGCAGTTAATCATGTCCGCACCCACCAATATGCTGATGATTGTCAGCTGTATATTCACTTTCCACTGAATGAGTTGAACCCTTCTGTCCAAAAAATTAATGAGGATTTACAAAATATGGTTTTAGTATCTAAGGCTCATGGGTTGATATTAAATGGTGCAAAAACTGAATTGCTTGTGGTGGGTAGGCATAAAAACTTGGTTAAATCAAATCCAAGATTTGAAATTTTGGTTGATGGAGAAATTGTGCGACCTACTGATAGCTGTAAAAATTTAGGAGTTTATTTTGATGATGAGCGCAGATTTACTAAACATGTATATTTGCTTATTCAAAAATCTTACATTAAACTGCGTTCACTTTATTTACATAAAGATTATTTAACTTCAGAGGTTAAATTAAAGCTATGTGATTCTTTAATCTTATATATTATGTAACATTGCTTATTGTAATACGGTATATTGGCCTGCCATTTTAAATAAAGACAAAGAGAGTCTACAAAGAGTGCAAAATACATGTGTTAGATTTTCCTATAATTTACGTAAATAAATATGACCATATTAGCTCTAAATCCAAACAATCCAAGTGGCTTAATTTAAACCAACATTTCAACTGCATATGGCATGTTTAGTTCATAAAGTAATTAATACTAAAACACCCAGTTATTTATTCGATAACTTATTAAGGGTAGTGATATCCATAGCTGTGGAACGCGTCACAAAGATCTTTATGTAGTACCTAAACATGTTTTCTCTCTACATCGCAGATCCTTCACTTATAATGCTGTAGTTATTTATAATAATATACCTCATGTCTCTAAATTGTCATCTAACAGTTTAACTTTCAGGAGACAGGTCAGGGCCAGTATATGTGCAAATAGTTGAATTTATTGCTTTATTTAATTTTCTATTATTGTTATTGCTAGCATCAAGTTGATTTCTTAGTTGATTTAACTTTCAGACGGTTAGGTGGAAGAGCAACATTGTTGAATCTCGCCGTCTTTCACAAATATGTATGTTTCATTATGTTTTGTTAATAAAGACACTTTATTATTGTCATTATTATTATTATTATCATCATCATCATCCATCATCCATCATCCATCATCCATCATCCATCATCCATCATCCATCATCCATCATCCATCATCCATCATCCACCATCCATGATTATTATTAATTATAATAGGCGAAGTAAAAGCAAATCCCCAATTAGTTCAAATAGAAGCGCCAACAAAGTAACACGTGAAAACAAATTATTCCTAAAATCTTTAGGTTTTGAAGTACTCGTATAATGGATATCTTAAATGTAACATCGAAGCCCCTTGTTGACAACTCGATTACAAACTTTAAATTACATAGTTATCAACCATCTGTGTCCGGATCTTTCGAATATAATGATGAAATCAGAATTCTTATCCAAGAAGTTGATCTGTATACATTACCTTCCGAAAGTCATTTATATATTGAGGGGAAATTGACAAAAGTGTACCACCAGTGTAGACGATACTGAAAAACCCAAAATTACAATTAATAAAATTCTCTGGAGAGTTCCACACGTTTCAGTGAATATTCCTCAACAGCTGGCACTAACAAAAATTATAGACAAAAATACTGATATTATGCTTGGTTTTCGTTCTTGGGAACTGATTGAATATCCATCTTTAAATGAGACGACCCAACATTCATGGTCCGTCAAAACAAGTAATAAGCTGGAAACACCCAGACATGTAATCGTCGCATTTCAGCACGCCAAAAAACAAAAAAATTAAAAGGGATATGAGTTGGTTTGACAACATTAACTTGACGAATATTCGAGTATTTTTGAATAGGGAGATACATCCATATCAAGATCTTTATTTAAATCTTAAGACTAAAAAATTTGCTTCTCTTTATGAAATGTTTTCAAATTTTCGTGAATCTTACTATCAAACAACTAAAGAACCTGTTTACTCACCTGAAGAATTTTCAACTATTTGTCCGATTGTCCACAAAAAGAAGTTGTTCAAAGTGGATCAGTTGTTATGCGGATTGAATTTGAGACAAGCGAAAACATACCTAAGGACACCACTGCGTACTGTCTAATTTTACATGACAGAGTATTCCGGTATAATTATCTGACAAAAATTGTTAGACAGGTGTAATTACATAACCGGTTAGACAAGTTTTATACCATCACGACATATATGTTAACAACAGTAGACAATGATCTTCAGATCTAGAAGGGCCTTGCAAGAATTCCTACTCAAGCTTGAAAAATTAAGAAAGAAATTGATTTTTAAACTATAAAAATCAATTTCTTTTCTTAATTTTTCAAGCTTGAGTAGGAATTCTTGCAAGGCCCTTCTAGATCTGAAGATCATTGTCTACTGTTGTTAACATATATGTCGTGATGGTATAAAACTTGTCTAACCGGTTATGTAATTACACCTGTCTAACAATTTTTGTCAGATAATTATACCGGAATACTCTGTCATGTAAAATTAGACAGTACGCAGTGGTGTCCTTAGGTATGTTTTCGCTTGTCTCAAATTCAATCCGCATAACAACTGATCCACTTTGAACAACTTCTTTTTGTGGACAATCGGACAAATAGTTGAAAATTCTTCAGGTGAGTAAACAGGTTCTTTAGTTGTTTGATAGTAAGATTCACGAAAATTTGAAAACATTTCATAAAGAGAAGCAATTTTTTTAGTCTTAAGATTTAAATAAAGATCTTGATATGGATATATCTCCCTATTCAAAAATACTCGAATATTCGTCAAGTTAATGTTGTCAAACCAACTCATATCCCTTTTAATTTTTTTGTTTTTTGTCGTGCTGAAATGCGTCGATTACATGTTTGGATGTCTCCAGCTTATTACTTCTTTTAACGGACCATGAATGTTGGGTCGTCTCATTTAAAGATATATTTTCAATCAGTTCCCAAGAACGAAAACCAAGCATAATATCAGTATTTTTGTCTATAATTTTTGTTAGTGCCAGTTGTTGAAGAATATTCACTGAAATGTGTGGAACTCTCCAGAGAATTTTATTAATTGTAATTTTGGGTTTTTCAGTATCGTCTACACTGGTGGTACACTTTGTCAATTTCCCCTCAATATATAAATGACTTTCGGAAGGTAATGTATACAGATCAACTTCTTGGATAAGAATTCTGATTTCATCATTATATTCGAAAGATCCGGACACAGATGGTTGATAACTATGTAATTTAAAGTTTGTAATCGAGTTGTCAACAAGGGGCTTCGATGTTACATTTAAGATATCTATTATACGAGTACTTCAAAACCTAAAGATTTTAGGAATAATTTGTTTTCACGTGTTACTTTGTTGGCGCTTCTATTTGAACTAATTGGGGATTTGCTTTACTTCGCCTATTATAATTAATAATAATCATGGATGGTGGATGATGGATGATGGATGATGGATGATGGATGATGGATGATGGATGATGGATGATGGATGATGGATGATGGATGATGATGATGATAATAATAATAATAATGACAATAATAAAGTGTCTTTATTAACAAAACATAATGAAACATACATATTTGTGAAAGACGGCGAGATTCAACAATGTTGCTCTTCCACCTAACCGTCTGAAAGTTAAATCAACTAAGAAATCAACTTGATGCTAGCAATAACAATAATAGAAAATTAAATAAAGCAATAAATTCAACTATTTGCACATATACTGGCCTGACCTGTCTCCTGAAAGTTAAACTGTTAGATGACAATTTAGAGACATGAGTATATTATTATAAATAACTACAGCATTATAAGTGAAGGATCTGCGATGTAGAGAGAAAACATGTTTAGGTACTACATAAAGATCTTTGTGACGCGTTCCACAGCTATGGATATCACTACCCTTAATAAGTTATCGAATAAATAACTGGGTGTTTTAGTATTAATTACTTTATGAACTAAACATGCCATATGCAGTTGAAATGTTGGTTTAAATTAAGCCACTTGGATTGTTTGGATTTAGAGCTAATATGGTCATATTTATTTACGTAAATTATAGGAAAATCTAACACATGTATTTTGCACTCTTTGTAGACTCTCTTTGTCTTTATTTAAAATGGCAGGCCAATATACCGTATTACAATAAGCAATGTTACATAATATATAAGATTAAAGAATCACATAGCTATTTAACCTCTGAAGTTAAATAATCTTTATGTAAATAAAGTGAACGCAGTTTAATGTAAGATTTTGAATAAGCAAATATACATGTTTGGTAAATCTGCGCTCATCATCAAAATAAACTCCTAAATTTTTACAGCTATCAGTAGGTCGCACAATTTCTCCATCAACCAAAATTTCAAATCTTGGATTTGATTTAACCAAGTTTTTATGCCTACCCACCACAAGCAATTCAGTTTTTGCACCATTTAATATCAACCCATGAGCCTTAGATACTAAAACCATATTTTTTAAATCCTCATTAATTTTTTGGACAGAAAGGTTCAATTCATTCAGCGGGAAGTGAAAATACAGCTGACAATCATCAGCATATTGGTGGGTGCAGACATGTTTAACTGCGTTAGACTGATCTGAAGTGTAAAAAAGCAATGGGCACAATATGCTACCTTGCGGCACTCCCATGGCGGTATCAAAGATGAAGATGCTCCGTTAATGACAACTTTTTGACACCTATCGGATAAGTCTAATCTAAAGAAACTAACAGCATCAGTATCCAGCCCAAGATATTTGAGTTTAGTACATAGAGTAGCATGATGAATTGTATCGAAAGCTTTGCTATAATCAAGTAAAATAAGACAAGCTGTTTCACCATTATCACAAGCTATATACAATGCATCGCTTACATGTAACAAGGCAGTCGAAGTACTATAATTTGATCTAAATCCGGACTGAGTTGGAGACATAATAGTGAATTTTTCTGAAAAGATAGTAAGCTGTTCATGAACAATTTTCTCAAAATTTTGAAAAAGTGGAAAGTAAACTAATAGGACGGAAGTGAGAAATATCAGTCGGATTAGCGTTTTTAGGGATAGGGACAACTATAGCTTCTTTCCAACATGTTGGAAATGTTGCTTTAGCCAAACATGCATTGATAATAAATGTGATGTGGTCAAGCACGTGAGGTATAATCAAACCCAACATCTTACAGTTAATACCATCTGCACCTGTAGCATTAGATTTTATAGTGTGAAAAACCTTCATTACTTTTTCTGAACGAACGGCTTTAAAATTAGATAATTCATCAACACCGCAAAGTTTTATCACTATATGAGTTAGTAATGAATCAAGCGAAAACATACCTAAGGACACCACTGCGTACTGTCTAATTTTACATGACAGAGTATTCCGGTATAATTATCTGACAAAAATTGTTAGACAGGTGTAATTACATAACCGGTTAGACAAGTTTTATACCATCACGACATATATGTTAACAACAGTAGACAATGATCTTCAGATCTAGAAGGGCCTTGCAAGAATTCCTACTCAAGCTTGAAAAATTAAGAAAAGAAATTGATTTTTATAGTTTAAAAATAATTGTGTTGAAGCAGCTAGAACAATTAAAAATATGTCATTAGTGTTAGACATATAAGGATTCAAAATCGAAAATAATAAATTAATCGTAAAAGAACTGGCTGCTTTTGATGGAGAGAAGATATTTCATTACTTTTTCAAACAACCATTTCCCTTCTATATGTTATCCCCGCAGTTACAGAAGCAAACATTGTGGTTAACAGAAAATCATCATGGCCTTGAATGGAAAGCTGGATTCACGCCACTACACAAGTTAAAAACAATATTACAAAATATACCAACTAATATAATTTACATACAAGGAAGAGAAAAAGCGGACTACATCAGAAAATTAGTTAAAGTTCCAGTTATTGAACTCCCAGAGCAACCCGTACTGCAAAAATCTACACCAAAATGTTTTTATCACAGTCAAAATTATCGTGTTTATGCTCTTTCAAATGTATATTTTTTATATAATACTGTTTGCAATCCATTAAATTTTAATACACTGTAAATATATATATTTGTTTCATTTAAATAAAACACAATCTAATCAAACATTTTTATTTAAGGTATAATTTAACGAAATCTGTGATTATATATTTTATGTCTATGAGTAATATCTAATATAGGATTTATAACATATGACAGCTCAGCTATTCTTCTCTGGAAACGTGCTCGGTCACGTGCAAAGAATTCCCAGTATATTTTCCTAGCCGAATTATATGCAAATTTCCAGGCTACAAGCAGGTGTATTTTATCTTTCTCGCTAAATGTAACTTTTTTCATTATTGCTCTCAAATACTTTTGGATGTAAATAAATTAATTCCATAATCATGGAAATATTTTCACTATTTAGATTTGTCCTTGGTTGTAGTAGGTTCAAAGCGTTTTCGCATATATTTCCTGCTTGATGCTGTAACCCCTTCTGTACAATTTTAAAATAGTTGGGAAACTGTAATCTCTCCAATATATCCAGTCGATACTCTATGAGGGGTATACATTCCTATAAGTTGCATATAGTTTCATATCCTAGATATACATAGGAATTATTTTTAAAAATTTTTGCTACTATAGAATTAACCACCTCTTCAAATTCTATATAAAAATTTTCGGTTTCTATTGGTTCAATCAATTTCTTATTGTGGAAATTATTTGTTATAACTCCTTTATATTTAAGAAAAAATTTCCATTCTTCTTTGTTGAATATTATAGCATCAGATTTATTTCCACATAACTTTACATATGGTTCGTAATTAAAATCAAATGCTAAACCAACAGATACAAATTTGGTTCGTGATTTATTTAAATGAAATTTTCTTTCACCTATCACTATACAATCATTTTTATTCCGGAATGTCGGTGGAACGTCATTTGGTAAATCGATTTTAAGATCAGGCAAATCAAAAAGATTTGTATGATAAGACATTTTAAAACTATGAAAACCAGTTAGGTTAAATCGTATTTAAAGCGGTTTGTTTAGAAAACTGGGAGGACATATTTTCAACTCTCCTTCTTCTGATTGGTTGAAAACCGGTTTGTGGGTGGGGGGAACAAAAGTGGCGGGAGGCTAATTTTCAACTTTTCTTCTTCTGATTGGTCGAAAACCGGTTTGTGGGTGGGGAAGCAAAAGTGGAGGGGGGTAATTTTCAACTCTCCTTCCTCTAATTGGTCGATTTTGATCTCTCCGATTTCTGAATGACCCAAAACCGGTTTGTGGGAGGGGCTAAAGAAAATAAGTGGTGGGGGGATAATTTTCAACTTTCCAAACTACCCTACTGCCGTAGACCCAGAGCTAGTGTTAGCGAGATTGTACCATAGGTAGCAATAATTGTACCTTTCGCCGCGGAAAGTTCATAATCAGTCTTTTTTCGCGGTTTTGGCAGTTGACTAGACGGATATACACATAAGTCCGCACCGGTATCGATAAGAAATTTTATCCTTGTCAAACTGTCGGTGACGAATAAGTGGCGTGAGGTGGCTGGGTCGATGTCGTTTGCCGCCATTAACGACTGCCCCTATCGTTTTCACAACACAATCGCGAATGTGAATGCGAACGAAACTTCACTTGCGCGCGGTGTTGTTGCAGAGCTTGCTTGTCACTTTTAACAGCTGTAAGTTCTTTAAGCGCTATGCTAAGTGCATCTTCCAAGCACTGAATTTGCGCACTGAGAGTTTCTAGATCTTGATGTGTAGCCATAACTCTCACTAATGCGCTGCACAAAAAAAAACTAAAATAGTCACTGGTAGCACGAAAAACGGGATTAGCCTGCTATTCTTTTTTGTAACTTAAAGAGCACTTTCGTGTACACTGTCCGATGCAAATCACGTCGGGGTCACCAATTATTGTGGGGGAGTGTGATTTCAATAAGGACAGTGTATTGTGTACTATTATTTATTATTGTTTGCGGTTGGTTAGCACCCACAATATTACACCATGAGTCGATAGTTATTGACTGGTTACAAATTTGTGACTGCCCGTCGTCACCGTAATCTAGGTAGTTATTAGAAGTGTATGGTACTCTTCAGAATACAGAACCCTAAAAATTTTATTTATAGGGACGCCGGTCGTCTACCTACTTATATAATTATAACTCTATAATTAAGATTGCCATCTTTGTGCATATTAATATAAATCCAGTAGTTCCAAGACAATAAAGCAGTCATGAGTAAACCTAGTACACGAGCTGCATCAACACAACAAGCTCAAGATAAAAAATCCGATGAGGACAATTTAGAACTGGTTATAAAAAGAGTATGTTCCAGCTTTGCCAGTCAACTGGGCGCTCAGTTTGATGCAAAATTTCAGCAACTGAATACCAAACTGGACGAGTTTACTAAAATGTTTCAGGATACTCGTGAAACAGTAAAGCTTAACCAGGAGGCAATAGAGTCTTTGAAACACCAGGCTGAAATATCGGAACAGTATGCCAAAAAAAATTGTCTGATTCTTCACGGAATAAATGAGAACAAAGACGAACAGTGTTTAGAGCTAGTTTTAGCCTTGATAAAAGGACCTTTACAAGTTGAATGCTCTCCGTTAGAAATCGATAGTGTGTATAGGATCGGTAAAACAAATCATGAGATGAATAAGCCAAGGTTTATCCGTATCAAATTTGTGTCCAACATTAAAAGGAATGAAGTACTATCGGCAAGAAAAAAATTGAAAGGTAGCGGTGTCGTAGTGTTAGAAGATCTCACCAAATTTCAACACAACCTTTTCAATTTAGCTAAGCAGAAATATGGGAAACATAAGGTATGGATATCCGGAAGTAAAATTGTGGTGCATCATGATAATAAAAAGTATATAATAAACTCAGAGAAAGACCTATAATTTATTGGTTTGGTACGACTACAAAATTCCAATTCCTTTTTCTTTCATTACTGTGCCATGGAATGTCTTTTTTTTTGTTGTTAACTAAAAATAATATGTTTAGTTTTTAAGGTATAAAAGTTCCAACACATTTCATGTATGGAAAGTTGATTAATTACCAATATGTGTCTTTCTTTTTTTTACATTAGCATTCACATATATTTAAAAAATTATGAATTAATAAAACTGATTTTGATATCTGTGTTGATTGTTGTTACTGATGCTATTCAATTATATGCTGATCTATATTTTGCATTATCGTCCTTCTTTTTTGATTTTTGTACTGAATTATTTAAGTTATTTAGTATTAGGGTTGTTATATGTTAATATATTATCAGAATTGCAGAGGTGTACGCACGAAATTAGATCTACTTCAACAGAATATTGTACTCTGTGATTATGAGGTTATATGTTTGACGGAGACCTGGTTACATAATGGGATTTACGATGGAGAGGTTTGTAACAATATTCTCTATGATATTTTTCGTTGTGACAGAGAGCTTAACATTGAGAAAACTAGAGGTGGTGGGGTCTGCATTATAATTAAAAAATGTAATCAAATAAAAATTACAAAAGTTAGTAAGCAAAGTCTTCACCATGAAATACTATTAATTGAGTTTCTATATAAACGTAAAAAGTATACATTTATCGTTTTATATATTCCGCCGAATTCAGGACATGAACATTACGCAGAAATTTATAATTTTATTGAAAACAACGTAGTGCATACTAACACTTATATTTTCGGGGATTTTAACATTCCCGGTATATATAAACAGGAAAAAACGCCTCATGTACAGAATTATATGGACTTCACAAACTTTTTATCTTTAAAGAATATTAATAACATCTGTAATGTAAATCATTATTTGCTTGATCTCGTTCTAATAAACAATGAACAATTAGATGTTACGATAAAACACGCGGAAGATTGTCTCTTGACAGAGGATTTGCATCACCCTGCTCTCGAAGTTAATATTACACAACCTAATAACAACAACTGTTCCGAGTTGAAAGAAGTAACTTTTTATAATTTTAAGAAATGTAAATTTTTGGAGTTAAGCACAACACTTCGAGATACAGATTGGACAATAGTTACAGAAGAAAATGATGTGGATACTTCAGTCGATAAATTTTATAGTATTATTTATAATGTATTTAACAGAACTGTACCAAAAATAAGTTTCAAATCGTCTAATAAAAGTCAGTATCCTTCATATTTTAACACTGAAATTCGTTCTCTAATTAAAGAAAAAAATAAATTAAAAAAGTTAAAATTATTATCCAACTTTTTTGAGAATCAATACAAGTCTGTAAGGAAAAAGCTAAAGTCTCTTTCTCGTACCGCATATCATAATTATCTCTCAGAAGTCGAAAGAAATGTTCAGTCAAATTACAAACACTTTTTCAGTTATATTAAGAATAAACAAGCGGTCTGTTCAGTTTCTACTGCATTCCGCAATGGAAATGTCACTATATCGAGTAATGAGGTTGCTGATTCATTTGCCACATACTTCTTGTCTATTTACTCTGATCTACCTGCGAGATATCAATACCCCAAAGATATTGTATCATTGTATAGTATGTCACATGTTGGACAGATCAGTGAAACTGATTACAATTTATCTGTAAAAAAATTGAAACCAAAACGATCCGCGTGCTGAATATTTTAAAGAACCTTTGTTACATATATATAACTTGATTTTGAAACATAGCGTGTTCCCTAAGTTATGGAAAATATCACTGATTACTCCGATACATAAATCAGGAGATCAGACCAATATCGAAAATTATCGACCAATTGCTGTACTGCCTGCGCCCGCCAAGATCTTTGAACAAATATTGTACTCAATATTATGGAGTCATTTTAGTAATATAGTTAGCAACAATCAACATGGTTTTGTCCCGAAACGTTCAATTAACACTAATCTGTTGACATTTACGCATAATATATTAGAGGCATTTGAGGCAGGCGTGCAGGTGGATACCGTTTATACGGATTTTAAAAAGCACTAGAAAGGTGGCAAGTCGGCTATCGCCGACTTGACCTTTCTTAGTAGGGTTCGTTTTTTAAACACCATGTATTTTTCGATAATAAGTGCGTTAGTGCGTCAGTTCTCTTAATTTTGAGATTTTTTAACGATCAACATTTTTCCAACACTTTCTATGTAAAACGGTCTTTCGTACATCCGACAACCCATCCGAAGCAAAAAAAAAATTTATTGCATGAATTTTGGGAGTTTCAATATTGGTTCAGTTTTCTTAAACACCCTGTATTGTTTTCATTAAAATAGTTTCCATATAGACCATTGTTAAAAGTTTCATCAAAGGAATATTATACTTCCATGAAGGTTTCTAGAGAACGGTCGGTTTTTTAAACACCCAGTAGTTTTTAATTAGTATAGTTTTCTTACAGAACGTTGTGAAAAGTTTCATTAGAAAATATTCCATGAATTGTGAGGATTCTTAGAGAATGGTTTGGTTTTGTTAAACACCCCGTATTATTTCATCAGTATAAATTTTTTACAATCGTGAAAAGTTTCATAAAAAAAATTAAATTCCATAAATTTTGTGGATCTAGAGAATTGGTCTTAATTTTACACCCTGTAATTTTTCATAAGTATGTATTTATATAGCTGCATAATAATACCTAAGTATGTATTTTTATAGTTTTACAAACTATCTTAAAAGTTTCATCAAAAACCAAAAAAGAGTTTTTAGTTCCAAGTTTTTAGGATTTTTAGAATGATTCAATTCTCTTAAACACCCTGTATTGTTCTCATTAAAATAGTTTCCATATAGACCATTGTTAAAAGTTTCATCAAAGGAATATACTTCCATGAATGTTTTTAAAGAATGGTTCGGTTTTTTTAAACACCCAGTAGTTTTTAATTAGTATAGTTTTCTTACAGACCATTGAGAAAAGGTTCATAAGAAAATATTCCATGAGTTGTGAGGATTCTTAGAGAATGGTTTGGTTTTGCTAAACACCCTGTATTTTTTCATTAGTATAATTTTTTAACAATCGTGAAGTTTAATAAAAAAAAATCCATAAGTTTTTTCTATGAATTTTGGGAATTTCAATATTGGTTCAATGGTTTTGTTAAACACCCTGTATTTTTTCATTAGTGTAATTTTTTTACAATCGTGAAAAGTTTCATAAAAAAAAATTAAATTCCATAAATTTTTTCCATGAATTTTGGGAGTTTCAATATTGGTTCAGTTTTCTTAAACACCCTGTTATATTGTTCTCATTAAAATAGTTTCTTACAGACCATTGTGAAAAGTTTTATAAAAAAATATTCCATGAATTGTTAGGATTCTTATAGAATGGTTTGGTTTCGTTAAGCACCCTGTATTCTCTCATTAGTATATTTTTTCTTACAATCGTGAAAAGTTTCATAAAAAAAATAAATTCCATAAATTTTGTTTATCTAGAGAATGGTTCTTTATTTTACACCCTGTATTTTTTCATACGTATGTATTTATATACATAATAATACCAAAGTATATATTTTTTATAGGTTTTTTACAAACTACTGTAAAAAGTTTCATCAGAAAGCAAAAAAAAATTTTAAATCCACGAATTTTCAAGATTTTTAGGGAACGTTTCGGTTTTTTTAAACACCCCGTATTTTTCCATTAGTATATATTTCCTACAGAACATTGTAAAAAGTTTCATCAAAAAGAATTTTTTAATTCCATGAAGTTTGTTGACTTTTAGAGAATGGTTCGGTTTTTGTAAACCTCCTGTATTTTTTCATTAGTATAGTTTTTTACAAACTATTGTGAAACGTTTCATCAAAAAGAATGTTTAAATTCCAAGAATTTTGAGGATTTTTAGAGAATGTTTCGTTATTTTTAAACACTCTGTATTTCTTCATTAGTCTATTTTTCCTACAGAACATTTTATAAGTTTCATCAAAAGAATTTTTGATTCCATGAATTTTGAGGATTTTCAGAGAATGGTTCGTTATTTTTAATCACTCTGTATTTGCTTCGTTAGTGAGTGTCATAATAAATCCTTGACGAAAGTTTAATAAATAAAAAAATTTCTATGAATTTTGGGAGGTTCAATATTGGTTCAGTTTCCTTAAACACTCAGTAGTTCTTTAATTAGTATAGCTTTCTTACAGACAATTGTGAAAAGTTTCATAAAAAAAACATTCAATGAATTATTGTGAGGATTCTTTGAGAAGAGAGTGAGAATGGTTTGGTTTCGTAAAGCACCCTGTAAATAAATTCCATAAATTTTGTGGATCTACAGAATGGTTCTTTATTTTACACCCTGTATTTTTTCATACGTATGTATTTATATACATAATAATACCAAAGTATATATTTTTTATAGTTTTTTTACAAACTATTGTAAAAAGTTTCATCAGAAAGCAAAAAAAATTTTTAAATCCACGAATTTTCATGATTTTTAGGGAACGGGTGGGTTTTTTGTAAACACCCTGTATTTTTTTCGATAATTAGAGACCCCCGACGGAAGTTTCGTACCAAAAAAATTTCCAGTTCCCTTAATTTTGACATTTCTTTAACGTTTAACATTTTTCCAACACTTTGTATATAAAACGGTCTTTCGCACGTCAGACAACCCTCCGAAGCGAAAAAACCGAAAATTTCCTCGAATCTGTAATTTTTATTTTTTTCTCGTCAATTTTTATCGTAACACCCCGTACGTCGACCTTTTTTGAGTCGCACTGTATATACGCGAAGCGACTTAAAATAATTGAAGTCCGCCATATTGTCTAGCTCATTTATACCACGTATTCATTCGTATTTATGCATAGTTCAATGCAAAAATGAACTCAAAACAAAGCGCTCGCATAACAGAACGTATCTAGAGACTTCAAATTTACCTTTTTTGGCCTTCGGCTCCTATTGGCCCATTTAGCGAAATTTCCTATGTTATATGCGGAACTGTCACCCACTCGCCGTTTGACGTTTCGGCGGCCGGGCGCCGGCCGAACGTGTAGTTGACTAAAATAACGATATTTTCACTATAAAATCGAATTTTAAACCTAAACCTGAGGCACACGACACATTGTAGAAGGTTCAAAGTTTACGTTTCGATATGGCTTTATGGAAATAAAGGGGTACTTACTTTTCAGAATCTAATCGTTTTGAAGGTTTTGTGAAGACCGCCATTTGCCAGGCCCTTCTCCCCGGTCTTGGATCGGATTTTCGCACATTTCGATACAAAAATGAATTATAAACCCAGCGCTCGCATAACAGAAAGTATCTAGAGACTTTAAATTTACCTTTTCTGACGTTTGCGGCCTCCGATCGGTCCGTTTAGCGAACGTTCCCAAGTTTTATCCGGAGCTGTCAACGGCACCGCACCGTCCGGCTAGCCGTTTGACGTTTCGGACGGCCGAGCGAACGCGAATGCCCCCGAACGCGTAATTGACCCACATTTTCGTTATTTTCACTATAAAATCGAATTTTAAACCTAAATCTGAGGCACGCGGCACATTGTAAAAGATTCAAAGTTTACGTTTCGATATGGCTTTATGAAAATGAAGGGGACTTACTTTTCAGAATGTAATCGTTTTGAAGGTTTTGTGAAGACCGCCATTTGCCAGGCCCTTCTCCCCGGTCTTGGATCGGATTTTCGCACATTTCGATACAAAAACGAATTCTAAACCCAGCGCTCGCATAACAGAAAGTATCTAGAGACTTTAAACTTACCTTTTTTGGCATTCGGGGGGCTCCCATCGGCCCGTTTGGCAAACGTTCCTACGTTTTATGGGGAGCTGTCACAGGCCGTGCACCGTCCGGCTAGCCGTTTGACGTTTAGGACGGCCGCGGTCGAGCGAACGCGAATGCCCCCGAACGTGTAATTGTCCCACATTTTCGTTATTTTCACTATAAAATCGAATTTTAAACTCGAACCTGAGGCACGCGACACATCGTAGAAGGTTCAAAGTTTACGTTTCGACATGGCTTTGTGAAACGAACGCGGGAAAATACGAAAATATCGAATCCGAAATAGTTGGACGTCTACCCATATCCGACTGACGTTTCTCGAATTCCCGGCTATATCCATCTCTTTTTTTCGCGACATCCGCGCGAAAATGGAAAACTGGCGGCCGCGGACCTCCGGAAAAACGCAAAATTCGCCCCGAAAAAGGTAAAGAGAAGTCACCAAAATACGCCTACCGGATAACCGAAGGACCGAACTCGGCTTCGCGCACCCGGGCTCGCCGCTGCGCGTGCTCGCGAAAAAAGCCTTTGTGGCGGTAAAACCCCACTTTTTCGCGAGAGAGAAAAAACAACGGATTTTAATATATAAGGATTCGACACTGTAGATCATGACATCTTGATAAGAAAACTTTACGAGTATGGTGTGGCCGATGTGTTAATAAAGATATTAATGTCTTATCTCCAGGATCGAAAATTTGTTGTAAAATATAATAGCCATTATTCAGAAAAATATAACGCTTATTCGGGAGTGCCTCAAGGCTCAAATCTGGGACCGCTTTTGTTTTTGTATTCATTAATGATTTACCTGACGTACTGTGTAACACAGGTTCTTTAATGTTTGCGGATGATCTCAAATTATATAAGCCTATAAGATGTATTAATGATGCACTATTATTACAACGCGATATTAATTCGGCCTATGAATGGAGCATAACAAACAAACTCGCCTTTAACATTGCTAAATGTTATATGATTACTTTCACTAGAAATAAGCAGCCAATTATGTACAATTACCAAATGAACAACATGGCACTTAAGCGAGTTGATAGTGTGAAGGATCTAGGCGTGGAAATTGATTCCCAATTATCTTACAGGTTTCATATTGAGAGAATGTGTGCTTCTGCTTATAGGTCATTGGGTTTTGTAATGAGAGAGTCCAAAAATTTTCGTACTATTAACCCTGTTATTACTTTATACAACGCACTAGTAAGACCAAAATTAGAATTTTGCTCATTGTTATGGCATTCTCAACCTAACACGTATGTGGATAATATAGAAAAAATTCAAAAGAAATTTTTAAGATACCTATATTTTAAAAAAAATATAACAGACGCCCAGATTACAATAATATTCGCACTAATGATTTATGTAGGGAATTTAAAATTAACTTGTTATATAATCGGCGGATAATTGCCCTATTATTATTTGGATTTAAGGTGCTGAACTCTCTGATCAATGATTCTTATTTATTATCTCAAATATGTTTGAAAATTCCTGAGAAATACGAGAATACGCGAACTTTTCCATATCCCTCTAAGAAGAACTACGAATTTTGCTCCTGTAGAAGTAATGCTAAGATTGTTAAATCAGGTTTCTCATAATAATAATTTAGATTTTTTTGGTTCGTACATTGTTTTTTCAAATATTGTACGTAATATTTATTGTTGATAAAGCTACATTTGTTTTTATTTTTGTATACTTATGTTGGCTACACCTCTGCAAATAGTTGTAAATCGTTTGTCATTTTTGGCTATTTTTTTTATAGATTTATTACTTTTCTATTTTGTTTGTTTTTGTAATTCAGTTAGGCATTTCCTTAATTCTATAGTATGTTAGTATTCCATGTAATTAGGCAACGTTTTGTCTGTTTGGAATAAAATAAAATAAAAAAAAAATAATAATATTTAGAAAACATGATATGTACATTTGGCACTTAAAAATAGACGTTCAAATTTAAACACAGAACTAACGAAAATATGAAGTGTATTTATATATAGAAAGAAATATCTTAGTTTATACCGAGTGTGCAGAAATATGTGAGCCGCAACACATGACTGATCGTGAAGAGAAATTGAAAATAATTAATTTGAAATTTCGAGAAAATCATCAAATAGTTAAAAACTTAAATTAATTTATTTGCCTAAGAAAGTAGAACAAGTTCAAATAGTTCTGATTTTTTTCATTAGCAGATTTACCAATAAATAATTATTTAAGAAATCTAAAAAATATTAAGCATTATATTCGAATTTGTAGCAGTAGATAGATACTTCAGCCTGCATCTCCATTAGTCACGAATCGGCACTGCTAAACACTTACAGATATTTTACATTACATTTCTCTAAATACCGTGTTCCAGTTCCTGCATAGAAAAGTGATATTTGTAATCAATTTTATCCTATGGTTATCCATAGTCTCTTATTACCTGCAATCGTTGCCGATGCAAATTCATTTTTTACAAAACCTTAACTTAACAATCACAAAGCGTTTTAAGCCGTACATCCTGTATTATTTATCCCGTAGAGGGTATCTGGTCTCTTTTGATATTACGATAACGAACACATCTTCAGAGTCTTGAGGGGTGCGAACAGATACTTCTTGCTGGGAACATATACATATACATGTCCTTACATATTTGATGGCGATCTTTGGCAAGTCGTCGCCGCGGCCGCGAGAGGCTCATAACTCATATTGGAAACTCGTATATCAGAGGCAATCGCCTAATATATCTTTCATTACTACGGAGACTCACAATAAAACTGACAAGAGGGCTGGCGTTTCCGAAATTTATCTAAGCTCTTCGGCCTCAAATAAAAATTGTGTATAAATGGGCATTTGGATAGTTTTCTGGATACAGAAAAATTGAAAATGTGTATTGCTTGGATAATTTTATCTAGATGAAATATAATTATATTCTATCTTATCTAGGTAACACTATAACCGTTGTCTTAGGTTACATATCCGCCTATCTAAATGACGAATTTAGTTAATAGATTATGCCTTTTTCAGTGAACGCAGTCATAAATATTTAGATAATGCACAATTCAGATTTCAGTTAATACTCGTAATTGCTTCGCATTTTGTTTAACATTTCTGGACTTCTTGGACATACCTAACCTTCTGTACTTGGTTTAATTATTTAATAAAATTAAAGTGCATGGAATGTGTAAGTTAACGTGAAATGTGAACTAAATAAAAATGTAAATAATGCAACTATGACGGAAATTAAAGTTAATTAAATTGTTATTGTTTGTATTATTATACACTACAGCAAATACTACATGTATTTAATAATTTTATAACAAAATTAACATGTCTAAAACGAAAATTTTACTGAAAACTGTTAATATTCAGTTCTTAAATAAGGTAGGTATAACATATCCATATCCTAATCTTCAAATTTTAAATTTAACTATTCTTTAATGCTTATTTTTCATTTATTAGATTTCCAATTTCTCATTATTTATAGTATTCAATTTTTAGTTTTCTCACATACATATGCATATTATTATGTTTGGAATTCTTTTCATATCTTGCTAAAAGTTTTTGCTCATCATTCCTTCATTTTATTAGAGATTAGTTTATTTATATTGTTTATAAGATATGTTCTACCTCTACTGTACCCTCGTCATTGCTTTTTTCATTAAATAATTTTGCCAACTGCCATTTGTATTACATTACACAAAATAACATCTCTATCCCTCATTCTAATCACAATGGTTAGTCTAGATAATGTTTCTTTATAAGAGATGTTCAAATGAGCCACCATCTGCATTACAACACATCTGCAACCGTCGTACAAATTCTCTCTGTAGGTTCCTTAGAGTCTCCTCATTTATTTCATTAAATGCTATTATAATTCTTTGCCTTAAATCGTTAAAATTCTGGGGCGCAGTTCTGTATACCTTTTCTTTTACGGCTCCCCACAAAAAGATATCACAGGGAGTCAAGTCCGGTGATCTCGGTGGCCATGGTATTGAAGCTCCTCTTCCAATCCACATTGGGCCATAATGTTGATTTAAGTATTCACGCACCGGGGCTGCAAAATGAGCAAGTGCCCCATCATGCATGAATACCGTATGTTGTCTTATGTTTAGGGGCACATTTTCAAGTAGTATGTTAAGGTCGTTTTGAAGGAAATTTAAATACATTTCTGCATTTAAATTGCCTCCAAAAAATTAAGGATTTTGACCAAGAATGCCCCCCCCCCCCAAACATTTAACGACCATACCCTTTGTCGATCAACATTACGTACTCAATGAGGATTTTGCACAGCCCAACAGCCTATTTACTAAACTATTACTCTTAAAAGTCGATGCGTCCGTGAATAATATATGTGAAAAAAATCTTCATTATTTGCTATTCTCCTTAACATGTGGTTACAGAAGTATAATCGTTTTTGACGATCATCCTCCGATAATTACTGGTTTAAGCAAATTTTGTAGGGATGGAGTTTTTGTTTCTTCATCATTCGAAAAACTGAAGTTGGTTTAATTCCAACTTGTCTTGATACAATTCTTATACTGAAAGTGGGATCTTCTGCTATCATATTTGTTAAAGCTTCCGCATTGTCTGCATTTTCAGCAACAGTCGGCTTCTTACTCTGCAGGTTTGTCTGACAGAACCTGTGGCTAAAAATAAATTTATCGTTCTCTGTATTATATATTTTGTATATCCAGCTCCCGGATATCTTTGCTGAAGAACTCCAGAATGTCTCTATGACATTCACCATATGTGAAAATAATTTCTTGTTTTCCAAGTATTTTATTTGTGTCTTCATAAAGCCCTTGCAAATATGTACCTATTTGTATTTATACAATATCCTATATAGTAGCCTACGCTTAACATCAAAGTTTATTTAAAAACAAAAAGTAACGAACAAAGAAAATAAATTAACAAGAAACTAAACAAACAGGGAACAGAAATAATATAAAACAGGAAACTAATAAAACACAGAACAGAAGCACGAGGATTAATAAACAGCGATAAGGGTGGCAACAGAATGACAACTAATAACTTAATACAAATTTTAAACAAATGAATGTATCAATAAATGAGGCAACTAGATCTGTGAAAGGAAAACAAGAAATTAGTTGAAATGTCTTAGAAATTTTGGAGACAAGAGTTCTTCAGCAAAGATATCTGGAAGCTGGATACACAAAATATAAAATACAAAGAACGATAAATTTATTTTTCGACACAGGTTCTGTAAGAGAAACCTGGAGACTAAGAAGCAGACCTGTTGGTGCTGTTCTTGAGCAAAAGGTCCCTTACTTTTTGGAGGTAATTTAAATGCAGAAAATTTACTCCTAAACATAAGACATCATATGGTATTCCCGCATGATACACCTGCTCATTTTGCTGCCCCGATGTTTGAATACCTGTATCAACATTATGGCCCAATGTGGATTGGAAGAGGAGCTCCAATACCATGGCCACCCAGATCACTGGACTTGACTCCCTGCGATTTCTTTTTGTGGGGAGTCGTAAGTGAAAAGATATATTGAACTGCATCTCAAAATCCGGATGATTTAAAAAATCATATTAGAGTTGCATTTAATGCAGTAAGTGAGGAAACTCTAAGAAACAGAATTTGTACAATGATTACGGATGTGTTGGAATGCAAATGGTACCTCGTTTTAACATCTTTTATAAATTTACATTATCTGGGCTTACAGAAGCGGTAGAACAAAGTCGACAGGATATAAAAAAATTAAGCATATGTGTATGCGGAATTGGAAACTAATAAATGAAGACTAAAGCTAAAGAATATTGAAAATTAAAATATGAAAATCGAGATATAGATATTTTTGTATCTACATTATGTAAGAACTAAATCTTAACAGTTTTCAGTAAAATTTATATTTTTGACTGGTTATTTTTCTTATAGACTTGTGAAATACAAGTAACATTTTCTGTAGTGTAGTAATATAAACAATAACAATTTAATAAACATTTCTTTCAATCATATGCATAATTTATATTTTTTATTTAATTCACTCTTCACAGTAATTTACACATGTCTTGCACTAATTTTATTAAATAATTAAAACATGCATAAAGGTATGTCTTTTCTGATAGCAAAACATAAAATCTGTCATTTTCTTGTTTGACTTCTGCGGCACTATTATAAACTCTTGGCATCTGGCAACTTCAGTATCCTATAAAATCTTTTAACCAATGAATAACGTAACTGTGTACGTCAACCTGCTTCCATAACAGCACTTTGTTTTACTGGTTCCTATCTATTCAAGATATGCTGGTGAGACGCAACATTTTCGTGGATATTTTTACGATTGTTCTTTCTGTTCTACAAATATTGGAAAATACCTTGTCATCCCTGCTCTTGAAAGTAAGCCAGATATGTTGCAATAACTTCTCCATCTGAAAGTAATTAAGTAAACATAATTTTAGTTTATGGGTAAATGAGCAGTTTCTTATAAATATAACCCTACAGTTCATTGAAATCTAGTAGATATAAAATATAAGTACAAGAAAAAACAATTCATAAATTCAATGTGAAAAAGTCAAAAGGAATATGCAAGTTGTAATTACCTACAACACCGACATTCTTCCTTTGTACTTACCTCTTAGAATTATTATAGTTTATCTTAGACAAGTTACCATTAATCATTGCTTTTATCATATTTGACTGTATTTAATGTAATTTGTGATAGGACTAGGTCTCGAAATTCTACTCAGATTTGGTAAATGTAGAATCGTTTTTTGTTGTTTTTGTTTATGCTACTAAAACTGAAGTATTCACTCAAGGAACCCATTAAATCATTATTTATGATTGTTTCTCGAGTTTAAAGTGTTTCTACCACTTGTTGCCGGCACATTATTATTACTAATTCTAGGTTAGGTCACCACAAGTTTAGATTTAGATAGCTCGCAGAAACTGTGACTCGCAGCGCGCTTCAAGTCGAACCAAGAGCATGTTCATAAATTCAGCTTACTGATTTAGGGATCGTCCCCTATTGCTTTTATGATTCACCAGAATATTATATTTTTTACAGCTGTTAATGTTTGAAGAATGATGATATTTTGCATTCGTTGCAAGTAATTTATTAGTTTGACAGTGGTATGGTGAAAAATAATAATAATAATAATAATCGATTCCCGATAAGAATTACTGTATTGTGAGGAAAATGCAATTAAACAAACGGCAAACGTTTCACAATTTTCTGTATTCTGGGTATTCATTACAGACAAGGTGGTGAGACGCGGCACACGCGAGTCGCTAGAAACCTCTAAGCTGTAATTTTCTTCCTAATATGCCTCGTGGCGTTACATATTTATAATAAAATTCCTACAAAAATACTCATACTTGCTTTGACAGTTTCTATCACTTTA
Organism: Monochamus saltuarius; assembly: GCA_025584915.1. Taxonomy (NCBI): domain Eukaryota; kingdom Metazoa; phylum Arthropoda; class Insecta; order Coleoptera; family Cerambycidae; genus Monochamus; species Monochamus saltuarius. The sequence continues at coordinate 43,153,379 of CM046721.1, read as the reverse complement.
CGTTTTGACGTCTTGATGCGGTTGTTGCGTGTGTGTAAATTGGACTCAAGGCTATACACATTTTGCATGACAAAACAATGAAATTTGGGGACTTTTCATAGGCAATTTTTTATGATAAAATGAAATTTTTTCTTGACTTTTTTTAACAGAATGTGTTTATAATTAAGGATATTTCAATTTAAATACAAATTTTACCGAGGTTGACTACCAAAAAATCGAAATTAAATCGATTTTCTGCAAAACTGAGCACACTGTATACAGAATAATGCCGTCATCGAATTCTACGCGCCATTTAGTTCCTGTATACCAATTTTCGTCACACTGGCTGCAATAGCAGCTGAGATATTCGCATTGAAAGTCTTAGAGGGAACACCCGGTATAATACAAGTATAGAACAGCAAATAAAATCTAACCCTAATAAGTTTTGGTCTTATCTAAATTCAAAGAAAAGATCTCCAGTATCCCCGCTAGTATAAATTTTAATAATACAGTTTTGAATGATCCTATTGATATTGTGGATGCATTTGCAACTTTCTTTCAGTCTAGTTATATTATGTCCACAGCTCCAACGTATGATCCCCCATCAACGTCAAATTGTTTGTCGTACAGTTTTCCTACATTCTCAGGTCTCAGGTGGTAACTGCCTTTAGCTTTAAAAATTGCACAACAATATTTGCTAAACCGCTATGTTTTTTATATAATCTGTCACTCAGGGTGGGTAAGTTTCCTGATATTTGGACCTCTGACCGAATTTGTGCCATTTCTAAAAATGATGACAAGAGTGAGGTCGAGAATTATCGTCCTATTACAATTGTTTGTACTGCTTCCAAAGTTTTTGAAATTTTACACTACGAAGGTCTCTTGTCGCATGTAAAATCAAACATATCCACTGCGCAGCACGGCTTTTATCCCGGTCGTTCAACAGTTACCAATTTGATGTGTCTGACGCAATATATCGCAACTAAATTGGATGGTGGTCAGGTAGATGTCATCTGTACTGATTTCTCCAAAGCTTTCGATCGGCTGGACCATGGTATTCTACTGTCAAAATTATCAAATATCGCTAACTAAACCATATATTAATTTCTTCACCTCGTATCTCTTTCAAAGGAGATTGACAGTGGAGTATTGTGGTGGCTCAAGGATCGGTTTTCGGCCCGTTATTGTTTCTAATCTTCATTGATGACATTGTCCAGAACCTGAATGGCGAGGCCCTTCTTTATGCAGATGACCTAAAATTGTATTGTATATCTCTTTATCAGATATTAATGACTGTTTCGAGCTTCAGTCAAACGTGGACAAAATCTATGATAGTAAGCTCAGCTTCGTTGAACACAACAATAGTATACAACGTGAGGCATATAGAAATCTCGGTTTTGTTCTAAGAAGTTCGAAACAGTTTTCTGAAACTGATACAATTTCCTTACTGTTCAACGCGTTCGTTTTGCCAAAACTGGAATATGGGTCGCTAGTGTGGTGTCCCTCTTATCAAATCCATGTCAAGAAATTAGGGGACATACAACGTAGTATATGGTTTAGAAATGACAATATTTACTTACCTCAAGGGATACCACAAAGCACTTTACTAAGTCGATTCCATCTTAATGACCAAGCACGCAACATATATGTAATTCATTGGTCACTCTACATAAAATTGTAACCTGGAGAATCGACTGTCCAGACTTACTAGCTGCATTATACTTTCACGCTCCCCATTCTGCCACCCATTTTTCAGGACCTTTTTATTTTGCCACCCCTAAAACTAATCTATTAAAATTTTCTCCTTTATACGTAATGGATTTTAATTATCGTCAGATGCAAAATTTTGTGGACGATTTTCATGATACTATTAGATGCATTAAGAAAAAAGTCTTTACTACTTAGCAATCATGTTACTTATACTTATTTTACTATAAGTTAATTTGTTTTTTCTTTTATTCGATTTCTTAGTTTGTATTTCATCTGTAATTCTTTTGTTACATATGTATAACTTTTTTTTCTCTCTATATTATCTGTGTTTATTTTATATGTATATTGAAGTTTTTTTTTTACTAATATTATATGTTATCCCTACCCATTGATTGGTTTAGGCTGTCAGGTGCTGTATCATGGGTTTCTCCTAAAGGAATCGACTGTCACTACTTGTCTTCTGAAATCAAATAACGCCTGGATCAACAGTTTAGATAAACATTGTCCGGTATAGGAATTAGAGACAATCTTCTGTGATTGATTAAAGCTCTTTGATTAATTGTTTATATTCTGTGCGAATAGGTTAATGACATTCTACACAACTACCTGCATTTTCAGGTGTTACTCAAGGTCTGACACGTATTATCATATTAACATGTAAAATCTACGTCGTCCCATTAGTGAACTAAAATCGATTACAAAAACGAGAACAGATCTCATGTTGAACAGTGGCGTTCAGATTGGTTAAGAAAGCAAATACTACATGCTATTTGTTGTCAAAACCATTTAAATACACCAATTCAGAGACATTTAACTTTTGGAAGGGGTTCAGTGAAGATCGACGATGGTAAAGAATTTGCTTCACTTATCTTAACACAATCGTCTAGAAAAACCTGGATTACTTTTATTAAGTGAGAGATGATTCGAGGAAATTTAATCTATAAGTACTTACAAAATTTTGCATTATCATTTCACTTCTGAGCTACATTTACAATTTATTTATGCATAATAGTGACACTAAATTGTGTGAACATGTGTTAAGTGAATTTTAAAATAAGTATGCGCCAACATTTCCTACTTAACAGTGTATAAATAGCCTTATAAATGAAGTTGTCCCACCATCATCAGGTACTAGTTTCAAAAATTGATAAGATTCCTACTACTCAACTGTATTCACACCTTAAATTATGTTATTTTTGTATTTGTTAAGTAGGGTGTGGGTTGTTACTAAGTATTTTAATTTGTTGTCTTTCGTGTTAATATGTTATTTTTGTTACTAATACTGTTTCAGCATAATAGCCATTCGCCGCTCAAGATTGTGTATAACAATAATAATAATAATAATAAATTATAATGATAATGATAATGATAATGACAATGATAATAATAATGATAATGACAATGACAATGAAAATGACAATGGCAATGGCAATGGCAATGACAATGGCAATGGCAATGACAATGGCAATGGCAATGGCAATGGCATTGCCAATGACAGTGACAGTGACAGTAACAGTGACATGACCCTAGCAAATACTGACCTATTACGTGTTTACCCACAATGTATAAACTACTCACGTCTGTCATAACTAATAAAATCTACGACCACCTAGACAAGAACAACTTACTCGTAATCACTGAAGAACAAAAATGTTGCAGGAAAGAGTCGCGTGGAAGTTGGCAAACAGATTGTAATCGATTCTACAATAAAAGAATACTGTAAGAAGCAAAAAGGCAATATGTTTGTAGCCTATATCAACTATACTCGCGACAAGAATTCAGACGACTTACGTCATATGAACAAATGAATAATTCATTATATTTTCATCAAAATATTTAAGAAACTGCAACTGATAGTAATAAAACTATATACTACACTAAAAGTTTGCATTATATATTGCACTAAATTGCAAAAAATTATTGTTTTTAACGCGACCAAATATCGAAAATTACATTGACAATAAAAACAAATGTGTAACGTCAGTCGTGACGCAAGACGTCTGAATTCTTGACGCGAGTATATCAAAAAGCGTTTGATGGTGTTATATATGATATGTGTGTTATATATATATATATACCAAACAATTGTTAATTATAACAGGGCTTCGGTCAAACCGAAGCCCTGTTATAATTAACAATTGTTTGGTATTCAACTAGTCGGTCGTGACTACCGTTTGGCGTTTTTTATATATATATATATATATATGATAGATCCGAATTTTACCGCTTTTCTTGAGCAAACTATGAAAAAATGGACTACATACTTAAAACTAAATATTCCTAAGAAAACGTCCATATATGCTGGAATAATACATATAAAATAGGGAATCTTTCAAGAAGACTCACTAAGTACTTTGTGGTTTTGCCATGCCTTAAACTCTCTATCAATCCAATTGAAACAAACAATTTTTTTTAATATTTTTATAGTTTTACTTTTAACTCATTTTTGTCTTTTTTTTGTAGTTTGAAAAAATGTTTATGATATATGTATTTTGGTGCTTTTCATCTTTATGTACTTATGTTATGTATATATGTGTGTGTGTGTGACATTATTAGCTGTTTTTTCCCACCCAGTAATTGGTACTGACTGTCGAGTGGTGTACTCTAAATAAATAAATAAATAAATAAATAAATAAACATTCACTAGAAGGAATACACCTAACACCTTCGCAGATAAACCTGTCCCATTTGTTCTATATGGATGATCTCAAGTTATATGCTGAAACAAGAAAGGACCTTGATCGTCTCTTGAGAATAACATCTACCTTTAGCAAAGACATCCATATGTCATTTGGCCTTGAGAAATGCAGAATAAATGGAATGAGAAAAGGACAAACGACAGAACAGGAAGGATACAGAATTCCCAACAGAGAAGCAGAAGAAGAAATACAAACAATGGCGTTCAATAAAACTTATAAATATTTGGGTGTTGATCAGACGCACGTTATCATTCTAACATCAAGCGTAAAGTAAAAGAAAAAATCCAAGTACGTTTAAAAAGTATACTCAACACTCAACTTTCTATAACGAACAAAGTTCAGGCCATTAATACCTACGCACTATCAGTGGCCACATACACTTTGGGAATAGTAAAATGGAAACAAACAGAACTGGAAGATTTAAACAGAACAATCAGAGTTATGTGCAGTAGATATGGATATCACCACCCTAGAAGTTCTGTAGAAAGATTTCACGATCTAGAAATTTAACATATTGCCCAAATTAACAACATATAATAATAATAATAATAATAATAATAATAATAATAATAATAATAATAATAATAATAATAATAATAATAATAATAATAATAATAATAATAATAATAATAATAATAATAATAATAATAATAGAATAGAATAGAATAGAATAGTCAAATGACAGCTTTATATACAATTACAGTATTTATTGTCACAACTAAAAAAGTAAATATATGTACGATGAAATCACAACATGTGAAGTAACTATTATAGAATAGAATAGAAACTTTATTGACAGAGACTACAATTAAACGGTAACGAAAGAAATAAAATCATCAATACAATAAAAACATTGATCCAATAAAAAATGTTTAATGAACTTGTGGAAATTTCTCTGAGACATCGTCTTAAGGTTAAAATTTTTTAAATGATTACTCAATCTATTATAAAGGTGTATCTGAACCTTATTATTCTTAGTAATGTTTATTCTAGAGAAAGGTTCCACAAGATGTAGTGCTTGCCTAGTGTTGTGGTCGTGAATGGACGAGTGAGTGGCCAGACCTTGAAGATTTTTGTGCACATGCAGCAGTGACTCGAAAATATACATGCTCGGAAGAGGCAGAATCTTTAACCCCTTAAATAAATCTCTACACGAGGCTCGGCTATGGGCTCCACATATGAGGCGAACTGCCGCTTTCTGCAGAGTAAATGGCTTCCGGGCAGTAACAGAGTTACCCCATAACAGAACGCCATAATTAAGGTGACTATGAACAAGCGAAAAATATAGTATTTTCATAACGGCATCACTTAGCGAAGGTCTCAGTTGCCTCATAACAAAAATCTGCGTTGCAAGCTTAGAACATAGAGAGTCGATATGTGGTGCCCAAGATAAACTGGGATCCAAAGTAATACCCAGTAACTTTACGCTGTTAGACCTATCAGCTAATCTATCAGATGTAAAATGCAAATGTTGTGTTTTAGTAACATTCAGTTTAAGTTTATTTGCAGAGAACCAGGATTTAGCCTCAGATAGACACTCTCTACTCCTGTCCACATCGCCTCTTGTCAAAGGGTCGTGTCATCTGCAAAGATAATACATTTGCAGTCACGCATATTGACTGCCAAGTCATTTATATAAATTAAAAATAATAATAATAATAATAATAATAATAATAATAATAATAATAATAATAATAATAATAATAATAATAATAATAATAATAATAATAATAATAATAATAATAATAATAATAATAATAATAATAATAATAATAATAATAATAATAATAATAATAATAATAATAATAATAATAATAATAATAATAATAATAATAATAATGGGGTACAACTGCGGTACCCCAGGAGACCGGAGGCATAAGGTCACCCATTTGTTCTATATGGATGACCTTAAACTCTACGCCTCCGGAGAGAGGGATTTAAATCAGTCCCTCAGAGTGGTACATGAGTACACGCAGGCGGTTGGGATGGAGTTCGGGCTGGACAAATGTGCACTGGTTCATCTCAAGAGAGGACGATGCGGTCCATACGGAGAGGACGCCCAGCTCATAGACGGAAGCATCTTTCACTATCTAGATGCCGGAGAGTCGTACACCTATTTGGGTGTCCCACAGCGGGGCACTCATGAGGTGGCAACGGTGAAAAACGCTCTCCGCGGCAGGTATCGGCACCGCCTCCGACAGATCTGGTCTTCGGAGCTGTCGGGTAAGAACAAGGTGAGTGCCACAAATATGCTTGCCGTCCCGATCCTTCTCTATTCCTTTGGAGTAGTGAAATGGACACAAGAAGAGCTGAGGCAACTCGATGTAGGGACCCGTAAAATGATGCATCTCCATCGGAGTTTGCATCCAAGATCGTCCGTTCCGCGGCTATACTTCCCAAGAAATCAGGAGGCCGTGGACTCTTGAGTTTGGAGTGTCTCCAGGGCAGAGTGGTTTTGGAGGAGGCCTGCATAGTCATCTGGAGCTCGGATCCCCTTCTCTGCATGGTCCAAGACCATGTAGAAGCAGGGATAGGAGCGTTTGTGTATAAGGCTTCGAGTAGAGCAGCCGATGAACTTGGTCTCTTGTTCGATACTGAGCAAAATCCAGACTCTGTCACCGAGTCGGATCCTGCTCAGTTAAAAGCCTAATTAAAGCTGCAGAAACGCGTCATCTTCTGCAGCTACATGATAAGCCAATGCAAGGTCTCTTCTACCGTCATCTAGAGGGGCTTGGCTTATCTGAAAGGCTGACCTTTGCTTTTTTGAGGTCAGCGGGGCTGAACTCTGAGACCGAGGGATTCATAATGGCTTGCCAAGATGGTGTAATTAACACACTCGTCTATCGTAGTCGTGTCTTGGGTATCGAGGTTCCTGATACCAGCTGCAGGGCCTGCCGCCAAGCGCCGGAGACGCTTATGCATCTCCTGTCTGCCTGTCCGGTATATGCGGCCACAGCGTATATCCAAAGACACGATTCAGCCTTACGGGTGTTGTATTATCATTTACGACACTCGTATGAGATAGACGAGACGCCAGTACTGCCTTATGCTCCGGGGGATATAGAATCCGTAGTGGGGAATGAGAAGTGCCGAATTTATTGGAACTATTCATTCCCCACCCTCAGGCAAATCCAAGCCAATAAGCCTGATGTAGTCCTCCTCGACCACCAGCTTAGGACGATGTTTGTGATTGAGTTCTCGGCTCCCGCAGAGAACAACATCGTCCTAAAAGAGGAGGAAAAACGGAGGAAGTATCGAGATCTTCTCTCCGAGCTCCGCAGGCTGTACCAGACCACTCTGTTAAGATTGTGGTGCTAATTATAGGCGTCCTGGGTGGAATGAGACATACGTTGCTTTCTGAGTTAAAGATCATACCGGCTTGTCGAAATTCGGCAGAGATCTTAGCCGGCAGAATGCAGAAGGCAATCGTCCTTGGTTCGCTACGTCTGCTCAGAACACACGATTTACGGGCGCAATGATTACTGACTCCACGGAGTGGAGAGTAGTCATTGCTTGACTCTCCAGAACATCTCCGAGTGTGTCGGAGCCTCGGAAGGTGTTTACTGAAAAAAAAAAAAATAATAATAATAATAATAATAATTTTTATTAATAAATTAATAAATAAGTTTGTGTATAAGGTAGCGAGAAGAGCAGCCGATGAACTTGGTCTCGTGTTCGATACTGAGCGGGAAATCCAGACTCTGTCACCGAGTCGGATCCTGCTTAGTTAAAAGCCCTAATTCAAGCTGCAGAAACGCGTCATCTTCTGCAGCTACATAAGGATAAGCCAATGCATGGTCTCTTCTACCGTCATCTAGAGGGGCTTGGCTTATCTGAAAGGCTGACCTTTGCTTTTTTGAGGTCAGCGGGGCTGAACTCTGAGACCGAGGGATTCATAATGGCTTGCCAAGATGGTGTAATTAACACACTCGTCTATCGTAGTCGTGTCTTGGGTATCGAGGTTCCTGATACCAGCTGCAGGGCCTGCCGCCAGGCGCCGGAGACGCTTATGCATCTCCTGTCGGCCTGTCCGGTATATGCGGCCACAGCGTATATCCAAAGACACGATTCAGCCTTACGGGTGTTGTATTATCATTTACGACACTCGTATGAGATAGACGAGACGCCAGTGCTGCCTTATGCTCCGGGGGATATAGAATCCGTAGTGGGGAATGAGAAGTGCCGAATTTATTGGAACTATTCATTCCCCACCCTCAGGCAAATCCAAGCCAATAAGCCTGATGTAGTCCTCCTCGACCACCAGCTTAGGACGATGTTTGTGATTGAGTTCTCGGCTCCCGCAGAGAACAACATCGTCCTAAAGAGGAGGAAAAACGGAGGAAATATCGAGATCTTCTCTCCGAGCTCCGCAGGCTGTATCCAGACCACTCTGTTAAGATTGTGGTGCTAATTATAGGCGTCCTGGGTGGAATGAGACATACGTTGCTTTCTGACTTAAAGATCATACCGGCTTGTCGAAATTCGGCAGAGATCTTAGCCGGCAGAATGCAGAAGGCAATCGTCCTTGGTTCGCTACGTCTGCTCAGAACACACGATTTACGGGCGCAATGATTACTGACTCCACGGAGTGGAGAGTAGTCATTGCTTGACTCTCCAGAACATCTCCGAGTGTGTCGGAGCCTCGGAAGGTGTTTAGCAGGAGGGGTCAACCATCATCCACGACCTTTGGTGAGTAGCGACACCACTTACTCTAGCTAAAGGGTGTAAAAATCGGACCGGCAGCACTGCGCACCCGGGAGGGATGAGCTTCTTTTCCCTCTGGTGCCGGCCGTCGATGTGTCAGGCCAACCACCTGACACACTGAAACCTCCGGTTCCTAATGCCAGGAGAGAAGGCCCCCACAATCGATCCCATTCGGATGGGGGTCATGGGCAAGGTGGTGGGGCCCAGCCGGATGGATTGCCCGTTGACGACCAAGGCCATGAAAATGGAAGTTTTGAGTGGACCGATGAGCTAAGGGACGATGTATGCTCGGTGGTGTGACATGCACCCCGAAGGCCGCGCCCTCACCGCACAAAATCTGCGGGATTATGTATCCTACCTTCGTCGCAGAGGCTATGAGAGGCGTCCTCAACTAAGGGTGAATGAAGTGGTTGAAGAGCCACTGAATGATCCCGCAGAGGCGCCGCGCTTCATTCCCCGCGAACAGGACGACCTGAGCACCCGTCGGGGTTGCCTTTTATAAAACCCCCGAAGCCCGCAGATCTGGCTCGAGTGGATACTGCGCTCCGTGAGGATCTCCCAGAAGAGGCTGACATCTGGCGCGTCAATTGCGTGGTGTACGAAGCCGCTGAACTGCTGACTCGGGTGGAGAGAGGGCGTGAAAATGCCGTTTCTCCACAAGAGAGAGCACGGCGGCGAGTGCACAAGATGGAGGCTAAGATCCGGTCGGCGAGGCAACACGCGTCCCGTATCCAATGATGGACTACGTGGAAGCCAATAGGACTTTCACACCTAAGGTGAGACGCTTAGCTACTTCCCTTAGGCGGGTCCATCATACGCTGAATCGGGTGGTGCTGCTCACCATCAAGCAGCATTCTCTCGACAGGATACGGATGCTAGTGGCTGCGAAAAAGTTACTAGTGAGGCGGTCGAGAAGGTTAGAGCAAAATAATTTGTTCCGTGCAAGGCCTTCTCGACTTTTGAGCAGCCTCAGCGTGTTGCGGACAATCCGCCGACTGTAGATCAGGTAGAAGCCTTCTGGAGAGATCTTTATGGCCGCAGGATTCCACTGGATAGAGACACTCCAGCCCTGGCACACTTCGAGGCCTTTTGTCAAAGGCTTCGAGAGCCACAAGAGGTGTGCCCACCGATAACCCCGGATGAAGTTCGGAGATCATTTATTAGATCGAAGAACTTCGCTGCTCCTGGTCCCGATGGGATCAGCAACTTCTGGTGGAAAAAATTCACCAGTGTTCACCGCCATTTGGCCAGGATATTCACGTCCTGGCTAAATGGAGAGCAGCAAATTCCGGCGTGGTTTGTCGAGGGGAGAACCGTGCTTATCCCTAAGAGCGGAGATTTGTCCCAGCCAAAGAACTACCGTCCAATAACCTGCCTGAATGCGTGTTACAAGGTGTTTACTCGCATCTTGTACGCGCGTGTGCTCCACGCAGTGAACCCCGTTTATCAACGGATATACGAGCAGCGAGGGTCCAAGAGGGGTGTAGCTGGCTGTAAGGAGAACCTGCTCATCGACAGATGTATTACGCAGTGCTCCGTGCAGTACAAGCGAAACCTCTCAATGGCCTGGATAGATTACCGCAAGGCATTTGATATGACATCACATGAGCTAATAATCTACTTGCTCCAATGCCTTGCGGTGGCCGACCCCATAGTGAGATGTATTGAACAACTCATGCCGCTCTGGAGGACCCGCTTTACCATAACATCGGCTAATGCAAGGGTCCAGACAGAGCCGGTTTTGTTCAGGAGGGGAGTGTTTCAGGGAGATTCCCTGAGTCCCCTCTTGTTTTGCATCTCACTGCTGCCATTATCTGTTGCACTTCGTCGTACCCGGGGTTACAACTGCGGTACCCCAGGAGACCGGAGGCATAAGGTCACCCATTTGTTCTATATGGATGACCTTAAACTCTACGCCTCCGGAGAGAGGATTTAAATCAGTCCCTCAGAGTGGTACATGAGTACACGCAGGCGGTTGGGATGGAGTTCGGGCTGGACAAATGTGCACTGGTTCATCTCAAGAGAGGACGATGCGGTCCATACGGAGAGGACGCCCAGCTCATAGACGGAAGCATCTTTCACTATCTAGATGCCGGAGAGTCGTACCTATTTGGGTGTCCCACAGCGGGGCACTCATGAGGTGGCAACGGTTAAAAACGCTCTCCGCGGCAGGTATCGGCACCGCCTCCGACAGATCTGGTCTTCGGAGCTGTCGGGTAAGAACAAGGTGAGTGCCACAAATATGCTTGCCGTTCCGATCCTTCTCTACTCCTTTGGAGTAGTGAAATGGACGCAAGAAGAGCTCAGGCAACTCGATGTAGGGACCCGTAAAATGATGCATCTCCATCGGAGTTTGCATCCAAGATCATCCGTTCCGCGGCTATACTTCCCAAGAAAACGGGGAGGCCGTGGACTCTTGAGTTTGGAGTGTCTCCAGGGCAGAGTGGTTTTGGAGGAGGCCTGCAAAGTCATCAGGAGCTCAGATCCCCTTCTCTGCATGGTCCAAGACCATGAAGCAGCAGGGATAGGAGCGTTTGTGTATAAGGCAGCGAGAAGAGCAGCCGATGAACTTGGTCTTGTGTTCGATACTGAGCGGGAAAATCCAGACTCTGTTACCGAGTCGGATCCTGCTCAGTTAAAAGCCCTAATTAAAGCTGCAGAAACGCCTCATCTTCTGCAGCTACATAAGGATAAGCCAATGCATGGTCTCTTCTACCGACATCTAGAGGGGCTTGGCTTATCTGAAAAGCTGACCTTTGCTTTTTTGAGGTCAGCGGGGCTGAACTCTGAGACCGAGGGATTCATAATGGCTTGCCAAGATGGTGTAATGAACACACTCGTCTATCGTAGTCGTGTCTTGGGTATCGAGGTTCCTGATACCAGCTGCAGGGCCTGCCGCCTAGCGCCGGAGACGCTTATGCATCTCCTGTCTGCTTGTCCGGTATATGCGGCCACAGCGTATATCCAAAGACACGATTCAGCCTTACGGGTGTTGTATTATCATTTACGACACTCGTATGAGATAGACGAGACGCCAGTGCTGCCTTATGCTCCGGGGGATATAGAATCCGTAGTGGGGAATGAGAAGTGCCGAATTTATTGGAACTATTCATTCCCCACCCTCAGGCAAATCCAAGCCAATAAGCCTGATGTAGTCCTCCTCGACCACCAGCTTAGGACGATGTTTGTGATTGAGTTCTCGGCTCCCGCAGAGAACAACATCGTCCTAAAAGAGGAGGAAAAACGGAGGAAATATCGAGATCTTCTCTCCGAGCTCCGCAGGCTGTATCCAGACCACTCTGTTAAGATTGTGGTGCTAATTATAGGCGTCCTGGGTGGAATGAGACATACGTTGCTTTCTGACTTAAAGATCATGCCGGCTTGTCGAAATTCGGCAGAGATCTTAGCCGGCAGAATGCAGAAGGCAATCGTCCTTGGTTCGCTACGTCTGCTCAGAACACACGATTTACGGGCGCAATGATTACTGACTCCAGGGAGTGGAGAGTGGTCATTGCTTGACTCTCCAGAACATCTCCGAATGTGTCGGAGCTTCGGAAGGTGTTTACTGGAAAAAAAAAATAATAATAATAATAATAATAATATTATTATTAGGGTCAAGGCTATCCTCAAAACTCAACTATCAGCTTCGAATAAAATAAAGGCTATTAACACCTACGCGGTACCTACGATTACTTACAGCTTCGGAATTGTCAAATGGTCTAAAACCGACCTTCACGAGTTAAATCGAGCTGTAAGAGTCCTGTTTACAAAATATAGAGCTAGGCATCCAAAGAGTTCCATTGAACGGTTTTATTTGCCAAGATCAAAGGGAGGAAGAGGTGTTGCAGATCTAACTGAGTCTCATCAACGGCAAATTGAGGAACTTCGTAAATTTTTCTACCGAAAAAGTGAGACATCGACATACCACCGCAACCTCGTCAGATCAGACATAGGACTCACGCCCCTGAACTTGGCTGATGAACAATATAACCCTCTCCAAGAAATAATATCTGTGGAACAAGAGATACATAACTGGAAATCGAAGGAACTGCACGGACGATACCCAGCAATACTTGACCTTGACCAGATTGACACCGAAGCCTCGAATGCTTGGCTGGAAAAAGGTAGTTTGTTCGCGGAGACAGAGGGCTTTATGATGGCAATTCAGGATCAAGTATTGCCTACTCTAAACTATCGCAAATACATAATCAAAGACCCGACTGTACTCAGAGAATATGTGAAATAATAATAATAATAATAATAATAATAATAATAATAATAATAATAATAATAATAATAATAATAATAATAATAATAATAATAATACCCGATACTGAGCGGGAAAATCCAGACTCTGTCACCGAGTCGGATCCTGCTCAGTTAAAAGCCCTATTTAAAGCTGCAGAAACGCATCATCTTCTGCAGCTACATAAGGATAAGCCAATGCATGGTCTCTTCTACCGTCATCTAGAGGGGCTTGGCTTATCTGAAAGGCTGAACTTTGCTTTTTTGAGGTCAGCGGGGCTGAACTCTGAGACCGAGGGATTCATAATGGCTTGTCAAGATGGTGTAATTAACACACTCGTCTATCGTAGTCGTGTCTTGGGTATCGAGGTTCCTGATACCAGCTGCAGGGCCTGCCGCCAGGCGCCGGAGACGCTTATGCATCTCCTGTCGGCCTGTCCGGTATATGCCACAGCGTATATCCAAAGACACGATTCAGCCTTACGGGTGTTGTATTATCATTTACGACACTCGTATGAGATAGACGAGACGCCAGTGCTGCCTTATGCTCCGGGGGATATAGAATCCGTAGTGGGGAATGAGAAGTGCCGAATTTATTGGAACTATTCATTCCCCACCCTCAGGCAAATCCAAGCCAATAAGCCTGATGTAGTCCTCCTCGACCACCAGCTTAGGACGATGTTTGTGATTGAGTTCTCGGCTCCCGCAGAGAACAACATCGTCCTAAAAGAGGAGGAAAAACGGAGGAAATATCGAGATCTTCTCTCCGAGCTCCGCAGGCTGTATCAAGTCCACTCTGTTATGATTGTGGTGCTAATTATAGGCGTCCTGGGTGGAATGAGACATACGTTGCTTTCTGACTTAAAGATCATACCGGCTTGTCGAAATTCGGCAGAGATCTTAGCCGGCAGAATGCAGAAGGCAATCGTCCTTGGTTCGCTACGTCTGCTCAGAACACACGATTTACGGGCGCAATGATTACTGACTCCACGGAGTGGAGAGTAGTCATTGCTTGACTCTCCAGAACATCTCCGAATGTGTCGGAGCCTCGGAAGATGTTTACTGGAAAAAATAATAATAATAATAATAATTTATTATTCCAACAGTATAAGTTACGCTAAGTGAGAAACACAATCACACAGAGACTTTAAACTGCCATTAAAAATATCACAATCCTTAGCAATTTTATTATACAAATTACACATTAAGTAAATAGGAGATTTAGCTAGTATATTAGTTCTAGGGGAATCACAGTAAAACAAACTTTGTTGCCCACCACGTGGTATACGAAAGTAAACATTACTCAATAGTATGGGGCAATCAACTCTGTTGTTTAAAAGATTATACAGAAAGCGAATAAGAGATGCGTTACGACGTAAATCCAATAACTCTAATCCTAAACGATTCAATAGGTTAGTGTGATTACAACCCTGAAGTGGATAAACGCTATCTTGTCGAAATGCAAGAAGTTTTAAAAATCTTCTTTGAACTGATTCTAGCCGGTGCTGATGCGTATTATAAATCGGGTACCATATTATGGAACCGTATTCGAGTTGAGACCGGATCAGGGAACAATATAAAGTTTTCAACGTGACCACATTTGTAAAATCTCTACAATTGCGGTATATAAAACCATAAGTCCGGAAAGCACTAGATACAATAATATTAATATGTTCGATAAAAGTAAATTTACTGTCAAAGGTAATCCCTAAATCTTTATATAGCTCAACACGACTAATGATGTAGCCGTCAATAGAATATTCATATGCAACAAAATTAATCTTGCGACTGAAGGACATAGATTTGCACTTGGAAATATTAAGTAACAGATGATTTAATTCACACCATACAGACAAGCGATCTATACAGAACTGAAGATGTTCGCAATCTGAAGCCGAATGAATTTTAGAATAAAGCTTAAAGTCGTCATTGAATAATAATTTTTCACAGGAAACAACATCAGGAAGGTGAATAGTAAAAACAAATTAGAGCCCTGCGGCACACCAGATGATGGAACAAAAGAACGAGAAGTGAAGTTTTGATATCTAACCTCAAACTGTCTATTAGCTAAATAAGACTCTAAAAGTTTAATTAATGAGTCGGAAAAACCAAACTGATACAATTTCGCTAATAAAATATACTGATCTATTTGATCAAAAGCTTTTCGAAAGTCAGTAAATATTACATCAATCTGGCTACCACCATCTAATACTTCAGAAATATATTGGGAAAAAACTGTAAGTTTAGAGATTGTTGATCTTTTCTGCATAAAACCATGTTGGTGTATAGATATCAACTGCTTAGTAAAATTGCCCTATATAAACCAGATTCAAAAACTTTAGAAAAATTACACAACAGCGAAATAGCTCTATAGTTCTCTACCTCATTCTGATTACCTTTTTTAAAAATTGGACACACATAAGCCTTTTTTCAAAGTGAAGGGAAAGTACAATGCTTCAAAATAGAGTTAAATAAAAAAACACAATGGCTCAGCAAATGCGTGCGCGCAGTCTCTCAGAATAAAGCTTGGTATTCCATCTACGCCCGTGGTAAAAGTGTCTTTCGAATTTGTAAGAGAACACAGAACATCTTCTAGCTTGACCGATGGTACTATAAAAGGTGTACCCAAAAGTTCACTTTCTTAAAATCTAGATGAATCAAATGGTTGTGACCGTATAAAAATACTATTAAAAAATTCTCCAAAAGCATTAAGTATATCAGAGGGGTTAGTGAGTTCCTTATTTTCATAAATCATGACAGATGGGATACTCGATGAACATTTTTTCTTCTGAATAAAACTCCAAAATTTTCTTGGATCAGTGGCTAAAGATTTTTCGGATATGCTATAAAGATATGCTATACATCAAGCCATAATTAACAATTATAAGAACTTAACACCCCTTAACCTATTTTTACTGTATTAGAAGACATTTTAAGCTAATATAAAATAATTTGATACATGGTGATTTTCCGGGTTGTTATGCCGTGACCTCGGTAACTGGTAGCTGCCAGAAACAGAGTTAAAATGCACATCCCTAGCATTAGCTGGGATACTTTTACCTGCCCTGGATGTTCTCGGGCTAGGCTCTGTGGGGACAGACCCGCTATCGGTGTCTCTGGGCCTGTCCATATATTGATTTCGGTTCCTACTGTTGGTATTACGACTGCTACGGTCGGAACCGCTTCTCGGATACTGGTGATCCTCCGAGGCGTTCCGTAGCCGCCGCTGTAACTGGTCGCATCCCATGCTTCCAAACGTTTCGCCGCTCTTCACTGTCGGCATCTTCAGTGGTGACTCTGCAAAAGCTTCGCCGCGACTGAGTCGAGGACAACCAGGGCAGGTAAAAGTATCCCAGCTAATGCTAGGGATGTGCATTTTAACTCTGTTTCTGGCAGCTACCAGTTACCGAGGTCACGGCATAACAACCCGGAAAATCACCATTTATCAAATTACAACACTGGCCGTGAAAGCCTAAAAACCACTATAATATAAAATAAATTTCCTACAATTCCTATCAATGAAATCATATGTATGCGCTCTGATACCAAACATCTAGATATGCTAATGAACAATTCCACAGACAAAGCTCTATTCAATAATTATCTAAAAAATTAATCTAGCTAAATTTACTAACCTGGTTTAATGAAACTTTTCTATAAATAGGGGCTTTAGTCCGCAGAGTAGTTAGTTTCCCACAATATTGTTAATACCTAAAAATATATAAAATAGACCCCTTAACCTAGCAAACAATCAATATGTTCCGCCACCACCAAAAAATAGCGGTATGGAAGGCCAAGCCCCTACATGGTAAACACCCAAACACCTTTTTTCAGGACCAAATAGATACAGAAGCATCGGTGGCATGGCTCCGCAGTGGAAACATCTTTGCTGAGACGGAAGGCTTTGTATTCGCTATACAAGATCGGGTTGTAGGTACAAAGAACTATTTGAAAGCGATAGTCAAGGATGTAACCAT
The DNA here is from genome assembly GCA_025584915.1 of Monochamus saltuarius. Lineage (NCBI taxonomy): Eukaryota > Metazoa > Arthropoda > Insecta > Coleoptera > Cerambycidae > Monochamus > Monochamus saltuarius. Next base: position 43,136,065 of record CM046721.1, on the reverse strand, counting down.
AACAGATGACAAATATAGAATATGCCTTCTCAGAAAGTATAGAACACATAATTAATGGATGCCCGGCACTAGTTGCGACATAATATACAGAATGTCACAACAATATAGCCTAAATTATATACCAGATGACAAATGTAGAATATGCCACTCCTTCGCAGAGAGTATAGAACACATAATTAATGGATGCCCGGCACTAGCTGCGACAGAATATACAGAATGTCACAATAATATAGCCTAAATTATATACCAACACCTAATTAGGAAAATTGACAACACGCACGAACATCAGCCGTATTGTAAATACGAACCTTCTTCCGTTTACAGTACAGACACGCATAAAATATATTGGAACAGAACTATTATCACAGACAGAACCATAAACCACAATAGACCAGAATCACTTTTATCGACAATGAAGCAAAAACAACAATCATGATAGAAATCACAGTACCACTCCGAGAAAATATAGAACGAAAAAGAAGAGAGAAGATAGAGAAATACCAACCATTAGCAAATGCGATAAGAGACATGCGGGATCTGGAGAAAGTAGTGCTATATCTATAATCATTGGTAGCATTGGAGAAATCCCAAAAACAATCCACCTATCTCTAGAACAGCTTAATATACCTAAAAAATACTTACCTTGCGCTTCAGAAATTGGTACTCTTACGCAACTTTTCGAACAATACTGAACATCAATAGAATGAAGATGAGACTTGGCACTGCCCGTCTAGTACACTGTAAAAACATTTATCTAACAGAAATGTCTTAATCTGTGAAATTTATTAAAACTTAAACAAGTAACATTACCACTTTTAAAACATAGCACAAAATGGTTGTACAATTTAAAATCCAACTTATTTATTTGGGTTGTTCGTAACCTAGAAAACGATTGCAACAAACTATCAGCAATCCTAGTATTATAGGAATGCACATCAGAATGCTTCTGAAATTTATCCAACCCACGATGTATTTGCAATAATATCTGAAATATATAAATACATGGTAATGGCATAATTCTGAATTTTTTAAATAGCGATAAACCAAAAGGGGCACCCTCAATAATACGAACAGCAGTTTTTTGCAAGACAAATAATTTATGAGTAACATTAGAGTGGTCCTATAAAGTGATACCATGAGTTAGATGACTGTGGATTATTGCAAAATACACCGTACGCAGCACATTAGGAGGAAGTGAACGACTTAATTGTCTCATGCAAAATATTTGCGACGACAACTTTGATCTACTTGAGAAAACCATTCCAATCTTGTGTCAAGAATTAAACCAAGAACTTTAATCTCTGGCCTAAGAACCCACTTATCAGTGCTACACTTAATGGTTTGGGTTTTGGACTTATTGAGTTTTAATTTATTTGACGAAAACCATTTTTTAGCAAGTTAGTAGTAATTAACATCTGTTTTATTATTATCAAAAACATATTTAGTATAATGTGAATTACGACGCAACTCCATAAGCCTGTTATTGAACCAGCTAAATCCATTAAATTTATTAGATATAGATTTCAAAGAAAACACTTTTTCCGCAATGGAACTCAAAGTATTCAATATAATGTCAGCGAGATCAGAACAGTTGTAGCCGAACACATCATCCCATTTTACTTCGCTAACCTTACTCGCAAACAAACACACATTATTTCTGGAAATTATTCTAGTTTAACTAGAGCCTCTGCAGGATATATCAGATTCTATCTGTACATTAACGAAAATACCGAGATGATCGGCAAATGAAGGTCACGTGTACCTGAAATTAATTTATCACATTCTAAATTTGTCATAATATTGTCCAGACAGGAACTGCTCTCCGCAGTAACTCTAGTCTTCTTCTTTGGTATCCAACTTTAAAGTTCTAAAATCCTTTATATGATTTAAAAGAGCTATTTGCTCATTTAAAGCTTTTATAGCAATATTCTGATTCAGTATAAGCAAATCTTTTTGACGAATAATTTCTTCTAAATATTGAATTCTGATTGAATTGGGAATGTCAGACTTGTTTACAACTAGCACATCTGGCAAACCAGTTGATACAGAATCAGAACTTTCAGTGCAACAAATTAGATTACCATCGTCAAAAACTTTTAATTATGCTGCTTACTTTCAAAGATCTTGTGAGAAACTTTACCACAATTTATGTACTTCAGACCTGTATGAGCAGGGTTTTTACATTTCTTGTATTTGAGATCATTTACACAAGAATTGCCCTCTTCCATGATAAAAATGTTACTTCAAATTTAGTTGGACTAGTTTACAATCGTCCGATCGAATCTGAATAAAAACAATAAACACACCCACAATAAAAATTATCAAATATCGTAGTTTGAACAAACTTCAAATATTTGAGTTCTACAAACACTATAGTCAATATACAATACAGTATAAATGCAGTACACTCCAATAAAAAAAATTAAAAATACAAATAACACTTGGTTAAAGATACTTTCAGTCACACAATCAAGTCGACTGATAATAAATAATAACAATATCAATAACAATAGCAATAGCAATGGTAATAGCAATAGCTATAGTAGTCGAGGCAATGAAGCACTAAAAAGGCCAAAGATAGGAAATCTTTTAGGATAGGACGTATCAACGGCAGTCAAAAAAGATTTATATAAATTTCGTAATTCACCGGTTTACCCCTTCCGGAGTTGCAATTTATGTCCAATTACTATCAATTAAGATAGTAATAATAATAATAATACTAAATAGTATATCTACTAAATTTCACATCTTTACCATTATAAAAATATTCAAATTTTAAGCCTATTTTGATCGAAGTGACAGTTTGTAATCTAGGTACCTATTAGATGTATTTTATATAGAAAAATACTGTTTCCAGATATATTTTATTAAATAAATGTGCAACGTTTTTGTATTTAACTTGCGTCGGAATCCAATACTACCGTATATGTTTTCCGCATTTCTTTCCCTACTACTTTCTACGAAAAAATCCTAATTGAAGATCCTGTTTATTTATTGGCTCGCTCAAGCAGTCGGGGTATATGTAATCTAATACAGACCAAATAAATCCACATTTAGGTTGACAGAAACCGAGCAATCTTGAGAACGCCATCTAGTAGTGATTCTCTACCCCTATGCAATTGCTTCGGTTAGAAAATTCATGCCAATAGGTTTCTCTGTCAATATGTTTTAGAATTATATTACAACTACTAGGTATTAAAAAATATTTACTAGCTGAAGAATAATACCTACTGATAAATTTTAAACACAATCTTTGATACATATTAGGTAAGTTTAAGAAATTTTTATCACATAATATATCTTACACTGACAAACTTTGAAAGTAAAGTTATGTTCTGGTTATACGGACATTTGTCAAATTTATCTATCGTTCCGGGTAACACCATAATTTTTTTAATTTTTACGATTAAAACATATATATTGTAATAAAATTAAATTTCAAACAGTTTAAATAATAATAAAAATTTTCACACTTTGTTAAAACATGATAAATTTGTTTAAAATGATTATTGATGGTAAGAAAAAAGTGAAATATTGAAAATAAGTAGTATATACAACAGTTAAACATAATGTATCAGAAGAATCATATAATTAAAATTAAATAATTTCAATTTTAAAGAATCAATACCAGATAAATTTATGAAAATATCTGTACATAGACAAATATAAATGCCAAGTACATAGTTAAAATGAAAAATTATCACAGAGCTAGGCATATCAACTGACAGCTAAAAATATAAGGATGACACTAATATGCATTTAGTTAACATACGAGTCAGATATAAAAAGATTTTGTTCAAATAAATAAAATTTCCAACGTCAGATTAAATTTCCTATAAATAATATTTATTATTTGACATCTGTCAAAAATAAGGACGTGGACACATGTACAAGATAGCCATACCAATAAAAAGATGATTAATTAATATTCCCTATTAAATATAATGAACTTTATAAATTATCAAACATGGACATTATTTAAATATGTAATTAGTAATTAAGTAGTGCAGTGAGGTGACAAAATAAAAATCAAAAACGATATATTAAATTATTGTGAAAGTGACTTAACAAATAAACTAAAAATCTAGAATCCGTATAGACTTGAGAAACAAAAAAGTTGTTGATTGGTTACGAAGAAATTATAAAAGGGGCAGCGTCGTTTTTTGTTAGCGTCCCCAAAATTTAAAGAAAATTCAAGAATTTTAAGAAAAAAAACATCCAAAACGTAACTCACCAGAGAGAGAAAAGTAAGGTTACATCATCTCCATCACAAGAAGTTCCTGAGAATTTTCCAGCAGTCCCAGTTTTTGCCAGGCCCAGTTTTATCTTAAATTGGAATCCACAGTGGATATTTCCATGTTCCCAGGAGATCTGAACTAAAATTACAAGTACCGGGTACCAATTTAATTTGTGCACAAATATAAAAACTAGCTAGCAATATTCCGACTAAGGAATAAATATAAAAACGCCCATGTTTCTATTCCAAAAATTGTATTTTTTAATGTGGAATATAATTAATTGTTTTCTAAGCTAATTATAAAATATTTGGTTTCTTTTCTAAAGAAAATAAAACACAAAATAAAAAAACAAATACAACATTTTATTCTGTGTTTAGTGAGAGCTATAGTTTGGACAATAAAAAAAAAAAAAATCTAAAAGAATAATATAAACAAAAGTTAGTTTTCTCTCTATAAAGAACCGACTACTGAGTAGAGTCAAAGCTAGCCAGGGTAAAAATTAAAAAAATATATATAAATAAAGGTAAGGAAAGAGTTTTAAAAGCGCCATAAATTTATTTCACAAAGACATACACAAAATAAAAATTACATATTTTTACACACACAAATAAAAATAACAATATGTATTTACAAAATTGTAATACTCAGTTGACTATAAGTCACGTGAATAAATAAATGATGAGCTATTTATGTAATTTGGTAAATTTGAAACATATAAGTATTTACATGTTGGTACCTAGGGCAAGACAGAGAGCCACGTGTCGTTCAAGTAGCGCATTAATTTTATCACGTGATTATATCAAATGCAATTAGATGCATACAACGATGTAGCAAATGACACGTGGCAGACACGCGTTCTGGCACGCAACATTAGAGCCCCCGCACTTGATATTCTTGGTAAGTATTGCGTGTCTGCGGTTTTTATGATTTTTGTCAGAATATATTTTACTGACAGTAAATAATTTTCAATTAGTACATAGAAACGTAAAGATAGGTTTTTATTACATGATTTCATATTTTTTACATGTACATCAGTACACAGGTGAACTAAGAGATTAAATTAAAATTATGACGCTAATTTTACTTAAAACTGATAAAAATTATTAACGTTACACGGTGAATTTTTGGTTATTTATGTAATGATACAACTGTAGTGGAAAATTACTACTTACGAATATGCATTTTTCATTCATAGCAAAACCGCATTTTTGTACACATAAAATGTAATTTTATAACGTTATTATGCATTTTGGAAAAAATAATGTAATTTTATATGAAAGATGTAAGTGTACGGTATTCACATGGCGATAATCCAGTATGCATTTGGTATTTTTTACATTAATATATGTGGACAACATGTAAATTTACAATCATTTTTATCAATACACGTATACATATTTTATTTCCAAAGAGTTTGCAAAAGTTAGACGAAACATATTAAAAAATAAATGCAAATGCGCACTCTTGTAAACCTAAGTATACAAGGGTGTGTACTGAAGAATAGAGTTATTTGGTTAAATTTCAAGTTACACTATTTGCCTAATTTTTGTGGAGTATTCATGATGTATAGTCAACCCTGAAAATTTTAATCGATTCTATTTGTTTTCGAAATATTCGAAGAATATATAATATATAGGTCGGTCGGTCAGTGGTCGCGCGGTTTAAGGTGTCAGTACTTGAATCGATGTGGCTAGACCGGTGTGGGTTTGAGCCCCGCCGCTGGTAGACCGTATATCAGCTATATTCGTGCAGAGGATTGGCACTCTCTATGCGGATATGGTAGGTTGGAAGAATGTAAGCTTGGGTCAATGTGAGAGATTTATACCGGTCGACATTTGACTACCCCCCTAATTAATGAGGTTTTCCAGGTTTCACTCATTCCTACACCGAATGGTGGTTAGGGCCTACCAACGTAAGTCTTTCCTGGGCGCAAATGCGGCCTGCTTAATAATAATATGCCGCCCCCTCTACCGCATAATTTTTCGACTTCTGGGCTAATCCTCGTGATTAGAATGCGGGGCAGATATATTATTATTATCATCATTATCATTATAATTATCACTATCACTATCACCATCATCATCAACATCAAACGCTCCTCTCGGATGCGTATTTCCTAAATATACTACAGTACAGCGCTCGACACGCCATGACCTTTTTTATTGGCAGTTCATACTATACACGATTACAGCACCTTATACAAACAATACGTGCGTTTCAGGGTCCCTTTACTAAGATTTAAATGGCGCGCATTGATTCATTGACTCCAAAACTTAACCTATAAATTCTACTGTTTCTGTTGCTTAACACGGTACGGAAGTTTTTGACATGCTTTACGATTCAAATGTATGATATAAAACGAATAGCAAGTATTTCTGGTAATAATGGTCGAATAGAAATTATCGACTTTGAAAACTCATCAGAATATTCGGTTCGTATACAATTGAAACTGACTGAATAAAATATCGAGGACCGAGAGACAGTGGATTGTGAGAAACACCTGGCCTAATCTTGCAAACTAAAGTATCGCAAACAATATGTATGGCATCATTCCAGCTTCAATAAAGTCGAAGATATGAAAAGAAGAAGAGAATCGACAAGAACAAAGGGAAAGGTTGTGATGCACTGATGGATATAAAAATTAAAAAGATGAATAAACACTATAAAATGTGACTATCTTCTAAAAGAAAGCCTATACCATTATTTCGGTAAGTAAGCAGCTAATATTATTAGTTTTTTATATTAATTATTTTTACCTCTAACAAAATTATACTAGAAGTCAAAGAAAGACAATTCATAACACCCAGAGCGTTATAGATATAAACTTGAGATTTGGAGGACAATATGCAGGGAAGAATGCAAATTTTTTCAACTATGAAATTGAAATGCAACCACTCTTTAGATATTTACAGATTTGAGCAGAGCGTTATAACACGATTATAATGATATAGGGTTTATTATGTATATGTTTAACAATACCACATATGGCAAACATGTGTACCATAAGAGTAATGTGTTAGAAGTTTGTTGCTGGGCAATAACGGGTTGTTTTATGTTCATTGGGACGGTGATTTCTCTTGCCTGTCACCAACCCTTTGCCCATTACCAATTTAACTTTGCCATACAAGATCATGCCATAGCTGAGATATTGAATGAAAGCTCAATCAGCAAAGTTAAGATTTTTCCAAGATTTTTTATTTTCGAGTAATACCATCATTGCCCGTTTTAATATATATAATTGTAAAAACACGGTCTTAATTTCGGAAATGAACAAAAAATATATTGTAGTACAAGTAGTGATCATACTATTATTATATTAGATATCCTTCAAACATTCCCATCTTCCGATTCCCATTCATCAATCACGTTGCTGAGGCTTATAGCTTTTTGGAAATGGCTGAAGCTGAAGCTGAATCTCCATACTACTTGATATAAACGAACAGAGGAGTAAATTAGAATACGGAAAAATGTATTTCAAAGCGTTTTGTTCTGCTCGTTTGACACAAATAAATTTGCGCTTTAGTTATCTTCCGTTTGCGCTTTATGGAACAAGCCAGCGAGGGGTATTCCTCCTACTGCACCCGCTAATTATAAGTAGCATAATTGTAGCACTTTGATCGCAATATTCACTTGAATCTACGAAACATATTTCTCTAGCTCGTTTTTGCTCATGTGGCCTTTTTATTATAGGACTTACAACTGGCACAACTAAAGGTTCTTGTGATTATGTATGTCAAAACCAAGATTCTCATAATACTCCTTTTTTCTTTTTAAAATCGAAAGAACATTTTGGACCGACCTATCGCCATAATTGTTATTCCTAAATTAAATATATGTATAAGTAATAGTACTCAAAATCTATCTATCTATCTTCATCTCATTTCCCATACTTTTCATTTCGTGCAAATTTGTACCATTCGCTGGAGCATTTCTAAAATATTCTTTAAATTGCCCACATAGCACTTTCACATCCCTACAACATACCCAGCATATCTCAAAACAATATCAATATGTTGTATAAATATTCAGAACTGATTTAAAACAAGTCACATAGTGGTTCAAATGTCAGGCATTTTCATGTTGTATAAATATTGTTATAATATTCAAATGAGTACTGTACGAACATTGGTAGAATATTTGCAATTAATATTCAAAAAGTGATATTGGATAAATGTTAAAACATATATTTGATAAATGTTTAAAATGTATATGCATATTCAAGAAATATTTAAAATATATACCAGGTGATCCACCTTTCCTTTAATCTTAATGGTAAGAAAAAATTTCATGATATAATATAAACTCATATATCAAACAAACAAACCGATTAGTAGATACAAAAATCAGAATTACAAAATCCTTCTACAAGCAAAAGTGATACACCCAATATATTATTATGTTTTACTCAAATAGTGATAAAATAAAAGTCTAATGACGAATTCTCAATCATATATTGACCTTAATAATACATATTGTTATTTCATAGATTTTCTGCCTCCTTCAATTTTATCTGGACACCTCACAAGCCATAGCTTTATACAATTTATTATATCACACTCTGTTGACATTTTGGGTGTGTTCAACCTCACAGCTTCTGCAAAGTTTATACAAAATTATTTTGAGGTTTCATGACCTGCAAATAAATTGACTCACCTATTATAGTTTGTGCTGATTTTAAGGATTTAAATTGTTGTTTTTTCTTTGCTCCATCCCAGCTAAACACCTAAAGCTAATAATCAGTATAATCACATTATATACCCTCATATAAATTGATATAAATGTAAATGCTGGAAAGTGGAAATCGTGGAAAATGGCGACCTCTCACTTCACTACACTTTGTTATTGGAATATACCATCCTTTAAGCTTTAAACTGAATAGGTAGTACCAACATTCAGAAAACCGTGCCGAAACGCGGTTGATTTAAAAAACTTACCTATTCAAATGTTATACAATATATGTAATATAATATACAGCTAGTTATATATTACGATAAAATACAATGTTGGTTTAAAATGAAAATGTCTAGTGTTTAACAACAGATTTAACAAAGTAGTTATATGAATATATAAAAAAATGTAGCTTTAGGTAGGTATATACCTGAGTACGCGGTGTAGAACTAACTACATCTATCGGCCGTTCGCTACTCCAAGCCGGACTGAAAATGTCACAGACACGAAGCGTTCTACATGCAGTAGACACCATTGAAAGCTGTCGACAACTCAGAGCCCGCAGAGTAGTTGTTTCCTGGAATTCCGTGTTTGCAAAATATCGTTTCTCGCCGATTGCGATAAAGGTCGACAGCTTTCAATGGTGTCTACTGCATGTAGAACGCTTCGTGTCTGTGACATTTTCAGTCCGGCATGGAGTAGCGAACGGCCGATAGATGTAGTTAGTTCTACACCGCGTACTCATGGTCCCTTCTGTCGGGTTAGACAGACGAAAGCAGCTAGGATTATTCGTCGGATACCTCACCTATGGCATACTGATGAGAGCTAATAAGCTCGAAACCGGTATATGTCTGGTGGGCGTCTGACGAATGACTCTAGCTGTTGCTATAGGTTTTCCAGGTGTAATTCAATGCTGGTCGGGGCATTAGCCCGCAGAGTAGTTGTTTCCTGGAATTCCGTGTTTGCAAAATATCGTTTCTCGCCGATCTCGATAAAGGTCGACAGCTTTCAATGGTGTCTACTGCATGTAGAACGCTTCGTGTCTGTGACATTTTCAGTCCGGCATGGAGTAGCGAACGGCCGATAGATGTAGTTAGTTCTACACCGCGTACTCAGGTATATACCTACCTAAAGCTACATTTTTTTATATATTCATATAACTACTTTGTTAAATCTGTTGTTAAACACTAGACATTTTCATTTTAAACCAACATTGTATTTTATCGTAATATATAACTAGCTGTATATTATATTACATATATTGTATAACATTTGAATAGGTAAGTTTTTTAAATCAACCGCGTTTCGGCACGGTTTTCTGAATGTTGGTACTACCTATTCAGTTTAAAGCTTAAAGGTTGGTATATTCCAATAACAAAGTGTAGTGAAGTGAGAGGTCGCCATTTTCCACGCTTTCCACTTTCCAGCATTTACATTTATATCAATTTATATGAGGGTATATAATGTGATTATACTGATTATTAGCTTTAGGTGTTTAGCTGGGATGGAGCAAAGAAAAAACAACAATTTAAATCCTTAAAATCAGCACAAACTATAATAGGTGAGTCAATTTATTTGCAGGTCATGAAACCTCAAAATAATTTTGTATAAACTTTGCAGAAGCTGTGAGGTTGAACACACCCAAAATGTCAACAGAGTGTGATATAATAAATTGTATAAAGCTATGGCTTGTGAGGTGTCCAGATAAAATTGAAGGAGGCAGAAAATCTATGAAATAACAATATGTATTATTAAGGTCAATATATGATTGAGAATTCGTCATTAGACTTTTATTTTATCACTATTTGAGTAAAACATAATAATATATTGGGTGTATCACTTTTTTGCTTGTAGAAGGATTTTGTAATTCTGATTTTTTGTATCTACTAATCGGTTTGTTTGTTTGATATATGAGTTTATATTATATCATGAAATTTTTTCTTACCATTAAGATTAAAGGAAAGGTGGATCACCTGGTATATATTTTAAATATTTCTTGAATATGCATATACATTTTAAACATTTATCAAATATATGTTTTAACATTTATCAATATCACTTTTTGAATATTAATTGCAAATATTCTACCAATGTTCGTACAGTACTCATTTGAATATTATAACAATATTTATACAGCATGAAAATGCCTGACATTTGAACCACTATGTGACTTGTTTTAAATCAGTTCTGAATATTTATACAACATATTGATATTGTTTTGAGATATGCTGAGTATGTTGTAGGGATGTGAAAGTGCTATGTGGGCAATTTAAAGAATATTTTAGAAATGCTCCAGCGAATGGTACAAATTTGCACGAAATGAAAAGTATGGGAAATGAGATGAAGATAGATAGATAGATTTTGCGTACTATTACTTATACATAAATTTAATTTAGGAATAACAATTATGGCGATAGGTCGGTCCAAAATGTTCTTTCGATTTTAAAAAGAAAAAAGTATTATGAGAATCTTGGTTTTGACATACATAATCACAAGAACCTTTAGTTGTGCCAGTTGTAAGTCCTATAATAAAAAGGGCACATGAGCAAAAACGAGCTAGAGAAATATGTTTCGTAGATTCAAGTGAATATTGCGATCAAAGTGCTACAATTATGCTACTTATAATTAGCGGGTGCAGTAGGAGGAATACCCCTCGCTGGCTTGTTCCATAAAGCGCAAACGGAAGATAACTAAAGCGTAAATTTATTTGTGTCAAACGAGCAGAACAAAACGCTTTGAAATACATTTTTCCGTATTCTAATTTACTCCTCTGTTCGTTTATATCAAGCAGTATGGAGATGGTTGTGGGAAACTAAAAACAAAATTGGAAGAAATGGCCAACAGCCTCTTATGTTAAAGTTCAGACATATATTATACGTGCAAAGAAGAAGACTATCAAGAGTTTTATGACCTCTTAATAAAATATTGTATTTACACAAATTTTATCAGCTACATGAACGTTATATGAGAAAGACGACAAACTTATTCATTCGAGGAAATAACACAAATAATATAGTAGAATTCTAAAAGATGTCCTTCTAAGGTGTAAAGCATTCAATATAGTGGCACTATATATTTTATATTCAAAGTTACTTAAGAGTACTGTAGATCTTGTATTAAAAAGTGCCAGTGAACAAATCTATTTGGTCAGTTCTTCCAAAGATCCTCACATACAATATTAATTGACTGCGCTCTTTATGATTATCTAAGTGGATCCGGAGGAGCATACTGTTAATGTGTACGTACAGTTGAGAACAAAATAATTTACATTTTTATACGTGACCATTACTGACTTCAAATGATAAAGCTGGTATAGACTATATTGCAACAGAAACGAGAAGAACGCCAGAGTTTTTTAAAAATCTGATGGACAATAATTGTGAAATAGCACTCTTGTAGACTCTTATGTTAGAACCAAGATTGGAAGTAACTAATCGCAAGAACAGCAAGGAGTCTTCTGAGGGTCCTAGAAATCGTTAAAAGTCTTCATGGTAAGCAGAGATTATAAATACACTAGATAATCACCGTCCATGTAGTTACTGGACGCGGTAAAATTGGATGCAAAAATTGATTAGTATGGATGCAGGCCACCAATGCTCTCCTAGCACTAGTGTATCTCATTCGGTTTTTTGTTGTTACATCTGCCAGCGATTACGGGCCTATTCGGATTTCCCGGACGACCCTTTTCTACCTGCACCAGAGATTGTGTATTTATAATCTCTGGGTAGTGCCCTGCCATCTCAGACGAAGGTCCCGCTTGACCGCACTACAAGTCTGGTTTAAAGAATTATATAAATTCCTGAATTCAGCATGCCACCGACCTCTACATGGAACTTATGAAACTATTTTTACCGCGTCCAGTAACTACATTTACGGTGATTATCTAGTGTATTTATAATCTCTGTGGTAAGTTATAGAATGTATAATTGTTGAACTAGAGAAGTTAGCATAGATTTATTCACAAAATTGTGTCAAGATAGAGGTTAAGCGGTATACCTATTTTAAACTAATTCATACTGTACGTAAAGTATAATGAATTATTATTCTTGCGGATGGTTTAATTTCATTATCTTTCATTCACAAATGACAATTTAAAAAAGGAATTTAATCGTAATGTGCCTTTAGCCACTGATATTTCCTATATAAATTGAGAACACTTAAAACTGGAAGATCTAGATATATAGGCTATAGATTCACTTTTGGCCGGACAACTTTCCCATAGTTTCAAACGAGGTAAACATATAAATGTGCAACCAACTTCGATAGGCAGAAGGCCTGTCTGTCAGACCCTCCAAAAATCAGAAACAATCTAAAAAAAACCGAGGCGGCGCCACCAACTAGTAGAAAATATTATAGCAAACAAGCCGAATGCGAAAATTCACTAATACACCTATGCTAATATTATATTATTGTCTGTTCACAGAAAGTAATGTTGTACCTATATCCATATTCTGGAATTGTGGAATTAAGGGGAGGGTAGCAAAAAGGCTACAGCACTTAGGCCCCATTGGGCCCCTTGTACCTCCTTCCATTAGGAGATCAGTCCACCTAAGCCGCCAGTCAGCCTAATAAGGAGAAAAAGGTGGTGACGTTGCTCAGGGGGATCTCTCTAATGTAGGCCATAGAAGACCATCGCTCTCCCAACACGGATTCTCTTATTGACGAGATGGCAGGGCACTCACAGAGTGCATGGAGTACTGTCTCGTCTTCCTGTTCGCAACCCCTACAAAGAGATGTATCACACTTCCTCATGTTATAGAGGTGCTTTCTTAACCAGCAGTGTCCAGTTTGAATACCTGTCACTAGACGAAGGTTTGTCCTAGACATAGCCAGGTACTTTTTGACTGTATCCTTGCAGGGGTACTCTAGAGACTCCTTAGCCAAATTACAGCCATTTGTTTCATCCCAATGTTTCATAAACTCTTTGTGGGTGACTCCTTTGATAATTTCAACAAATGCTGACAACGGAAGCATACTGGAGGGACCGGGTCCGAAAATATTCAGCCCCGATGCACTCCTAGCCAGTTTGTCAGCTACTTTATTGCCATTGCACCAGTTGTGCCCCTTTACCCAGCATACAGATACGCTGTTGTTAGCTGAGGCCACTACTAGTGCCTGATGGCATTCATGCTAATCTAGTTGTTATCTTATGATTACGTAAGATCAGTAGTGATTGTCTACTATCTGTGTAGATTCTAATGATTTTGCCCGTTGTATCTCTACGGGCAATTTCTTTGGCGACTATGGTTATACCTGCTAATTCCGTTTGTACTACGGTAACATGCCTATCCATTGCCCACTGATAACGAATATGCAAGGATCTGGAATAAATCCCACATCCTGCACCTTCCTTCTTTTTTGACCCGTCTGTGTAGATGTTGATAACATCTTCACTGGCGGTCTCTTCCATCCTGATAAGTACCGTGTAGGGTCTGTCAAACACAAACTTGGGAGAGATGCTGTCAGTGTCTGCCTGCAAAAGGGGCATCTTTCTGACGACCCCACTCCACAGGCGACTTCTAGCTTCTCCACATCCTACACCAGATATAATACCAGTATTTTTGAGGCGAAGCATAGTTGTCACAGCCACTTCTCTTAGATAAATATCCAGAGGTGGTAGACATAGCATCACCTCAATTGCTATGGTAGGTGTCGTACGCATAGCTCCAGTTATGCTTAGGCAGGCAATCCTTTACCTTTACCTTTACCTGGCTGAGCTTTTGTTTAGCTGTCGTCTGTTGGACTTTCGGCCACCAGACGGTAGCTCCATAGGCTAACATTTGTCTCACAATGACAGTGTATATCCACATGACCACCCTTGGTTTCATTCCCCAGGTTTTACCAACGGTTCTGCGGCACTGCTTATAAGATATGTACGCCTTTTTTAGTCTTCTCTCTAAGTGAAGATTCCATGTTAGCTTCGAATCGAGTGTGACTCCTAGGTATTTCACATCCGATTCGAAGCTTAACGTAGTGTTTAGAAGAGTTGTTGTCTTTATGGGCCCCATTTTCCTCTTCCTCGTGAAGAGAACCATTTCTGTCTTCCTAGGGTTGACAGACAGAGCATGATCAGCACACCACTCTTCAATGACTCTTAGGGCTGTTTGCATTCTTTGGCAAAGAATCCCTTCAAACCTTCCACTAATCAGCATGGTAAGATCATCGGCATAAGCGATGGTATCGATGCCAATTTCTGAGTTGAGGTGATGCAGGAGACTGTCCAGAACCAAGTTCCATAGCAGTGGTGATAAAACACCTCCCTGCGGGCAGCCCCTTGCAACAATGCCTCTTACGGAGGCATCCGCCACACTGATTTGTATGGCTCTTTTAGTGAGCATATTTGATATCCAACCACAGATGGTAGGAGAAACTCCTCTTTCCACAAGGATTGAGTTGATTTTGGAGAAGGTTGTTTTATCAAACGCTCCCTGTATATCTATGAATACTCCCAGGGTGGACTCTTTATTGTCCAGTGATTTTTTGATCCTGCCCACAACTTGGTGAAGGGCAGTGTCGGTGGATCGCTCTGGAGTGTATGCATGTTGATTAGGGTGTGACTGTCTACCCATCAGTACACTGTCCCTTATGTATCGTTCACACACCTTCTTCATCGTTTTCAACAGAAACGAGAATAGGCTGATACGCCGATACGCCTTTGGGGTGGTGTAGTCCAACCTACCTGTTTTGGGAATAAACACAACCCTTACTTCCCTCCAAATCTTCGGAATGTAAAGGTGTGCAAAGCACAGCCTAAACATCCGTTCCAGGTGCGGCATTAAAGCATCCAAGCCCCAATGTAAATGCCGTCAATGCCTGGTGATTTGAAGGGTGAAAAGGTTTGCACTGCCCATCTTATTTTATCTTTAGTAACAGTCTGGTTGGCAATTTGCCATTCCATGACCGAAGGTTGATTCTCAGTTTCGTCTGACCATTCTTCCCGTTCCATCGGTGTGGATCCTGGGAAGTGGGTCTGCATCAGCAGTTCCAGACTTTCATTTAGATTAGTGGTTTTTTCACCATCCTCTCTAGTTAGTAAACCCAAATCATGGTATTTTTTTTTTGCAAGGACTTTACATAGCCTAGCAGTCTGCGAGTAGTCTTCAATCTCCTCGCAGTAGGCTCTCCAAGCATCCCTTTGTCTTTTCCTGACTAGTTTTTTGAAAAGTCTCAAGTGGGTTCTGTACAGTTCCCAGTCTGAGTCTTGTCTAGTCATTTTTGCTCTATTAAATGATGTCCTGGCCTTCTTCCTCAGTTCGCTCAGTTCCCGGTTCCACCAGACTGCTGGGCTGATCTGAGGGGGCAGGATGTTATAAAGGCTTTCTTTATGGCATATTGTACAGTATCCACAAATACCTCAATGTCTATTATTTTTAGGTTCCTGATCTTGTACCGCTACCAGGTTCTCCCGGAGGTGACATAGATATCTATCCTTGTCAGTTCCTCGAGGGTCCCGGAACAGTTTTAAAGGAGTCTTAGTTAGATTAATCTCAAAATTTATCCAGCGATGATCTGACATAGAAGCAGTATCTGCAACATGCCAGTTCCGGATTGCCTTAGATATACACGCCGTAGTTAAAGTGACGTCTATTAATGTCTGATTTCTAGAGTTAACAAATGTCGGTACGCAGCCTTTATTGCTTATACAGTATGCGCCAAAAGTATGGAATAAATTCAATAAAAACGAAACAATTATTTTTTGGGAAAAATCCTCAAACAGGTCGATTTTTAATTTAAAAAATACATATTTTAGCGTAAAATGCTATTTTCAAATGTCATTTGTTTTCGAGTAATGACGTCTTCGATTTTTTTTTAAATGGCAACACCATATTTTTTTCCTTGATTCTGAAAGATCGTTTAATTCTCTATCAGACAGTACTAAAATTTTGCCCTCTTACATAGGAAAGTTTTCGAGTAAATGACGATTGAATGTTAGAAAACGTAAATTTTATCCATAAAAAGTAACAATTCTGAGGTATGTAAAATAAATTACAATTGATTAAATTTTATACTTAAATTAAATGTTCGAATTGCCATCCACCAACTTCTTGACAATGCGCAAGTCTGTGAAGAAATTCTTCTTGCACATTATGAATGATTTCTGGGGTAACTCTGCGTATTTCGTCCCGAATGCGATTTTGAAGTTCTTCTAAATTACGTGGCTTATTATTGTACACTTTTGACTTCAAGTATCCCCATAAAAATAGTCAAGAGGTGTAAGATCTGGCGATCTTGCAGGCCAATCTATCGGTCCGCGTCTGCCGATCCACCTCCCAGGAAAACAGTTGTCCAAAAAATCTCGTACAGGGCGCGCATAGTGCGGAGATGCACCGTCTGGCTGAAACCATATGGTATCGTCAGGAATGTCAGGGTCATTATCGTTAGGAAAAATTACTGCAAGGGCTGGAACAAGGTCATTTTCTAGAAACTCTAAATATTTTTGTCCTGTAAGGGTTCCTTCAAAGAAGAAAGGCCCTACTATTCTGTCGTCAACTATTCCAGTCCACACATTTAATTTCTGAGGGTGTTGGGTATGTGCCTCTGCCATCCAATGAGGATTTTCCCGACTCCAATATCTGCAAGTTTGACGATTTACTGTACCATTCAGACAAAATGTGGCCTCATCTGAAAAAAGTATTTGCCGGTGTAAATTTCTATTTCCTTGACATAAATCCATTAGAATTTCGCAAAAGTGTAAGCGGCGATCGGGATCATCTTCATTGAGTTCCTGCACAAGTTGAATTTTGTAGGGATGATATTTTTCCTTCCTCAAGATACGTAGCACTGTGCTCTGACTAGTGTCATTGTTTAATGCAACCAATCGTGAAGAATTATGAGGATTATCCACCATACTTATCAAAATGTTCTGTTTCTGATTTTCATTAATGCTTGGACGTCCAGGTTTTGGAATATTTACAACATTGCCAGTTTCTCTAAATTTAGACTCTACCTTACTGACTGTTTATTGGCTGATAGGGCGATCTGGATATTTTTCATTAAATAAATCGCAAACTTCCTGCTGAGTTCTAGTCATATTCCCGCATCCGATAAGAATTAAAATTTCAATTCTTTGAGTAACAGTTAAATGTGCCATAATACTTTAAATTGAATAATAATTTCTATGTCGCTCACAATACTTATTAGAAAGTCGGTGTGACAATGACACTTTGCAAAGATTTTCACCTACGTGATCCATAAAAGAACTATGGAATTCGAAAAACTAAACTTGATAACGTTTTTGCTTTATTTTAATTGATTTACGTTTTTTAACATTCAATCGTCATTTACTCGAAAACTTTTCTATGTAAGAGGGCAAAATTTTAGTACTGTCTGATAGAGAATTAAACGATCTTTCAGAATCAAGGAAAAAAATATGGTATTGCCATTTAAAAAAAAATCGATGACGTCATTATTCGAAAACAAATGACATTTTAAAATCGTATTTTACGCTAAAATATGTATTTTTAAATTAAAAATCGACCTGTTTGAGGATTTTTCCCAAAAAATAATTGTTTCGTTTTTATTGAATTTATTCCATACTTTTGGCGTATAACATTTCTGTTTACCTCTTTTATTGTGTGGGTAGTTATATTTTACCTCGGCTTGGGCGTGAGTTCGGCGGGGTTTTTGATGTTCACCAGAAGTAAATTCATATTTATTAACAATAGGATTTAGGTGGTAAAATAAAGCAAACACATGACAAAAATATATGTATTTAAAAGTTCTTTATTGTGGGCGCCACTAGGGAAATACCTGTGTTGTTGCCACGCTCTTCTGCTGCCATCCCTAGTTGGTTTCGTCAGATTAACTTCGTACCATGACTCGATAGACAAATTCGGAATTTCACAAGGTGATATTGGATGGCGAGGTAAAGTATTGCTGCTCTTGGAAGGTGACTTCCCTCAGTTTATTTAGTATATATATTTTTTACCATATTGTCGACAAATCATATTCTCACACATAATACGTAAATGGAATATGTTCCAACATTTACATCATTTAAGCTCCTAGACTTTACTTATACTAGGAAATAATTCTTAAAATGATGGTAATGCTTTTTAATATATCTTAATAAATGACTACAAATAACTGACTACTAATATCTGGAAATAACTATACTTCTTATTCTGACCACAGCTCTAAAATATAAAAACAATCCCCAATGAATTTATTGCACGTGGTTCACTCACTTAAATTATTTATTAACAAAATAATTCTCACCTATATCGATATTAGAATTCTGCCACTCAAAATTCAATTTACATGTGGTTAGCAAAATAGTTTCTTCACTTATTAAAGTATGACAATGGCCAGTACAGAGATAGTCGATGGAAAAGACTTTAAGATCGATTTTTCGCGTTATTTATTAGAATCTCTACGTTTTTTCTATTAAATTTTACCCAATCGCGTCCCTGCACGAAGCCTCGGGTTTCATGTACAAATCAACTACCCGACTTACATGTAACTGCATTTATGGTGGCCTATCTTATAGCTACACGTTAAGTGACAGTTCGAAAACCCCCTTAACCTCAACTTTTAAATGAAATTCAAGGCAGAATTACTCTGTTACTAAGATGATCAGTTGCTCGAACCACGGCCCTTTTCACTCCAGAATCGTTATCCAGATGTGCTGTGCCGTTCTGCAGTTTATGAAAATTATACAGAGTGTGTTTACTTATTGCAGTATTTTAAAATCAAGAAAATATTCAGTCTAGTATAAGGTCAGTATTACAATGTCTTTTACAACTTAATAATTAATAACATAAAAACGATTTTCAGGAAATTAAATTCAGCTAGTGCATAATTCGATATACCAGGAGTAATCAAGATGTCGATAAAAAATATTAAATATATATAACAAAGCAGCGTGAATGTTATAGGCGCATACTGTATAAAAGTTGCTTGCGTTAATATAATCATATAAAGACTTACCTCTTGTGTTGTTGTCTTCACTGCCCCAGGCTACATGGTGTGAATTAGTGTCACAGGCCATGATAAGTTCCCATTTCTGGGCGCGGCAGTGTGCCACCAGTTCCTCCATCTCCCTTGTTGGTGGTGGGGTGGCCGAATTCTCTGGGAGGTAGACTGATGCCATGACAACCACAGTCTGTTTACCTTTGACTACACAGTCTACTTTCACGGCAGTCAGATCAGATGTTGAAAGGTGTTGTAGTGGTTGGGTTTTGATGTTGCGAGGGGTGTATATCACCGTCCTCGGCCTGTCTGCATTGGGTGTGCTGAAAACACGCCCAGTTAGTTTGGTTAGACCCGAAACCCTGGATTTGACTATCCAGGGTACCTGTATTAGTGCCAGTGTATCCTGCTCCACATCAAGACGGAGGCATAACGCAGCCGTGGCCGCTCGACTGTGTTGCAGGTTACACTGTACAACACTTACCTTAATATCACCAACCATCTTGAAGAATTATGGTGGCTGTTCCTTATCCTCTCGAACCTCCTAAAAGGAGGGGAGGGTTTCCTCTGCTTCCTGAGCCAGGGATGGAGGAGTTGAGGAGGCAGCTGCATTTGCATGCAATTCCGCCTCTCCAGCCTCTATCTCCATCTGCTCCTGCTCCGGTGGTCCAGGGGCAGTTGATACCGGCCCAGGTTTCGTTTTTACCTTGAGAACAAGGGATTGGAAGATGTAGAAGATCTTCATCGCCCTTGTCTCAAGGATTCTTAAATCCTCGTCACCTATACCGAAGACGAGTAGATAGCCACGCGAGGCGGCCTTAACCTCGTGGTGGGACAGGCACCACCTGTTCACACTCACCGTGGGGTTCTGACGTGCCAGGCGACGAATTACCACCTCCGCGTCGAGGTCGCTTTCGGCTTCCACGGGGATCCAGAGTATGGCTTTCGTCAGCCTTGGCAGCTGGTCAGAGCGCACCACGGTAAGGGCACTGATTTCCCAGGGTCGCAGCCTTCCCACTGCGTCCGCTAGCCATGACCGCGTGAATTCATCTTCGCAGACAACCCTGATGATCTCACCAGAGTATGTCCACGAGTGAAACGCAGGCACTTTGACAGTAGCGTCAGGAGTTGGTGGTTCCAACTCCTTCCTCACTGCTTTTTTGACAAGGCTCTCCTTGTTCATGGGAATTTTTCCATAAGGATTGTCCTTGTCAATGATGGCAACCCTAAGATGTCCTAGGGCCGCTTCTCTGTAGGTAGTGGCGGAGGGGGCCTGTTTAGCCCTCTTATATTTCATCGGAGTAGTATCCAATGAAGTCCCCGACCTAATCCTCTTTTTGGAAGGTGGCGCTCCATGTGGGTGCCCTCCCTTCTTGGACTGTGGTTGCACCTGAGAAGGTGGCACACCTTGCGGGTGCTCAGCCTTCTTTGTTGACGGCCCACTTTTTCCTGGGTGGCGTTTGTCTCGTGCGGGGATTACGCCCACCAGACATTGTGGGCTGCGCCAGAGGAGTAGATGCGCATTTGGAGGAGAGAGCTGCAGTCGCTGCTCGAGCCTCCTCTTGTCGCGCTTTCTTCCTCCTCTTGGCCTCAGCGCCACAAATTCTATTGCCCCTCTGGGGCTTTTTACTGGCCCCCGGTTGAGGACCAGTTTGGGACGACGGTCCCGGCTGTGGTGAGCGTTGTTGCTCTGCCACAGATTGCGGCGAGCGTTGCCGCTCTACCGCAGAAGGTTTGGCAATTAAATTATCCATGCGGGATTATTTTGTGTTCATCTACCTGGCTCCCCACCCTCCACGGAGCTTCAATTTGGGATGTTGCATAGCAATCACCAGGGCTACCAGGTAGATATAGTTCCCGGAAACAGGACAACGACATGAGAGGGTTGTGCATCCCTGAACGCCGGAGCCAACCGACGCCCAGTTCTGCAGCCCCCTACGCGCCCCCCTGTCCCAAGAGCTCACCCTACCGTCCCTCTGACGGGACAGCACAGCCGATTGACTGGGAGTGGGTTAGTTCCCAGCCGCCCGTCTAGCCGAATTCCAGACCAAAGTGGCGTGTTGCAGGCGCGGCCTGCTCAGCCACCAGGCACCCTTCCTCCGACGACACGGGTCGCCACGCACGGCACAAACACATGGGAGCTGGTCCGCGGGGATGTTTTTGCAAAAGGCCCAAGCCAGAGGGTTAGCCCCAGTGGACCTGCTTATAGCAACCCTCGCCATAGAGCCGAAGCCTTATGACTACCCCTATCCGCCACCCGGGGACGCGCCTGGTAGGTAGCTCAACCCTCAGGACCTATATCCATATAAAATTTATAAAAAAAATAATTTACCTATATATCTTTTATGACCCACTTAATAATATTGTATTAACTTAAAACTGTCACGTTAAAAATATTTCCTTTTACTTACATCTAGTTGTACAGTCTATTGCAATAATAATGGCACTCCCTCAAATTATTTTTGAACTACTGGAAGTTCTGTGTAGAAATGTCATTAGATCTCTACTGGTGAGTAGAAAAAAAATTAAGAACCAATGTTGAAAATAGATTTCATTACAAATACCTCAACAGTTTGAAATAAATCGCCAAATTCGTTTTAAAGAGTCATTACTATTGCAATAGATTGTACGTGTGCTTGAATCTTTTTATAAGTTTAATGGGTCTATCGGAATTGAAATTACAAAGGGTGTTTTGAAGATACAAACCAAACTTCAAACAGCAGTTTATTCAACACTGTACAATAATTGTCGCACCTTCTATTCTATGAAAATGGGTTTAGTTTTCATAGCAATCCTGATAAGCTCATTGTGGGAATGAGTCTCTTAAAGCAAAATATTGAGCAATTTTTAAATACAATACGTGAAAACGTAAGACTAGATTACGTATTGTCTGAAGCTATTTATTTGTGGCATAATTTTAGTTTTTCTTGAGTTTTATTGGGTTTTTGCCACACTTCTGAAAAAATAATAAAGATTAATTAAATAAGCCCTTGCGCCAAACGGAACTGTCAAGGGTTATTTTTGAAACTAAGTTTCCCTAACCAAAAAATCTCACACTGAACAAAGCAGATAAGTAAAAAATAACAAAAAAATCACATTACTATCGCGCACTTCCGTATTATTGACGTTTCGAAAAACTATCTGTTTTCGTTCTCAAAATCGTAGTAAAAATATTAAACGTATGTCAAATTTGACAGTTTAAAATTTGTTTATCTGCTTCTATAGAAATGTTAAATGATTTTTATTTTATTGTTACTTACTTCTTCTTGATACAACTGTAGCCAACAATGATCAATGTTTACTGAACAGTTTGACACACTTATCCCCGTTCAACAAAATAATCGCGGTCTCTTTTAATTTTATTTTGTTGCGTTATCTTCCTTCTCTAAAATTTTTACCGAACCCCATTGAATCAAATGACCGTTTTCCCAAGCGTGTTCGCAAATTTTGGATTTTTCAAATTCCCGTCTCTTTATGTAATTTTTATGTTCCTCAACTCTAACGTTCATAAGCCGAGACGTTTCCCCAACATAATGTTTATTGCATTCACAAGGTATACTGTAGATGCAATTTTTTGAATTTTGTATATCATTTTTTGGACGTGTTTTAGACAAAAATGATCGTAAGGTATTAGTTGTCTGAAAAACTGTTCGAATATTAAATTTATTACCGATTCTTCTTAACTTTTCTGATAATATAGGATTGTATGGAATTTTAATTGTATGATTAATTTCTTTTATTTGTCTTACAGTGTTCGTTTTATCTGTAATACTTTTGAATATTCTATCAACATTACAGATAACGTGACTATCTAAAAGAAGATTAATCTAATTTACCAATAGTAGATTTAATTATGGCTATAGACTTTTTTAATACAAATCACCAATTTGTTTGTAAGTGCTGCAATTAGATGTGTAAAAATGCAACAGTAAGTTCTAAAACAAAACAATTAATACCAGTTAGATTTTTTGAATAATGTAGATACGTACTTAAGTAATTAAAAATATATATTTATTATGTTACAAAATTAATAATAACATTGAATGGTTTTAAAAGAAGAGTTTTATGTAGGTAAGGTACCTACAACAAAACAAAACATTTGTTATATACTTACCTATTAGCCAGAGTTTATAAATTTTAGTTAATTTAAAGTTTCGTTACTAAACTACACAGGGAGTGTAGACAAATCTTCAAATCTATTCTTTGTGACTATTTAAAATTTTATATGAAAATATAAAACCCATAAAAAATATTCTAAGATTTTCACGAGAAAACTGCGGAAACAATGCAATGATTTATATTCAAAATAAAAGACAAATTTGCCTACTAACTCAAATAAAATACCAATTCCACAAAATAATTAAGTAGACTGATATTTAGTTTATAAATTTTATTATTCAAATTTAATGACACATTAATTTCAGTAGCTAGTTAGAATTTCATAGTTTGATTTATTTTATTGGCACTAAACCAAAAATTAAACAATCTACAAACTCGGTATTAAAAAGACTAATAAGGTACTTACTTAATATGTTGGTACGTTGTTTAGTTTTAAAGGTACATAATAATTTAAATTTTAAATCAAGAATAAATTCTCCATAAGTATACGAGTAGTATAAATTATTATTAAAATGATTTTATATAAATTATATTATTTTATAATATAAATAAAAACTACAAACCTAACTAGATCGACGGCCTCTTAACACTTCGTATTCAAAAAGCAACTAAAGGTTAGGGAGCGCAACCCGGTATACAGTAGGAGGCACTAATCTCATACAGCGGTGTACAAGAGTCCACGTTTTGAAATTATTAAAGGCGGAGCTTTTGCAGAGTCACCACTGAAGATGCCGACAGTGAAGAGCGGCGAAACGTTTGGAAGCATGGGATGCGACCAGTTACAGCGGCGGCTACGGAACGGATCAAAGAAACGGTTCCGACCGTAGCACTCGTAATACCAACAGTAGGAACCGAAATCAATACATGGACAGGCCCAGAGACACCGATAGCGGGTCTGTCCCCACAGAGCCTAGCCCGAGAACAACCAGGGCAGGTAAAAGAATCCCAGCTAATGCTAGGGATGTGCATTTTAACTCTGTTTCTGGCAGCTACCAGTTACCGAGGTCACGGCATAACAACCCGGAAAATCACCATGTATCAAATTACAGCACTGGCCGTGAAAGCCTAAAAACCACTATACCTCCTTAAAATATTTCATATTCATTTCATCATTATAAAATACCTTGTGTACACAGTTCACTCAAAAATGATTAAATTATTATTTTAACTTTCATACAAAACCTAAATTTCGAACGTGTTAATGTTTTATAGACGAGACAACTGTTTGATAACGAATGGAAATGTCTTGACTTCTAACTCCCTGTAGATAAAAAACTCCAACATTAGATGAGAGTTTAGGTATATGGTTGCTTAAAAAGCTAAGGTCTAGATCGCGTTAAGTAAAATTAATGGATAATATTTTTAATGTGTACTCTTGTTGTAGACTACGTTCTTTTGTATCTCTTTACTACATAATGGCAATCTTTTTCAATATGAACCCCTTATTACTTAGTTGCTGCGGATGATTACAAAATTCAAAAAAAAATATATAATAAAAAATTTCTTTTAATTTGCATTTCTGCAATCCTTATTTTATTCATTGAGTCACCCGTTCATTTATCGAGGAGAGAAAGGAGATTAAAAGCAGTTCCAATATTCACAAATAATATTAATTTATATAAATTGCTTATAAAGAAAGAAAAAATTTGAATTTCAATTTGCACAATAAATTATTACACCACAACATGTTAAAGTGAAGAAGTATTTTTTGCGGTTAAATCTAATAAGATTTTCTTGTGTCCATAAACGCTTCATTTTTGAGATTTTGATGTTAATGTTAATGAATACACTGAGATGGAATTTGTTATTAAAACAACACCATTTTTGTTAGTATATAAAGTAGTAGTAAAATCTTCAAAATATGGTTGATTTCTATCATATTTTGGCCCGGAACGAACTTCAAAAATTCATATTAAGGACATAGATTTTAATTGTAAAACTGCCTCGTTCGAAAACTTTTGTTGTCATGAACAAGTTAGAAGAAAGATTTAATTTTAATTATTTTTATGCACAAATTGAACAAAATTCTCAAACTTTAATCCACTGTGGCAGCATCTGGCTTTTCGACAATGAAGTTATGCAACTTATTACAGAGCATACAAATTTGTATGCTTCTCAAAATAGCAACCATATATTTCGTGTAACTAAGAATGAAATAAAGGTATTCGTCACCATTCTACTTTTGAGTGGATATCATAAACTGCCACAAGAGCGCAACTATTGGTGTTTAGATAAAAATCTTTTAGTTTCTTCAGTGGCCGTTTTAAAAAATATCTGTCAGATAATTCACAAATAGATAAAACGTTAAAATGTACTAATGACCAAATTAAATTAAATTTCAGCAATTTGACATATTCCATAAAGATTTGTCAACTGATGAAGCATGATGACGCAATGATAAAATGTTTTGGGCATCACTTTTCTAAGCAGTTCATAAAGGGAAAGTCAGTGAGATTCGGATACAAGGACTGCTGCGTGGTTTGTAGCTCATTTGGTTACAATTATAATTTCGATACCTATTGCGGCTCAGTACTTGGTGACCAGAAAGTATCAACTTTGTCTTTATGATCAAGGATAAAGAATTATTTTGAAAAAACAAGAAACATCGTTGATGTGTCCACTGACCATGAAATATTCCACTGTAATGAAAAAGAAGGATCGCAAATATTTCGATTATGGCTTTGAAAAGTGAAACGCTGGTGTACTTCTGCCAAAGAGAAAATGTGTCTCAACCAAATCTTCTCCACATATAATGCTTCAACAGGAAATGCCGACCTTTTTGATCAGTCTGTCAATAACTACTCAAGATATAAGGTAAAAAAAGTGGTGGTTTCTTATAACTCATATGTTACTCTTGTCAACTCTTGGAATTTACAAATCTCAGCTGATAAAAAAGAATTAGATTTGTTAGATTTTTAAAGATGAAGTAGCAAGTTATTATTTAACATGCTTCTAGAATCTACTTTAGGAAACGTCCGGCCGGACTGGTACCAGCTAATCTGATTAGAAATAAAGCTGATCCTTCCCAAGAAAATTATAGACAAACAACTTCAATGCCGCGCATGTCATCGAAGAGTACGTCGGATATGTATAGATTGTGACGTCACTTTGCGCGTGGAACGTGTTTTTTTCTAAAAATATATCTTAGTTTTAATATTTTATAATTTATATTAGCATTTTAACATATTTCCCCTAAGAATTATAAAAAATATTGTTTTTTTCTAAACAGACTTTTCCACAGACAAGGTTATATAAGAAAGATATTCAGAAACTTATTTCGTAAAAATTAACAATTAAATCCGATTTATATACAAGGTGTAACAGTAGTAAGTATTCAAAACTTGTGAGCTTGTAAAACAAGTCGAAAAATTGCGAAAACCTTAGTAAAACTTTTGTCAGTGGCGGCTCCTAAGGGAGATACACTCTTTTAAAGGGGTAACCTCGGAAACAGTTTTTAATGCGTAACATCAAAACGGTTCAACATTAAGTCACGAAATGTTGCTGAGATATTAACATTGACGTGCCTAATAAGCCTCATAAAGTACATTTCAAAATTTTTTACAGGGGCCTGAGAAAATGCAAGGCTCTGGGACAAATTTATTCATATCTTTTTTGTAGTTAATTTTTTCTTATTTCTGACTCGAAAATATTGAAATTTGAGGTATTTAACATAAAAATGGTACTCTTGTTAAATTTCAATAGAATGTACCGTTTTTCAATAAAATCGATTTCAATCATTCCTAACGTGCCCCACATTCAACATCCATTACATAGGCAAATAAATTAATTGCAGTGTGCCATGGAAAAAACAACTAATCTGACAGTTAACAGAAATGTCAGTATTTTTAGTTTAAAATTTGTGTTATTTGAATCTACATAGTGTTGTATCATAGTGAACAAAAATAGTTAAAAATTATTTAAAATGCAACAGTATACATATTCTGAGTATGTAGATATGCTTTTGACGTTAGGCGAGTGTCATGGGAGCGCAAGAGCAGCCGCCGAAATTTAACAGGAGCAATGTACCATCAATTTTTGTCCACCAGATTGTATGACTTTTTAGAGGATATTTCTTTGGCGAGAAGGGGTTCATTATGGTACATGCATGACGGTGCCCCTCCTCATTTCAACCGTCAATATCGACAGTGGTTAAACAAGCGCTTCCCAAATCGCTGGATTGGCCGAGGAAATGATGCTGCCTTAAACTGGCCTCCACGATCACCACACCTCAATCCAATGGATTTTAACGTGTGGGGTCAAATGAAACAAAAGGTGTATTTCCAAGCTGTTGACAGTGAAGAACAATTGCGTGAACGTATAGAAAATGCATTTAATGAACTCAATGAGGAGCACAAACTATACCGGAACCTATTTTCTTTGGAAAACAGATTATGTGCCTGCATTAGGTCAAATGGCGGTTATTTTGAAAGATGAATCTAGTCTGTCTTCTTGACTGAGGCACATTTTCTGCTGAAGAAATTAGAATATTTAGTTTGTTAAATTACTTACTGTAAATGTTACGATAAAGTTTTAACCGTTTACAATAGTTTAATAAATAGGTAATCTCATATGATATTTATATTACCGTATTTTTATTTGCACTATTGTTTTTATTTGTTACTGTTAAGAGTATTAAAATTACATTTCTATTAACTGTCAGACTAGTTCTTTTCTCCATGGCACACTGCAATTAATTTATTTGGCTATGTAATGGATGTTGAATGTGGGGCACGTTAGGAATGATTGAAATCGATTTTATTGAAAAACGGTACATTCTATTGAAATTTAACAAGAGTACCTTTTATGTTAAATACCTCAAATTTCAATATTTTCGACTCAGAAATAAGAAAAATTAACTACAAAAGATATGAATAAATTTGTCCCAGAGCCTTGCATTTTCTCACGCCCCTGTAGAAAATTTTGAAATGTATTTTATGAGACTTATTAAGCACGTCAATGTTAATATCTCAGCAAAATTTCGTGACTTAATGTTGAACCGTTTTGATGTTACGCATTATAAACTGTTTCCGAGGTTACCCCTTTAAAAGAGTGTATCTCCCTTAGGAGCCGCCACTGACAAAAGTTTTACTAAGGTTTTCGCAATTTTTCGACTTGTTTTACAAGCTCACAAGTTTTGAATACTTACTACTGTTACACCTTGTAGAAAACTATTGGAGATAATCTAATTAATAAAATAATTAATTAAGGACATACCCTTAGAAATAATAAAAATTGTTTCAAGATATATTTGAGAGTGTTAGGGGATAGAAATATTCCCTTCAAAGGTTTATGTTATACAGGGTGTTAAAAAAAGAGTGTAAAGTATTTAAGGAGGTAATAGCATGAACCAAAATAAGTAGAAAAGTTTTAATAAACATAGGTCCGCAAAATAACGGTTGCGTTTCTCAAACATTTTATTTTATTAGGAATAAACCGACAGAGGAAGCTTTTAACAAACAAAAAACAAAGTTACAGAAGATGTTCAAAGTGCCCTCCGTCCATTTCCAAGCAGGCACGACATCTTCGTCTCAACGATATTCGAACTCTTTCGAAAACACCCTCCCCAGCCAGCATGTAACGTAACTGGGCACTTTTGTGATGTTTCTTTTAGGTGACAAAATTACATTCATTTGTAAGGTGCCATAAACCGCTCAGTTACATAGTGCCTAGATGTAGAATGTACCATAGTGACTTTTTTGCTACATACTTGTGTGATATCTATGAGATATTAATAAAATGTGGAAATTTGAGGTCATATGAATAACATAAATTATATATAACATGTATGTATTTTTGTAACTTTAACTAAACGTGCCTTATTCATGTTACATATAAGTACCTTTAATGTTTCGAATTTTTCTGCACTCACGACCCATAACGTAACATAACCTTAACTTTGTTATTTCCTATCCTGGCATTCTAGCACAGTCTATTAGTTCTAGTAGTTTATATTTTGTGCCTGGCGTCATTGCTTTATTCAATAAAGCCATCCAAGATTCAAAACTTGTTTTTATTTTATAGTTTTATGCAGTTTTATGTTTGTGTTTGTCTTTGGTGAGAAGTTTTGTGGAAGAATATTTATTCTTTCAGTGATAAACAATAAGCGGTAAACATGTATAAACCGATAAAAACCTTTCGGCAAGACACAGAAGAAGACACTACTGCGACTGCGGCAGAAGGTATTAAAAACAATCAAGTCTCCATCACCCTTTTTGATCAGAAAAACAACAGTCCCCCAAGATGAGATTGACAGTCCCTCTTGAACTGAATGAGATTAATCCATTACCTATCACCTCTTCAATTCCTAATTTTTAAGAAAACTGTTTTTAAAAATTTCAAGTGATTTTGAATTTTGAACGACTCCAAAGACATAATATCATCCCTATGTTCCTAATTTTTGTCTTCAACTTCTTACTTAGGTTCTGTTAATAAAATGTTTTATTTATTTAACTTTTATTTCTGCTTATTTTACCATTAACAAAAATCATCCCATAAATCAGTTACATAAACATTAGAAATTATAATATCCTTAATAGTTCCAAGTCCAAGTAGAATGTTAATATTACAAAACTAGTAACTATTTATAAAAGGTACATTATATCATGTTGATACATATCAGTAATGAATTTAAGACATATGTTTCTAATATTACTATTTATGATAATTATTTACATTAGCGGAAATCTCTCCAGAAATGTTGATCAAGGGAGTTTCCGCTAATGTAAATAATTACCATAAATAGTAATATTAGAAAAATATGCCTTAAATTCATTACCGATATGTATCAACAGAATGTAATGTATAGCTTTTAAATGTCCGACAAGTACATAATAAGTACTTCATGATGGAATGTTGGCATTACATTAGCAACAGACATCCCATAAGTACATTACCAGGAACATTTAAAGTGATGTCTCACAAAGGTCACAACAAAACTTCACCGAGTTGTACTTTTAAGGTGCACCAGGGAGGACATTTGGTGATTGTATGTCTTTCTATGCAACATAAACAGTACTTTTGTTGCGACATCGCATGTACTAGATGCACTTTAAAAGTACATCGTCAGTACGTTCCTGTGCTGGCTGGGTCCTTGGTTTGGATTTCTTGACACTTTTGATTAATCCGTAGCTGCAGCTCTTCCAGGCTATTTACAGGAGTACAATACTCTAATGTCTTCAAATATCCCCAAACAAAGAAATCTAGAGGGTTCTTGGAGGCCAAAAA
Source organism: Monochamus saltuarius (assembly GCA_025584915.1). Taxonomy (NCBI): domain Eukaryota; kingdom Metazoa; phylum Arthropoda; class Insecta; order Coleoptera; family Cerambycidae; genus Monochamus; species Monochamus saltuarius. The sequence goes on along the minus strand of CM046721.1, from coordinate 43,104,905 downwards.
ACAGGTCCGGCCTGATCTGAACCCTCTAGATTTCTTTGTTTGGGGATATTTGAAGACATTAGTGTATGGTACTTCTGTAAATAGCCTGGATAAAACAGGTCCGGCCCTTCCTACCCATCTATGTGGAAAAGTTTGGTGTAACACATTTGTTGCCTCTGATTCAAAGGAATGTCTTCCAAAAACTCATACAGTGTGTTCTGCAGAAAGTTGAGATAAGCAGCGCCTGTTAATCGGTTTGGTAAAACAACACGACCTAGAAACCCGTCACCTACAATACCCATCCAAATGGGTTAATGAAAAACGTGCCTGATGTCCAGATTCTATTAGAGCATGAGGATTTTCGTCGGCCCAAATATGCATATTGTGAAAATTAAACACTCCATTTCTTGTGAACCCGGCCTCATCAGTAAAAAGAATGTTTGCTAGAAAACGGGGGTCTTCACAGCATCATGACGTAGAAACCAGCGGCAAAAAACCAAACTTGCTTGTACTCATTCCACATGGTATAGATAAAGCAGTTGCTTGTGAAGGATTCTCCAAACAAGTGGACCACTACTTCCTACCTCGGCTGATATTCTCCGCACACTCGTACCTGGATTCTGCTCTACCAGTGCTAGAATGTCTTCTTCTGCACTAGGAGTGGATACGGACCTTGGTATTCCGGATAAATGGCAATGTTTGCTCAAGGAACCGGTATCACGCAATCTTTGATGAATTCTTCCAAACATGCGTTGTGAAGGAATCTGGCGATTTGGATGGTAGCGTTCCCATTAGCACGACCATACATGAAATGCATGTCTGTTAATTCTGCGTTAGAGTAACCTGCCATAACGAAAGAAAACTTGTGCACTGAAAACAACTGTCAAATACGTACTGTTTATTTCACTAAACATCAACCAACTATTATAAGAAAATACACAACGTTTTCGCAAAATAAAAAAGGGGCTAAAAAAACATAAAACATTTCATATCTCCGCAACCGTTACTTTGCGGACCCATGTTTATTTAGACTTTTCTGCTTATTTTGGTTCATACTATTACCTCCTTAAATATTTTACACCCTGTATATTACATAACATTGACACCACGAAACTTATACATCATGATAAAAACACACACTAGCGCTAACAATTGTCAGAGTCACTACTAACGTCACTTGTATCCGATTCTTTATCAACAGTTATGATGAAATTACTTTAATTTAGCCCAATCAATTGATGAAGTTTTATTCTACAGTCTTCCTCAATTTTTATGACATGCTTGACCCATTTTTTTCCAATTCGCTGATGTAATTTTATTCACTTCGCTTCTTATGACATTTTTAACTGTTTTGTCAAATTTTGGAAAGGTATTATTTCTTTGAAGGTTTTTTTTTTAATTGGCTACTATTAATTCAATGGGATTAAAAACACAGCAGTATGGATGCAACCATTGAACGGTATGTCCCCGAGCCATAGTCGTCTCATCAATAACGTATTTCTTTTCACTATATGCAGTAACTTATCTTTCTTCAAACTAGCATTGTACGTAATTTTGTGGATTTTGAGGAATCCTTGAATATTATTTTCTTTGTGGCAGTATTGAAATTCTTTCTGAAATTATTGAATAGTATGAAACGTTGTCTAATACTATTATTAAATGTTTGATACAATCCACTCTGGGGTTGTAAATCCCAAAGCTTTAAAATGTTACTTTCAATAACTCGGTATCTAACTCGACATATGACAAGAAGTACCCCTCAAAATAGATTTATTCGGGATATTTACAATACAATGCTAATAATAAAATATATATTAACTAAATAATAATTTGACCACTTCTATTTTCCTGTATGTGTTCTGTTGGAAAGAATAATATAAAGTTTGATAGGAGACAGATGGAAGTAACTTACAGTACTTTGATGTTCGATGTTACGCGGCGAGAACAGGTGTGCGTAGTTCCACTCACTCACAACACAACACTAAGTACTCACAACACTAATGTAGTATTCACGATACTGTTTAAACAATTATGTATTTGCAATACTAATTTATAATAAACGATAACAGTAACTAAAGAATATCCTAGTATGTCACGAAAGCATAAATTATTATATGTTCGGGCCTACGAAATCACTTAGTACTGTCCTGCACTGCAAGCAAAGTAACTAAGTAATAATCTAAGTTGCACCGTTAACTGCTCTCTTTGTCTTCCTTATGCCCGCTACAGAGTATGCGTGAATTTGCGATGCGTGATTCGTATGGAATTCGTGCATCGTGTGTAGGGTTTTTATGAATGGATTTTTAACGAACAAGACCCTACATACTATTCGCGAATTCCTCGCATATCACGAATCATGCACAACGAATCGCGAATACACGCATAGTCTGTAGCGGGCCTTACAGTATTCAAGAACGACGTATATCGGCGAGTTGATAGACATGAGACTGCAAAGTTGCCAAGTTTGTTGCCCACGATTAATAAAATTGAATGACTTCTTCAAAATGTTATTGCAAATTTAGTGCTAATAGTTCGATATGTCATATTTGATACCTCTTAAAGGATTAAATTTTATAAAGACAAAGACCTAGTTCCATGATATACAGAAAGCGGTTACCTTGTTTATTTGAAATGTTACAACGTCGCATTCCAAATAGCGCCTTGCCAATATAAGTTTTTATATTCGAACAGTGGAATCAACTGGGGTAAAAATAAACACTGATTGATGACGAGATGTAAAATTTTTTCATATATTTTATATTATTGTATTATAGTATTAACAATATTGTGTGAAACTAACTACTCAGTGGACAAAAGCCCCAACCTGCGTTGAATTACACCCACAATATCTACCCATATAAGTAGATAGGCTACCTGCGTACGGCGCCAAAATCCCATGCTTTTTCTTATGAAGGTTCAGATTGCAAATTTTTGACCAATTTTACCCCCTCCACTTTCCTTTTCGGTCCCGCGTCCGCGTCCGTTGCCCCGCAGGCCGCCCCTCCACTTTCCTTTTAGGCCCCGCCCCTCCCGCCTCTCGACCAATCAGATTGCAGCATTATGGCGGGGAATTCAAACTGATTTGAAATTTGACAGTAGCGACCTAACCTAAGTTCAAACTGGCGGGATATTTAAAATTAGGCGGGATATTCAAACTGATTTGAAATTTGACAGTAGCGACCTAATCATTCTCGTTATAGTCATTTAGTTTTTATTCTACACCTAACATTTTTTATTAAAACAATCATTAAGAATGATAAATTATATAATTTCCATATGCAGTATATCGAACACATATTAATTGTCTGATTCATATTCTTTACATATAATTATAAATTCCAGTTCTATAGAAAAAAATCTTTCACACGTCCTGTATATATTCCTTCATTATCTTGAAGACAGTATATTTTAGTCTTACGATATTATGAATATCTGACCTCGTATACTACAGTAAAACTCCCGTGTATTGATTGTATCCCCGCCACTTCTGTCACTTTGAATGTCCCGTCTAATTTTAAATATCCCGCCAGTTTGAACTTACCGCCACTCTCGTTAATTTGAATTTACCGCCACTTTCGTTAATTTGAATTTGCCGCCTAATTTTAAACCAAATTGAATGTACCGCCACTCTCGTTAATTTGAATTTCCCGCCACTCTCGTTAATTTGAATTTCCTGCCTAATTTTAAATCAGTTTGAATTTCCCGCCTAATTTTAAATATTCTACCAATTTGAACTTAGGTCGCTACTATCAAATTTCAAATCAGTTTGAATTTCCCGCCTAATTTTAAATATCCCGCCAGTCTGAACTTAGGTTAGGTCGCTACTGTACCGCCACTCACGTTAATTTGAATTTCCCGCCTAATTTAAATCAGTTTGAATTTCCCGCCTAATTTTAAATAATCTACCAATTTGAAATTCCCGCCTAATTTTAAATATCCCGCCAGTTTGAATTTCCCGCCACTTCTACCAATTTGAATTTACCGCCACTTCTATCACAAAGGTCCGTGGTTCGATTCCCAGCGCCACCAGTTCTTTTTTTTTCATATATATTTAATATCACCTGTAATTAGCACCTGTCAAATCTTAAATATTTCTATTTAATATCATTGTTATAGCTCAGACTGCTTGGTGGGGTCGCCTTCAAGCGCTCTCTGATTCATATATTACGCAGTTACTGTAACCTTTTGTTAATAGTCATAGCGGTCTTGTGGTAACGCGTCTGCTTTGCATGCGAGAGGTCCCGGGTTCAAATCGCGCACAGAGTAAAGGTTTTTTCATTTAAATAACAACGTCACGTGATAGGAACCAATCAAATCAGTTTTCAAATTTTAGTTATTAGCAAAAAAATTGTGTGTGTGACGTACTGCGCATGTTTTTTCTCTAACCTACTGCGCATGTTTTTTTTCTGTTAGATTAGGTCTCTACTGCGCGTATTTTTTCTGATAAGTTAGGTCGCTATTGCGCATGTTTTTTCTGTAACCTACTGCGCATGTTTTTTCTGATAGGTTAGATCGCTACTGCGCATGTTTTTTCTGATAGGTTAGGCCCCTACTGCGCATGTTTTTTCTGTTAGATTAGGTCGTTACTGCACATGTTTTTCTGTTAGATTAGCATGTTTTTTTTAATAGGTTAGGTCCCTACTGCGCATGTTTTTTCTGTTAGGTTAGTTTGAATTTCCCCGCCTAATTTTAAATCAGTTTAAATTTCCCGCCTAATTTTAAATATCCCGCCAGTTTGAACTTAGATTAGGTCGCTACTGTCAAATTTCAAATCAGTTTGAATTTCCCGCCTAATTTTAAATATCACGCCAGTTTGAACTTAGGTTGAGTCGCTACTGTCAAATTTCAAATCAGTTTGAATTCCCCGCCATAATGCTGCAATCTGATTGGTCGAGAGGCGGGAGGGGCGGGGCCTAAAATGAAAGTGGAGGGGCGGCTTGCCGGGCAACGGACGCGGGTGCGGGACCGAAAAGGAAAGTGGAGGGGGTAAAATTGGTAAAAAATTTGCAATCTGAACCTTCATAAGAAAAAGCATGGGATTTTGGCGCCGTACGCATGTAGCCTATCTACTCATATATTCCTTGTTATTAGCTTTTGTAACATTGATAGGAATTGTAGGAGATTTGATACATATTAACTTAAAATACCTTTCTTAAACAGTAAAAAAAAGAGATGTAAAATATTTCCGTAATAACCACCCCGCTTTGAATAGTATCGAGTTAGATGACTTAAATAAGTATGATATATAGAATTATGTTAATATACTATCCTTATATTCAGAATATCCACATATTCAAATGATTTTTATGTCAGTTGCTTGAAATTATATTGCACCACTCTATTCCACTATTTACGTTCGGTGTATTTTGAAATTTTTTATATTTCCTTATATCGATGATACAGTCCATAACTTTGTATATAAAAGAAAAAGGATAGATTAAATTTATTTCAGTTTTTTATATTTTTTAATGTGTAATATGAATGCTTAATTTGCAGAAAGACCCTTGATAGGGCTGACGGTAGCCGAGCGGCCAAGGCGGTGACGAGTAGTCGCTGCCAGGGCAAGCACGAGCGGCCGGAAGTTGGTTCGAATCCGACACGGGGCAGGAAATTTTTCTGTCCTACACATGGATATCTGTGATTGTAAGGGTGGAGGGTAGTATAAGTTAGTAGGTAAAAAGGGCCAAATATGGCCTAATTACCAGTAAGCTTAATTACCTTTACGTTTACCTTTTTAAGACCCTTGATTTATCGAAATTTAAAATTCAAGACGAATTCTAAATATTATAAGCAAAATATATTATCGAGCAATAAATCTTTAAAATGTCACAGGATTGTCGAAGCTCAAATTGGTGAAATAAATATTACATCTAAATTAAAGTCTAAATCACCCGTTTCACCAAGCACTAAGGCCGGTGCCAGAACTGCCACACACATTGCAAGTACCCACAAGTAGACGCACGATATATGTGACAGGACAGGGGATATTTTGCCAATCATCGGCCTAATCTAGGTAAATTTGTTTGAGTCAAATTGAGTGAAAATATATATTCGTACAACTTCGCGAATTAACCTGTTAGACTACTTGCTACCACTTGCACTCAGCTCATTATTGTTCATGTATACAAAGTTAGTGTACGTGACTGAAGTGATCTTCTAGAATTTCGGCCACAGTTTATACCTAGTTGCAATGAAATATTGACCAATTCTCATATAATATTAAATTGAATTAAATTAAATCGTAGAAGTTTAAGTAGCAAGTTAATTCTAATATTTATATTCGTCAATTTTTTTAAAGACTTATTTTTAAAATCAGATATTTTGTATGTCCACTGTCTCCAAGGATAAAGACAAAAGGAAACTATTGTATCAAACCCATATAAATAAGTATAACAAAATTAAATTAATATCTGCAAAATTATTATTAAGGACAATAGTGTTACACAACCTTACATTTTTAAATTGTATTATAGGTATGCAAAAATTAAATTTTTTGTTCAAAAGTAGTTTTATTTGCTTGATTTTTATGTGGAAACCGAAATATTCGGCATCAAAAATTTAAGTTTTATAACAATGGCTACTTCAACAGATGACTGTTGAAGATGTTCCAAAATCGCAAATGTGTGCGACATCTAGCCCTAACTATTTAGTGGGTTTATTCTTTGCCTGATCTAATGGATGCAGAATTTGATTTTAACTTGGATCCCAATGCTTCACTTGACATCCGTTGTGAACCGATAGATGAAAAAGAAATATTTGAAGCAGGGAGAAAGTTGGAAAATAAATTTACATCTGGTTCCGATAAAATTCCTTCTTTTATTGTAAAGGATTGCATAAGAGTACTGGCGCAACCTTTGAAGATACTCTTTAATTTAGTTTTGGATAGTTCTGTATTCCCGGAAGTCTGGAAAATTGCTAAAGTTTGCCCGATACATAAATCTGAAAATAAAGATAGTATTGTAAATTATAGACCCATATCACTTTTAAACAACTTTGTAAAACTATTAGAGAGTGTCTTATATAATCGCATATTTGCGTCTGCAAAAAATATTATATCAACTTCTCAACATGGATTTATGATATCTCGATCAACTACGAGTAACCTAGCTGTGTTCAGTCAGTTTCTATGTGAGACACTAGATGGTAAAGGGCAAGTTGATGCTATCTACACAGATTTTTGTAAAGCGTTCGATAAAATATGTCACAATGCACTACTTAAGAAATTCTCAGATTTAGGCTTCCATAGCAAATATTTGATACTTTTGAAATCTTATTTGAGTAATCGCAAGCAATTTGTTTGTTACAATGGTTTTTCCTCTGATATCTATATTGCAACAAGTGGTGTCCCTCAAGGATCCAATTTAGGACCTTTACTTTTTTTGATTTTCGTCAACGATTTATGCAATATAATAGATTGTAACAAATTGATGTTTGCCGACGATCTGAAAATATATACTTCTATTGTTAATGTAGATGACTGTATGTATTATGTTGCAAGAACAAATTGCTCTATAGGAAAATTGGTGCCTCAAAAATCACCTTTTTCTAAATATTTCTAAATGTAAAATAATATCATTTTACCGTAAATCAAATGTTTTGCAATATCCGTACACAATCGATAATGTTACTTTAGAAAGAACAAATAATATAAGAGACTTAGGAGTTTACTTTGGTCATCAATTGACATTCAATCAACATATAAGTAATATAATAAAGTCAGCATATAATACACAAGGTTTTGTTATACGTAATAGCAAAAATTTCACAGATGTGTCTGCTTTGTCAACTATGTATTTTAGTTTAATTAGAACTAAATTGGAATATGCCTCTTTAATATGGAATCCTATATACCTGCAGTATTCTTCTGTTATTGAAAGAGTCCAAAAGAACTTTTTATAATATTTAAGTTTTAGAACTAGTGGGGTATATCCCCAAAGAGGGTGCGATTATAATGATTTATTGAGTAGTTTTAATTTTATGTCCTTGGAGCGGCGTAGAAAACTAGCTTCTGTTTTATTTTTATGTAAGTTATTACAGGGTAAAATTGACTGTCCTGCTTTGGTATCGCAAATTGATATATTAGTTCCTAGACTTGCAACCAGACAAAATAATATATTTTACTGTAAAAGCACTCAAACAAATTATCTTTCTAATTCTGTTAAACTTAATATTGTAACCTCGAAACTAGGTTATCGTTGAAACACGTCACGTAGACAAATAATCTTTATTATCACTCTTGATAATACAAGAAATATTCTTCAACAATTTCGCAACTGTCAACGCTTTACTTTGACGTTTGTCACTTGCGTTTGGCTGCTGAATACAAACTGACTCAGCGGCCGAGAATGATCTGCTTATATAGGTTTTTACAGTTCTCGAAGTTTCTGAGATTTCGAGAACGTGTCGAGAAACAAATAGAATATAGCCTGGAATATTCCGGAAAACGTCAAAATAAAGGCATCACAAAAATTGTAAATTCTAACATAAACAGAAACGTAATTTACAAACTAATGAGGTATGTGAGCTTCAATTATAAATTCTAACGAAAACAGGAACATAATTAACCAACTAAAAAGGTAGGTGAGCTTTCGTAACATTGCCCCCCTCTTAAAACTGATCGTCCCGATCAGGTTACTCCATTGTCCGCATGGCCTTCTTGATAAGGTGTCAAACGATCGATGTGGACAATCTTCATCTTGGCTTGGGGATTCCTCTGGATCCTGTAAACTACGTCATTCAATCGTGACACGACAGTATAAGGGCCTTCCCACGATTTCTGCAGCTTCGGAGATTTACCCTTGCTTCTTTTTGGGTTATACAGCCACACTTTCTCAAGCTCTTGAAACCCGCTGCTGTTGGCACGCAAGTCGTATCTGGTCTTCATTCTGTCGCTTTCTATTTTTATCTTCTCTCGTACTTCTTCATGTACCATCTTTATTCGATCTTTCAGATGGCTGAGATAATCATCTAAGTTTTCCTCGTGTTGCGGTCGATTCATAATTAGATCTATGGGTAGCCGCAATTCTGTGCCGAAAATCACGTTGGCTGGTGTTTTACCCGTGGTCTCATGAATTGCTGCTCGGTAAGCCAGTAAAAATGGAGGAAGACAGGTATCCCAGTTGGTCTGTTTCTCGTTGACGGCCGTTCTCAGGAAGTTTTCGATGGTGCGATTGAATCTTTCCACCATTCCATCTGATTGCGGGTGAAGAGGTGTAGTTCTGGTTTTGTGAATGCCTAGCAGCTCACAAACGTTCTGAAATACTTCCGACTCGAAATTTCGTCCTTGGTCGGAATGGATCTCTCTGGGCACCCCATAACGACATATCCAATTTTCGAATAATGCTTCGGCTACGGTAACAGCTTCTTGATTAGGTAAGGGATATATTTCTGGCCATTTACTAAAGTAGTCCATCACTACCAAAATATAACGATTCCCACTGCTGCTACGAGGAAATGGTCCAGCTATGTCAATAGCTATTCTCTCGAATGGAGCTCCAACATTGTACTGCTTCATCTGTCCTCGGCTTCGAGTCCTGGGTCCCTTACTAGAGGCGCAGGTATCACAACGTCGGCACCATTCTTCCACATCGGACCGACTGCCAAGCCAATAGAATCGTTCTCTAACTTTATTCAGAGTTTTGTTTATTCCAAAGTGCCCACCACCGACACCACTGTGCAGTGCTTGAAGAACTTCTGGAATTCTTTTCTGTGGCAGTATTGTTTGATAAATCTTTTCTTTGCCGTCTGGGCTCTCCCAGACTCTTTTTAATAGGCCGTTCTCGATGGCTAAAGAATTCCATAACGCCCAGTAACTTTTTAGAGATGGTGACTTATCAGCAATGTCCTGCCAGGTGGGTCTGTCCATGTTGTTTATCTTCCATTGGAAAATTGGTCCAAAATCCGGGTCTTCACTTTGTTCTTTAGCAATGGTTTTAATATCCCAATCCTCTGGGCCCTGGATGTTAATTCTTCGGCAAAGAAAATCATCTTGTTCTCTAACTTCTTGTCGCATACAGTGCTTACAATTTGGAGGGCATGGTCTTCTGGATAGGGCATCAGCATTCCGATGGTTAGATCCTTTCCGGTGTTCAATTTTGAAGTCGTACTCCTGCAACCGTTGAAGCCATCTTGCCACTTGGCCTTCCGGATTCTTGAACTGCAGTAGCCACTTCAAAGAAGCATGATCGGTCCTCAAGACGAACGGCTGACCATAGAGATACTTATGAAAATGCTCCACAGTTTTAACTATGGCAAGCAACTCTCTTCTGGTTACGCAGTAGTTCATTTCTTGCTTAGAGAGGACCTTACTAAAGTAGGAAATCACTTTTTCATGCCCGTTTTCGATTTGTGATAATACTTCTCCAATTCCAGTATTGCTAGCATCCGTGTCCACGATGAATGTCTTTCCAGGCTTGGGATATGACAGAATCGGAGAAGAACACAAAGTTTCCTTTAATCTCTGAAAAGCTTGTTGACATTGTTCCGTCCAGATAAATGGCTGATTGTTTTCTGTGAGTCGATGTAAGGGTTTCGCAATCTCGGCGAAATTTTTCACAAACTTGCGATAGTAAGTGCAAAGTCCAAGGAAACTCCTTAATTCATGTTTGTCTTTCGGTACTGGCCATTTCCAGACGGTTTCAGTTTTCTCTGGGTCAGTTTTCACTCCATCAGAGGAAATAATGTGTCCTAAATACTTGACTTCCTTTTGAAAGAGCATGCACTTCTTGGGACTTAGCTTGAGCTGGGCTTCCCTCAACTTTTGAAAAACTTCTTGGACATTCTTCAAATGATCTTCAAAGTCTTTTCCCAGTATTATGATGTCATCAAGATAAACGAGACACGTTTTCCAGGTCATTCCTCGTAGAACGGTTTCCATAAGTCTTTCAAAGGTGGCTGGTGCATTGCAGAGACCAAAGGGCATAACGTTGAAGTGCCACAAACCCGTACCAATGGAAAAGGCGGTCTTCTCTTTATCATTTGGATGAAGCTGCACTTGCCAATAGCCACTCTTCAGGTCTAATGTGGAAAACCATTGAGATCCAGACAGTGTATCCAGGGTGTCGTCTATTCTTGGCAATGGATAACTGTCCTTCTTAGTGACATCGTTTAGTCTTCTATAATCTACACAAAATCTGGTAGAGCCATCCTTCTTCTTTACCAAAACAACCGGCGAAGTCCATGGACTCTGGGATGGTTCAATGACTCCCTGCTGCTGCATGTCTCTCAACATCGTGGATACCTCTTCTTGCTTGGCTAAAGGAATCCGTCGTGGAGCTTGTTTAATTGGCGTGGTGTCGCCGGTATTTATTCGGTGTTGCACAAGATTAGTTCTTCCAACATCATCTTCTGTTAATGAGAAAACATCTTGATAACGCCTCAACAAATCTTCCAATTTTTGGACCTCATCGGCTTGTAGTGGGGACTTGAATCGGTTAACAAGGCCCTGAAGAACTTCAGGTAGTTTTTCAATACTTCGAGGTGTTATTGATGGTTCTATATTACTGAAGACCGATCCAACTGTTTGACAAACTCCCAAAGGTTCACCTTTCTTGATCTGTTGTGGGTAGTCTTTCAGATTTAGCATTCTGACCAATACCAAATTGTTTTTCCTTTCTGTTAATGTCTTTCCAGTTAATATGCCCTTCCTATACAGGCTGTTCTCTTGCTCTGGTTCTACAATTACAGTTTCTTCAACTGCCGAAGGACTGCTACAAATAGCTTGAATTACAACTTCTGAACCTGCTGGAAGTTCCATGTCTGCTGACGCTTCCACAGTTCTAATAGGAAGGTTTCTGATTTCGGGAAACTGCATGATGATTTCTTCATCTTTGGTCTTCAATGATCTTCGAGAAAGGTCCAGCACAAAATGATGTTCAGTCATGACATCAAGTCCAAGAATGACATCATCAGTTATATCTGCTACTAAGATGTTGTGTTGGAAAGTGGTTGTCCCCAGGGTTATTTTAGCTAGATGGATGCCTTTCACTGATATGACTTCTCCATTTGCTGTCTCCAAGATGTAGTTCCGGTCTGGCTTTTGTATTCTGCAGTGAGCGACGATGTTCGGTCTTACTATGGTGTGACTAGAGCCTGTATCAAGGACCATTTCACAATCCCGTCCGTATATACGCCCTGGTACTACCAAACTCGTTCCATTATTTTGCAGACGGGTTACCTTGATCTTAATAGTTGGTGGGGCTTGGTACCACCTAGCCAGCTTTCACCCCTCAAAGCTGACTAGTTGGCGTTTTCCTGGTCCTGACTAGATGTATTCTTAGGGCATCGATTCCTAAGTTGCCCTTCAACTCCACAATTCCAACACTGAATTGGTCTTCTCCTGCTATATACAGTGGAATTAGTACGGTCATGTTCTTGCTGGAAGTTATTCATTAAATCTTGCAAACTCTTCATAAATCCTTCCAGGTTATTTTCACTTGATCGTTGTTTACTAGTTTGAAACTTAACTTGTCTTATTCTGCCTTGACTGTTTCTGGAAGCCTGTCGGGCGGCTTCAATTTCCAGTGCCTGGGCCAGAGCTTCAGATATGTTTTTATGTCTGGCTAACCTTAACGCTTGGCTGATTTCGGAGTCTCGCAGGCCATCAATGAAGTTACTTATTGCTAACTGTTCTTGGAATTCTGTCGGTGCGGTGGGGTAAGCTAGCTTCACCATACGTGCTATATCCGCCTCAAATTGCTGCAGATTTTCTTCGAAACGTTGTCTTCGGCCTTTTAGTTGTGCTTGGTAGACATGTTGCAGATGGGCGTCGCCATACCTCATTTCCAAAGCAACCTTCAGCATTTGATAGTCCTTTGTTTATCGTCAGCTAGTGTTCTTAATATCTCCATAGCTTCACCCCGCAGAGCAACTATAAGTGATGTGGCTTTTTCTTCTTCTGACCAGTTATTTGCCAAGGCAGCTGCTTCAAATTGTTTTAGGTAAGTGCTCCATGACACCTTTCCATCAAATGTTGGTGGCTTCACCCTTGACGATGGAAGAAAGCTGCTTTCAGTCTTAATGAGTTCCCTCGCGGACAACTGGGATTTTAGATTTGTAACCTCGTGTTCTAATTTTACTATATTTTCTTCTACGATTTTTGTGACTTCATTCTGTAGCTTGCCAACACTTTCTTCTACGACTTGGACTTAATCTTGCACCTCACTTCTCAATTGATTGATTTCGTCTTCAACAGTCTCCTCAAATTCGTTAAGTTTCACCTTAATTGTTTCTTCCAGCTTCTTATTGTTTTCTTGTAAACTGGTTTTCATTTCGTTTCTCAATTCTTCTTGACTACTTTCCATTTTCTCTAAACTGTTCTTCACTTCCTCTTGATTGTACTTCATTTCCTTTCAAGTCTTCCATCATATCTTTCATCATTTCGTCTTGGTTAGTCTTCATTTCGTCCTGGCTGTTCTTCATTTCTTTTAAGTCTTCTTTCATTTCGTCCTGGCTGTTCTTCATATCTTCCTGACTCTTCTTCATATCTTGCATCATTTCCATTAATTGTTTCAATGTTTCCTCCATTTCTGTTGCTCTCGATCTCGTTACCGGCATTCACTTATCTACTCCAAATGTCTTCTTTGTGGAACGTCACACTTCTGACACCAATGTAACCTCGAAACTAGGTTATCGTTGAAACACGTCACGTAGACAAATAATCTTTATTATCACTCTTGATAATACAAGAAATATTCTTCAACAATTTCGCAACTGTCAACGCTTTACTTTGACGTTTGTCACTTGCGTTTGGCTGCTGAATACAAACTGACTCAGCGGCCGAGAATGATCTGCTTATATAGGTTTTTACAGTTCTCGAAGTTTCTGAGATTTCGAGAACGTGTCGAGAAACAAATAGAATATAGCCTGGAATATTCCGGAAAACGTCAAAATAAAGGCATCACAAAAATTGTAAATTCTAACATAAACAGAAACGTAATTTACAAACTAATGAGGTATGTGAGCTTCAATTATAAATTCTAACGAAAACAGGAACATAATTAACCAACTAAAAAGGTAGGTGAGCTTTTGTAACAATATGTATCTGGCATAGTTGTATTTGGTACACTTTGTATATAATCACTTAACTGAAAGTATTAATTTATTTTGTATAATTGCTCTGTAAATGGGTAACTGTTGGGCAATAAATGCATTTATTATTTTTTTTTTTTCAGTAAACACCTTCCGAGGCTCCGACACATTCGGAGATGTTCTGGAGAGTCAAGCAATGACCACTCTCCAGTAATCATTGCGCCCGTAAATCGTGTGTTCTGAGCAGACGTAGCGAACCAAGGACGATTGCCTTCTGCATTCTGCCGGCTAAGATCTCTGCCGAATTTCGACAAGCCGGTATGATCTTCAAGTCAGAAAGCAACGTATGTCTCATTCCACCCAGGACGCCTATAATTAGCACCACAATCTTAACAGAGTGGTCTGGATACAGCCTGCGGAGCTCGGAGAGAAGATCTCGATACTTCCTCCGTTTTTCCTCCTCTTTTAGGACGATGTTGTTCTCTGCGGGAGCCGATAACTCAATCACAAACATCGTCCTAAGCTGGTGGTCGAGGAGAACTACATCAGGTTTATTGGCTTGGATTTGCCTGAGGGTGGGGAATGAATAGTTCCAATAAATTCGGCACTTCTCATTCCCCACTGCGGATTCTATATCCCCCGGTGCATAAGGCAGCACTGGCGTCTCGTCTATCTCATACGAGTGTTGTAAATGATAATACAACACCCGTAAGGCTGAATCGTGTCTTTGGATATACGCTGTGGCCGCATATACCGGACAGGCAGACAGGAGATGCATAAGCGTCTCCGGCGCTTGGAGGCAGGCCCTGCAGCTGGTATCAGGAACCTCGATACCCAAGACACGACTACGATAGACGAGTGTGTTAATTACACCATCTTGGCAAGCCATTATGAATCCCTCGGTCTCAGAGTTCAGCCCCGCTGACCTCAAAAATGCAAAGGTCAGCCTTCAGATAAGCCAAGCCCCTCTAGATGTCGGTAGAAGAGACCATGCATTGGCTTATCCTTATGTAGCTGCAGAAGATGATGCGTTTCTGCATCTTTAATTAGGGCTTTTAACTGAGCAGGATCCGACTCGGTGACAGAGTCTGGATTTTCCCGCTCAGTATCGAACACGAGACCAAGTTCATCGGGTGCTCTTCTCGCTGCCTTATACACAAACGCGCCTATCCCTGCTGCTTCATGGTCTTGGACCATGCAGAGAAGGGGATCCGAGCTCCTGATGACTTTGCAGGCCTACTCCAAAACCACTCTGCCCTGGAGACACTCCAAACTCAAGAGTCCAAGGCCTCCTCGATTTCTTGGGAAGTATAGCCGCGGAACGGACGATCTTGGATGCAAACTCCGATGGAGATGCATCATTTTACGGGTCCCTACATCGAGTTGCCTCAGCTCTTCTTGTGTCCATTTCACTACTCCAAAGGAGTAGAGAAGGATCGGAACGGCAAGCATATTTGTGGCACTCACCTTGTTCTTACCCGACAGCTCCGAAGACCAGATCTGTCGGAGGCGGTGCCGATACCTGCCGCGGAGAGCGTTTTTCACCGTTGCCACCTCATGAGTGCCCCGCTGTGGGACACCCAAATAGGTGTACGACTCTCCGGCATCTAGATAGTGAAAGATGCTTCCGTCTATGAGCTGGGCGTCCTCTCCGTATGGACCGCATCGTCCTCTCTTGAGATGAACCAGTGCACATTTGTCCAGCCCGAACTCCATCCCAACCGCCTGCGTGTACTCATGTACCACTCTGAGGGACTGATTCAAATCCCTCTCTCCGGAGGCGTAGAGTTTAAGGTCATCCATATAGAACAAATGGGTGACCTTATGCCTCCGGTCTCTGGGGTACCGCAGTTGTAACCCCGGGCATGACGAAGTGCAACGGATAATGGCAGCAGTGAGATGCAAAACAAGAGGGGACTCAGGAATCTCCTGGAACACTCCTCCTGAACAAAACCGGCTCTGTCTGGACCCTTGCATTAGCCGATGTTATGGTAAAGCGGGTCCTCCAGAGCGGCATGAGTTGTTCAATACATCTCACTATGGGGTCGGCCACCGCAAGACATTGGAGCAAGTGGACTATTAGCTCATGTGATGTCATATCAAATGCCTTGCGGTAATCTATCCAGGTCATTGAGAGGTTTCGCTTGTACTGCACGGAGTCCTGCGTAATACATCTGTCAATGAGCAGGTTCTCCTTACAGCCAGCTACACCCCTCTTGGACCCTCGCTGCTCGTATATCCGTTGATAAACGTTCACTGCGTGGAGCACACGCGCGTACAAGATGCGAGTAAACACCTTGTAACACGCATTCAGGCAGGTTATTGGACGGTAGTTCTTTGGCTGGGACAAATCTCCGCTCTTAGGGATAAGCACGGTTCTCCTCGACAAACCACGCCGGAATTTGCTGCTCTCCATTTAGCCAGGACGTGAATATCCTGGCCAAATGGCGGTGGACACTGGTGAATTTTTTCCACCAGAAGTTGCTGATCCCATCGGGACCAGGAGCAGCGAAGTTCTTCGATCTAATAAATGATCTCCGAACTTCATCCGGGGTTATCGGCGGGCACACCTCTTGTGGCTCTCGAAGCCTTTGACAAAAGGCCTCGAAGTGTGCCAGGGCTGGAGTGTCTCTATCCAGTGGAATCCTGCGACCATAAAGATCTCTCCAGAAGGCTTCTACCTGATCTACAGTCGGCGGATTGTCCGCAACACGCTGAGGCTGTTCAAAAAGTCGAGAAGGCCTTACACGGAACAAATTATTTTGTTCCAACCTTCTCGACCGCCTCACTAGTGACTTTTTTGCAGCCACTAGCATCCGTATCCTGTCGAGAGAATGCTGCTTGATGGTGAGCAGCACCGCTCGATTCAGGGTATGATGGACCCGCCTAAGGGAGGTAGGCTATGCGTCTCACCTTAGGTGTGAAAGCCCTATTGGCTTCCACGTAGTCCATCACACATTGGATACGGGACGCGTGTTGCCTCGCCGACCGGATCTTAGCCTCCATCTTGTGCACTCGCCGCCGTGCTCTCTCTTGTGGAGAAACGGCATTTTCATGCCCCCTCACCACCCGAGTCAGCAATTCAGCGGCTTCGTACACCGCGCAATTGACGCGCCAGATGTCAGCCTCTTCTGGGAGATCCTCACGGAGCGCAGTATCCACTCGAGCCAGATCTGCGGGCTTCGGGGGTTTTATAAAAGGCAACCCCCGACGGGTGCTCAGGTCGTCCTGTTCGCGGGGAATGAAGCGCGGCGCCTCTGCGGGATCATTCAGTGGCTCTTCAACCACTTCATTTACCCTTAGTTGAGGACGCCTCTCATAGCCTCTGCGACGAAGGTAGGATACATAATCCCGCAGATTTTGTGCGGTGAGGGCGCGGCCTTCGGGGTGCATGTCACACCACCGAGCATACATCCGCGCCATGTATCCCCTTCGCCCGGGCTCGCTGCTTTCATAACAGATCAGAAGATCGTCCCTTAGCTCATCGGTCCACTCAAAACTTCCATTTTCATGGCCTTGGTCGTCAACGGGCAATCCATCCGGCTGGGCCCCACCACCTTGCCCATGACCCCCATCCGAATGGGGTCGATTGTGGGGGCCTTTTCTCCTGGCATTCGGAACCGGAGGTTTCAGTGTGTCAGGTGGTTGGCCTGACACATCGGCGGCCGGCACCAGAGGGAAAAGAAGCTCATCCTCCCGGGTGCGCAGTGCTGCCGGTCCGATTTTACACCCTTTAGCTAGAGTAAGTGGTGTCGCTACTCACCAAAGGTCGTGGATGATGGTTGACCCCTCCTGCTTATATTATTATTATTATTTTTTTTTTTTATTTTTTTTTCCAGTAAACACCTTCCGAGGCTCCGACACATTCGGAGATGTTCTGGAGAGTCAAGCAATGACCACTCTCCAGTAATCATTGCGCCCGTAAATCGTGTGTTCTGAGCAGACGTAGCGAACCAAGGACGATTGCCTTCTGCATTCTGCCGGCTAAGATCTCTGCCGAATTTCGACAAGCCGGTATGATCTTTATGTCAGAAAGCAACGTATGTCTCATTCCACCCAGGACGCCTATAATTAGCACCACAACCTTAACAGAGTGGTCTGGATACAGCCTGCGTAGCTCGGAGAGAAGATCTCGATACTTCCTCCGTTTTTCCTTCTCTTTTAGGACGATATTGTTCTCTCCGGGAGCAGAGAACTCAATCACAAACATCGTCCTAAGCTGGTGGTCGAGGAGGACTACATCAGGCTTATTGGCTTGAATTTGCCTGAGGGTGGGGAATGAATAGTTCCAATAAATTCGGCACTTCTCATTCCCCACAACGGATTCTATATCCCCCGGAGCATAAGGCAGCACTGGCGTCTCGTCTATCTCATACGAGTGTCGTAATTGATAATACAACACCCGTAAGGCTGAATCGTGTCTTTAAATATACGCTGTGGCCGCATATACCGGACAGGCCGACAGGAGATGCATAAGCGTCTCCGGCGCCTGGCGGCAGGCCCTGCAGCTGGTGTCAGGAACAATACCCAAGACAAGACTACAATAGACGAGTGTGTTAATTACACCATCTTGGCAAGCCATTATGAATCCCTCAGTCTCAGAGTTCAGCCCCGCTGACCTCAAAAAAGCATAGGTCAGCCTTTCAGATAAGCCAAGCCCCTCTGGATGACGGTAGAAGAGACCATGCATTGGCCTATCCTTATGTAGCTGCAGAAGATGACGCGCTTCTGCAGCTTTAATTTGGGCTTTTAACTGAGCAGGATCCGACTCGGTGACAGAGTCTGGATTTTCCTGCTCAGTATCGAACACGAGACCAAGTTCATCGGCTGCTCTTCTCGCTGCCTTATATACAAACGCTCCTATCCCTGCTGCTTCATGGTCTTGGACTATGCAGAGAAGGGGATCCGAGCTCCTGATGACTTTACAGGCCTCCTCCAAACCAATCTGCCCTGGAGACACTCCAAACTCAAGAGTCCATCATCATCATCATCATCATCAACCTCATCATCATCATCATCATCATCATCATCATCATCATCATCATCATCATCATCATCATCATCATCATCATCATCATCATCATCATCATCATCATCATCATCATCATCATCATCATCATCATCATGGCCTCCTTGTTCTTACCGACAGCTCAGAGGGCGCGGCCTTCGGGGTGCATGTCACACTACCGGAGCATACATCCGCGCCCATGTAGCATCATCCTCTCATGGGTGCCACCGCTGTGGGATACCCAAATAGGTGTACGACTCTCCGGCATCTAGATGGTGGAAGATGCTTCCGTCTATGAGCATCATCATCATCATCATCATCATCATCATCATCATCATATTCATCATCATCATCATCATCATCATCATCATCATCATCATCATCATCATCATCATCATCATCATCATCATCATCATCATCATCCATATAGAACAAATGGGTGACCTCTGGGGTACCGCAGTTGTAACCTCTGGGTACACGATCATCAACATCATAATGGCAGCAGGAGATGCAAAACAAGAGGGGACTCAGGAATCTCCTGGAACACTCCACTCCTCGAACAAAACCGGCTCTGTCTGGACCCTTGCATTAGCCGATGTTATGGTAAAGCGGGTCCTCCAGAGCGGCATGAGTTGTTCAATACCTCTCACTATGGGGTCGGCCACCGCAAGGCATTGGAGCAAGTGGATTATTAGCTCATGTGATCATCATCATCATCATCATCATCATCATCATCATCATCATCATCATCATCATCATCATCATCATCATCATCATCATCATCATCATCATCATCATCATCATCATCATCATCATCATCATCATCATCATCATCATCATCATCATCATCATCATCATCATCATCATCATCATCATCATCATCATCATACATCATCATCATCATCATCATCATCATCATCATCATCATCATCATCATCATCATCATCATCATCATCATCATCATCATCATCATCATCATCATCATCATCATCATCATCATCATCATCATCATCATCATCATCATCATCATCATCATCATCATCATCATCATCATCATCATCATCATCATCATCATCATCATCATCATCATCATCATCATCATCATCATCATCATCATCATCATCATCATCATCATCATCATCATCATCATCATCATCATCATCATCATCATCATCATCATCATCATCATCATCATCATCATCATCATCATCATCATCATCATCATCATCATCATCATCATCATCATCATCATCATCATCATCATCATCATCATCATCATCATCATCGCGGATTGTCCGATCATCATCATCATCATCATCATCATCATCATCATCATCATCATCATCATCATCATCATCATCATCATCATCATCATCATCATCATCATCATCACTAGTGACTTTTTCGCAGCCACTAGCATCCGTATCCTGTCGAGAGAATGCTGCTTGATGGTCATCATCATCATCATCATCATCATCATCATCATCATCATCATCATCATCATCATCATCATCATTCATCATCATCATCATCATCATCATCATCATCATCATCATCATCATCATCATCATCATCATCATCATCATCATCATCATCATCATCATCATCATCATCATCATCATCATGATTCTAATTATAGAATTCTTTTTAGAACAAATTTTGCACAAAATACGCAGGGTGACACCACAACCAGAAGTGAGTCTTATATTCTGTCGGGCCTTATTTGCCGACAGTACCTTACTTTGTATTATTTAGGCATAATATCCTACGTTTAAACACCATTTGACAAACCTTCTGTTGTGTATTCATCATCATCATCATCATCATCATCATCATCATCATCATCATAATCATCATCATCATCTTCATCATCATCATCATCATCATCATCATCATCATCATCATCATCATCATCATCATCATCATCATCATCATCATCATCATCATCATATGTAAAGGTTGAAACTTGTAGAACATCAATAATTTTTTTTCTCGGAAACTATAAGGATTTTACAACAATTTTTTTACGATATTGACTCCATTTTTCATGACGCATCTATTCCCAAAATTGTTTAGATAAATTCTGAATCGCCCTGTATATATACAGAGGTTCTCGAAGAAATATATTCACAATAAATACAGTCCACTAAGCAACAACTGGTCCTTCGAGCCGGATAGTTTGATGATTAATTAAAATAAACACGATGAAGTTCAGGTGTTAGCAGTTTGAAAAAAACTTTAGTTAAACATAATTAGGTAGATTATAAAAATACAAATTTTAATTGCAATCTCACCTGTAATGAATTACAGGTGATATTAGAAACAATTCGAAGATTACTGGACGAATTTAGCGATATACTATTAATTACTGAAACTCGAGGAATTGGAGTCAAATACATAAGATGAATTTAAATGTGCTCTATTTAGTGTAATAACAATAGCTAAGGCTAAATTATCTGATTTTTATATAAATCAAGAGAAAACGTTATAAACCAGCAATCGCGTCTAATGGTGATCAAGAATATGCAGGTGCAGAACTAGGACTCAAAAAATTAAATTTGCCTCAATTTAGCGGAGAATATGATAAATGATATAAATTCAAAAACACATTTTGTTCATTAGTAGATAAAAAACCAGAGTGAAAAAATTGTATAGGTTGTTAGAATGATTAAAGGACGACGCGGAAAAGGTATCGGCAGAATTAGAAGTTTCGGATGAAAATTACACTGTAGCTTGAGCAAAGTTAGAAGAAAGATTTTAGGATAAACAGAGAATAATACAAAATCATTTAAAGGCTTTAGTAGATGTAGAAATATTAAAATATTATTCGGTAAACGAAATAAGAAAGTTTCTCGATAATTTAAATATTCATTGGCGAACTTTAAAATAACTCGGTGAGCCAACTCATGTCTAGAAAATTAGCAAGTAAAAGAAATACAACGTGGGAAGAAGCTAGAGTCGTTAAATACGAAGGAGAACCAAATATCGACGTCTTTTAAAAAAATATATTACAAAGGTGTAAAAGTATAGAAGCATATGAAGACAAAGACAAAAATATAAGAATAGGAGGAAAGGAGAAAAACGTTGGAATTAAATAAGTTTAAAAGCAAAACATTTTGTGAAAGAAACATGCGGATGAAAACACCGGGTAGATATCAAAAATCCACATAGCAAAACTAGCAATAATTGTGCGGTGAATGAAACACGAGATGGAACGGTAACAGTGCAAACAGAATCAGTACGAATACTTTGAAAACATTTGAAATTATCATAAAGCAAGGTGTATGTTGGATAGCGGATCACAAATGTGTTTTATGACAAATAAATTAGCAAAAACATTACAGCTTCCTATATCGGATAAACACCGCTTGTATTTCAGTTCATAAGCGTTCAAACAAAAATTAAATTACAGCAATTATTTATTTACCTATTTATTTATTTATTTATTTCCATTACACCGTTCAACAGGTACAAGTAACCCAGTTGCAGAACAGGAAAACACAGAACAATATACAAACAAACACTAAAATTAGAATCTACTTAATCATTTTAGGTAAAAAGATTTTACGTCATTAAGGCTACAATTAAAAATATCTATATTGTTGACGTTACAATTGTTACAGATTACAAAAAAAGGAGAATATTTAAGAATATTAGTGCGGACGGCGGGTAGATAGAATGTTAAATTTCCTCTAGAACTAGGTCTGGGGACAACAAAGAATTATTTGGACATGAACTCTTGGCGATCTGCTGAATTATGTATCACTTTATGAAGAAAACCCTGAGTCTAATTTCAAGAGAAAGAACAGAATGAGTTTTTAAAAGCTCATCGTGTGGAAATCCAATGGGAGGGTAAAGACCATCCGATTTAGAGTTCAAATATTTTAAAAATCTACGTTGAACTGAGTCTAATTTATTAATGTGAACATCTCAATGGGGGGACCACACAAGACAGGCGTATTCAAGTTTAGATCTAACGAAACTGAAATAAAGAAGTTTAAGTGTGTTACTATCTGCCACGGACGTAGCCAGGATTTAGTTTTGGGGTGGGGTTTGGTTTGAAGTAAATAAGACAACAAAAATATACTTACATGAAATTTAATTCTAATTTATTAATGTGAACATCACAATGGGGGGACCACACAAGACAGGCGTATTCAAGTTTAGATCTAACGAAACTGAAATAAAGAAGTTTAAGTGTGTTACTATCTGCCACGGGCGTAGCCAGGATTTAGTTTTGTGGGGGGGGGGGGTTGGTTTGAAGTAAATAAGACAACAAAAATATACTTACATGAAATTTAATATCTATATATTCATCGGAAAAATTACGACATAGGTATTTATAAAGAAAGTTCTTAACTTTAAATGAAATGGTTAAATTAATTTCGTTCCTCTGCGCTAAATTTAAAACCATTAAAGAAGAAATCTTCGGCTTTTTCTTTTAAATATATCCACTACTTAATCTGCATGAGTTTCTGTTCCATAGTGAATGTTCATGAGAGCCAAACCATTAAGTCTGTTTTCACTTGTAGTGTTTCGTAGATAGTTTTTCAGTCTTCTTCGGCTGGAGAAAGACGTTTCTGGGGTAGCAGTGGATACAGGAATGGTAGCCAAGATTTGTAGTAATGTGTAAATATTAGGATAAAGGTTTTTATCGCACATATCTAGGCATTCCAAACTAGATTTTGGGGTAGGCGAGATACTTGTCATCACTGTTTTCCATACTTCAAGTTGAATGCAGTTATACTCGAGTCAAGAATTCAGACGTCTTACGTCGTCACGGCTGACGTTACACATTTGTTTTTATTGTCAACGTAATTTTCGATATTTGTTCACGTTAAAAACAACCGTTTTTTGCAATTTAGTGCAATACATAATGCAAACTTATAGTGTAGTATATAGTTTTAGTACTATCAGTTTCTTAAATATTTTGATGAAAATATAATGAATTATTATTTGTTCGTATGACGTAAGACGTCTGAATTCTTGTCGCGAGTATATGTTTGTAGTCCGGTTATAGTTCGGCTGCAACTGCGTCTGCATCTCGTCAAAAGATGGCGCTAGGCGCTACTATATATATATTCAAATGTAATAATTTAACTCTCTTTCACTCCTCGTATTTTTCGCTATAACATTAGGTAATATTTTGCTTATTTCGGGGGGGGTTTGGACCCCCAAACAACCCCCCCCCTTGGCTACGCCCGTGCTATCTACACAATCACGACAATTGCGGACGATAAAACCATATGCTCTGTTTGCATCAGAGACAACAGACCACAGCATCAATATGGCCACTGAAAGACAATTTTTCATCAAATAAAACACCAAGATCTCGAAACACTCTTGGGCGCGAGAACACAATATTATCAACACTGTAATTAAATGTTACGCTAGTTAATTTATTTTAAAAAGACATAACATTACACTTAGTGGTATTCAACAAAAGTTTATTTTTATCACACCAAATTTTGACCTGTTCAAGATTATTTTGAAGCTGAATGCAGTCGCCAATAGTACGTATAGACTTAAATATTTTCAGATCATCTGCGTAAAGAAGGAATTCTACATCTAGAACGTCAACTAGATCGTTAATAAAAATTACAAAAAGTAAAGGTCCAAGAATTGACCCCTGCGGGACACCTGAAGTAGCTAAGTCATCTGATTTAAAACCGTTGTAAACCACATATTGTGTCCTATTGTGAAGATAGATTTAAATAAATTTAGTAATGGACTGGATGATCTTAATTCGTTCAACTTCTGAAGTAATATACCGTGGTCAAGCTTATCAAAGGCCTTACTAAAATCCGTGTATATAACATCGGTTTGCAAATTGTTATCCATGGAATCGGCCAGAAATTGTGTTATGCAAACCAGATTTGTAACAGTAGAGCGGCCTTTCATAAAACCGTGTTGGGCAGGAGATATCATATTACATACGTTACAGTAAAGAGAGTCATGTAACAAGATCTCAAAAACCTTACAGAAGTTACAGATGATGGAAATAGGACGAAAGTTGGATACATCAAATCTATCACCCTTTTTAAAAATAGGACACACCTTAGAGAGCTTTCATATATTAGGCAGCTGACAATGAGAAATGCTTAAGTTGAATAATATTTTTAGAGGATAAGAAAGAACTTGAGCACAATCACGTATCAAAAACGTGGGGACACCATCGGGGCCAGTGGTCATTTTGGGTTTAATTTTTAGTTTAAGGCGCTGTGAATTTCGGCATCATTAAACTCACGAATATGTATGAACATGTTTAAATTGCTATTTGATAATAAATTATTGTAACAATCAGGAGACGATGGTGAATAAGATTTCGAGAAATAATCTGCAAACGCGTTAATAACATCATTTGGTTCATTCATCATTTGACCATTGTAATGCATACATTGTGATATATCTGTAGATCTTTTTTTACTGCTGATAAAGGCCCAAAATTTAGACGGATTATCTTTAATAGATGCCTCCGCGCCTCTGATAAACGTGTGATAGGATCTATTGACATCACTTTTGATCTTAGCTCTTAAAGTTTTGAACTTCTCAAAAGCCGACATATCCCCTGAGTATCCATAAGCATGCCAGTATTTAGCTTTGGTTTTTATTTTTATGAATGATCTCTTCTTATTGAACCACGGAGAATATCTTTTTTTCCTAACACCGGAATACTTAAAAACGCATGAATAAAAAATCTTATAAAGTTGATCATAAAAGTGGTTAACAGCAGTTTCTAAGTCACTGATGGTCGCAAGCTGCTGCTAATCGGTATTACAAAGTAAATCATACAGAAGTGAAAAATTCGCCTTGCGAAAGTTATAACTTTGATTGAAATTAGTTGGAAAATTATTTTTTAATTTAAAGGCGATATTAAATTGAGGTGTAATCTCCAAGGCTGGATGATATACATCTTCCTTCACAACAGGATCATCTGATTTCTGCACCAAACAGTCACTACACAAAACTAAATCTAAAAGTCTATTGAGACTGTTAAATACAAAATTATACTGCGACAAATCGAAAATGCTAGCTAAATTATTCACACTTATAATACGATGATTACATTGATGATCTGTTAGACAATGTGAGTAGTCACTTATATTAAAATCACCCACAATTAAAATATTAGAATCATACAAATAATCAAGAGATTCAATAATTTCAAATAAATATTCATAATCTGTCACCGATGTTCTTGGAGGAATATATAAAAGCAAGATGTATATTGACAAGTGCTATACATACATGACATATGACTTTTATACCAATTAAGTCTATTGATGTGACATTTTCGAGGCCTACAGAATTCAAATTTAGTTGAGACGAGGTAAATTGTTTATCGATGGCTAGTAAAACACCCCCACCTCTCGTCATATTTGTAGCTTCAAAATTTCGATCCGCTCTAAAGACATTATAATCCGAACCAAAAAGTTCACAATCCTTTATATATGGATCAAGCCATGTTTCAGACAGTGCAAACACTGAAAGATTAGACTGCAAAGACATATTAAAAACTTTATTAGTTTTTGATCTAAGTCCGCTGGTATTTTGATAAAACACCGTAAAACGTGATAGCGGCGAAAGCACTGACGAAACGGTATGGTCCGACAGCGTATTAGTAACGGACCACATGGACGAATCACAGCTGTAAAAATTCAGTGATTGCTATTGAGAGGCTGGCTCTAAAATATCATTCCGCAATTTGTGGCGTTCACGGGTATAAGTAACACACTTTTCTTTTTTTACTGTTTAAGAAAGGTATTTTAAGCTAATATATATCAAATCTCCTACAATTCCTATCAATGAAGTCATATGTATGTTCTCTGATACCAAACATCTAGGTATGCTAATGAACAATTCCACAGACAAAGCTCTATTCAATAATTATCTAAAGAATTTAATCTATCTAAATTTACTAACCTGGTATAATGGAAACACTCTATATATATTAACCTATGGAGTGGGAACTCGAAATTCAACCACAATAGATGAGATCTGACCTGGTTCTGCATTTTTAGGATTGCTTCATCAGGTGGCCTCCTTTAACTTGAGTCAAATATCTAACTATAAAAATTATTATACCAATAAATTAAAATTATTTGAAATTAAATGTCGACAATGTCAAAATGAAATTAAATGTCGACAATGTCAAACTGTCACAAAATTTCAATGAATTTAAATATCATAACGACCTACTAAAATAAATAAAAAAAATTGTAATCTTAATAAAATTAGAATTCAAAAGAGTCTTTATTAATGATAAACAATTACCAGCAGGTTATGTAATAGTTAGCCTTGATGTAGTGTCTCTTTTTAGTAACATACCATGGAATGTTGTTAATAATAGTATAAGGAAAAGATGGACACACATCCAGGGTTTTTGCAATTTTAGTCTTGAAGAATTTCTTAATACTTTAAAGTTTATATTTGATAGCACTTTTTTCAGCTTTAACAATGAATTTTATAAACAAATTTTAGGTACTCCAATGGGGGTACTATCTCTCCTATTGTTGCACAGATTGTCATGGATGATCTGCTAGATACTTGTATTCCTAAATTAAGTTTCAATTTACCTTACATTAAAAAATATGTTGATGATATATCAATTCCTCAGGGTGGGGATGATGAAATATTACAGGTATTTAATAGTTATAATTGCCATATACAGTTTATCATCGAAATTGAAAATGAAAGGAGTGTTCCTTTCCTGGATACCAAATTAATCAGGACACCAGATAATAAAGTGATTCTGGATTGGTATACAAAACCTACTAGTTCTGGAAGGTATATTAATTACAACTTCTACCATACAGAAAAAATGAAAATTAACTTAGTATTGGCAATAAAAAACCGTATATATAAAATTTGTCACCCATCCTTGAGGCAAAAGAACATTACTAAGTTGTATGACATTTTAATAAATAATTCTTATCCAAAAAAATTATTAAAAAAATATTTATATAATGTAGTCGTCACTGATGTTTTAGATAATGGGAGATCGGAGTCCATATCAGAAAATCTTTTTTATTGCTCATTACCTTTTGTTAAAGAACTCTCAACAAGAGTTATTAATTTATTTAAACATAAAAACAATATAAAAATTGCTCAAAAAATCAATCAATTAACAATTTATACACGAAACTTAAAGACAAAGATGATATGTTTAAAAGATCCAATGTTGTTTATAGTTTACCATGTAATAATTGCAATTTGAAGTAGGTATGTAGGTCAGACGTCCAGAATGTTAAATTCTCGAATTATATCACATAAAAGTGATTGGAGAACTGAAAAAAGAACTTGCGCTTTAGCTGAACATGTATTAAATACAGGACATCATATTAATTACAATAACGCTAAAATATTACAAATTGAAAAAAATTTAACTAAGAGGCTTTTTCTTGAGATGGTGGAAATTAATAAGGAACAGTACTGTATGAATAAAAAACAAGATATTCGTGGTATTAGCTCTATATATACTTATGTATTAAATTGGAAAATGGAAAATAATATTGTTGATGATTCCCAGAGTGATTAATAATATAATTATTAAAATTGATTTAGTTTTTTTTGCTGCTAAGAACAAAAATGTTTTTCACTTTGGTGACTCTTTCTCTGCTAGATATTTCGAACAGTGTAATTGTTGTTGAATATTTTTAATTTTTCTGAAATAAAAATTTTTATAAAAAAATGTTTTAATGTTCTTTATATTTGTGTTGAGAAAGTTGTTATTAATAATTGCCATTAGAACAAAGGAATGTATCTTTGCTGGTGGATTTCAGTATATTAAAGTTTTTTTGATTAGTTGTAAAAAGTTGAAAAAATTCACTGGGGCAGATTACATTCCGTATTATTTTAAAACGTAGTCCATTCCTGTCATTATTTTGAATCAATAAACACCATGTGAATTCTACTTAGTACATTACCTACAATATATGTATATAATGCATTTTTCTTCACGAAGCCAGTTTATGAATTAACCTCAACTTACCTGTAAGTAGACTTATTAATTGTTAGAATTTTAATTGTTGTAATAATTAATTGATTATAATAGTGTTTGAAATTAATTGAAATTTTGATATTGAAATGAGTTCTATGAATCTAATTACATTGTATCTTATTGTAGCCCTGATGATGACAATAAACATTGTCAAAAGCTCGGCAGAGTAAAATACAGTTTTACATAATTTAGCCTTCCTTGACCGTAGCCCTATTAATTTTGTATATTTTGGTTTTCAACAAGTCGGTCGTGACTACCCTTGGATTTATTTATATATATATGTGAGGCGTGAGCGGATATTCTCTACCTTGAATATAAATAAGAATGCATATAGGTTCACTCTTAGTAATGAACATCTATAGGCAACGTACTGAAAATTTGTACTTCTACAAGTGAACACAATGATTTCGAAGTTCCCAAAATGTTGCTTTCAATTTTCTTTTACTTATGTATTTCTACAAAATATATCATTTTTTTAAGTAAAAAAAATACTTAAAACAAATTTGTTAATATTTCTATATTTCAGTGGAAGGAATGCTCAAACAAAAATTATTATTAACAAGAGATTGTCCTAAGAGATTCACAGATCGACAGAACATACCAGATAATAAAAAACAATATTTAAGGAGAGACATTGGCATTGTAAGTTTCAGACATATATTTTAAATAAAGAAAAATCAATACATTCTAAAAAAATATGCGTATATATGCACAATATTAATGAGTTTAAACTTTTTAATCAGTTTTTTTCAAATACGACCGAGTATAGAATGTAGCCTGAGGTCCGCACGCGACTGGGTAGGTATACTCTGATTAAGATTGCGCCCCCTGAGGCACTATATGTCATTAGCTCGGTTAGCTCACTGTTTCTGTTTGCTAATCACAGATGTGGCTTATTTAAACCCTACTGATATGTGTTTGATATTGCTGTGACGTGGTTCATGATGCGCTGTATATGCATTTGTATTGTTTGTGCATAAACAATCAGGCTACGGCTCGATATAACAAGGAATAGAAATTTGCAGTAATCTATGGCAATCAAAGAACCAAATTATCAGAGCTTTTTTGGGAGTAAGACCACATGTTACCATTATGTTATTAATAACATGAAATAAAAGTACAAAATTATTTAAAATATTTTAGCAATGTCGAAAGAATACACGTCTTGCAATTTAAAATTGCATTCAAATTACATTACCTAATTTACAAACATTGGGTAATTCAAAATAATAATAATAATTTATTAGGCGCTTAAAGGCACGAACTTGAAATAAATCTTATTGTAAAAAATAGTTATATATTTAATATTACGCCACTCCGTACCTATCATTATTTTTACAAGTAAATTACATCTAAATTGTTTGTACAAGGGTATAACTCAAGTCGTTTTTAAAATATATCGAGTTATCATATCAAGGAATTTTATTACAACGTGACAAAAGTGCAAATACAAGAACTAGATCGTTGCGCCAGCTGAGCGCATTTGCGCTAACTAGTTGGTTTAATGATGAAAAAAATCCAAAGATAAACAACTAATGTAAAAATGTGAATTTAGTTTAAACAACCGTTTTGCAATTTGATTTTTGAACAGAGAAGCGTATTAAAACACTGTTTTATGTGTTTAAAACAGTAATGAAGGCGGATATAAGTAATACAAACTTCTAAGAAGACTTACCTCGTACAAATAATCATGTACAAAAAAAAATAATTTAAGTACTTACCGAAAATCAAAAGACACCGTTATTTTCCACACATGCTCGACATCTTCGGATCTAATTTTCGCGCACTCGCGGAAGTCTGTTTTAGCAAGTCATTTTATATTTCCACTTCGATGGCATGAACTAAGGTTTTCATGTGTCCCTATAAATAAAAATCCAGTAGATTTAATTCAGGTGTACGGGCTAGCTAACGACGTGGACCGTTCTTGCCTATCCAGCGATTTTAAAAAATATGATTTAGATACTGAACTACGCATCGGTTTGTGTGTGCCAAGGCCTAGTCGTGCAAAAACCACATATTTACTTTTACAGAGGTATGTCTTCGAGCAGTTCTGATATAATGTCCTCCAAGACACTGAAATACGCCTCTCCTATTAATCTGGCTGGCAAGACAAAATGTCCTATTTAATGATCTATGGTCGCACACCAAACATTACTCTACCAAAATTTAACCGAGGGACGAATTCGCGGGCTGATAATGCCTGAACTCGCTGTAGGTGATATCGATATATTAATTGTCGTAGTCCTGTGGATCGTGCAGTGAGATACTCTTCTCGAGCTATACCTCGTTTGCTACGTCTCGGATATCTTTCAATAACGTCCAAAATATGGGCCTCCGTATTCATTTCGATCTGTCGATTTGGGCCATGATTTTTAAGACAAGGAACACTACCAGCATCAACAAGACGTTGAAATACTTTAACGAAAGTCCTTCTGCTAGGCAGCCGCCGTTAGGGGAAACGAAATAAATACGTCGTTCTCTCACAAAATTGTGGCGAGTTTCTTTAAAAATTAATAACATATCGTAATACTTAATTAAATATGCTGAATATTTTAACAAAGAAAAATTAAGTAAACAGTGGGACGCAAAAGCATTTCCGACAAACGGCAAACACAGTGGCAATGAAGATACCAACTGACCTGTACTCTCGGCCGGTCCGTGAGTACTATTTCGTGCTTTTGTCACACTCCAAATTTTAATGATTAATGATAAAACTCTTATAATAAAACTGAACATAAATAAATTAATTCAAGGGCTAAACATTGCATTTTATGAACATTTAAAGCACAAAATAATGATGATATTCCTTAATTAACTTTTTTCTCGAAAATGGTTGGGTTCAGGACCATAAGATTTTTTTGTTTATTTTGATGTACGAGTATACTATCGACTGTTAAGTTTATGGCAGTCAAACCTCTAACACTCTGTATATCTAATGGTTTATACTTACTCAAACATCCCGTTAAGCTTAAAGAAAAGATCATAATTTAAGTATGATTTGGCAGTTCACTAATTGCACTTACAAGCATCAGTTTTGATAATATCTGCTTAACAGTAAAGTCTTCGAAATAGGTTCGAAGAATCCTTATGAGTTGCTGTGAATAGTTCTACAGCTGTTAAGATGATAAGAAAATCTGCATCCCTTGGAGCTTAATGTGCAGTTAGTCTTCGAAATAGGTTAGAAGGATATTTATTAATTGCTGTTTATTGTGACTGTTCTTTAGAAAAAATCCTTGTGGTGTAATTTGTACGTTTCTCTTTGACTTACATCTTCGTAGACTTTCTTTGGTAGATATTGCATTCTGATCGTAGCTGTCGAAGACAATTATACAATTTTTATTATAGTTGTGAATTACATGATTCATATATTACAGAAATATTTCCTTATATGTGGCAGGCCTTTGCCATGAGACCTTATGAAGAAGAAATCCACCATTGATAACATAAACTGTGTCTGTCTGAGGAGCATTTTCTGGAATATGAATCAAGCTCCCGAAGAAGTTGGGATTTTGTTCCGTTTCTTAAGTATAGTGACAAAGCGTCCGGATAGTTCAATCTTAAAGCAATGTTTTAATTCTCCTGGCGTTTTATTCGTTATTCGTTCAAAAGTTTCACAGGGTTGACATCTATATATGTCTTATTTACTTTGATAGTACCGTTGATAGAAGCAAAAATTTTTGTATTTTCCTTTGTTTTGCATTGAATGTCGGTAAACCATTTTCCAATATGATTGTTGAAAAGGTATTTTCCAATATCCTTAGTTTTGTCACAATTTACATTAGAAGAAGCAATTATTCCTGTTGAAAGGGACAAAAATTCTGAGAAATTAAATGGGTGCGATCTTCTAGCCATTCAACAATTATTTTTAAATCGTATTAATTTCGTCGTTGTCGGGCATTACTTACTACAACGTGCTGATATGAAGATACTGACTTTACTTCAACAAATTATTCTAAAGACGTACAAATATGCATGCATGATGGCATACTTCATATCCATCTGGCCAAAGAACAATCTGTAAATCCACGGCCTTGAGTCAGGCCTCTATGGGTTTTCATCGCTCTGATTATACTGTGTTCGATAACCTTATCGCCCCATGTACCTGACCAAAATTGAACCGTTCGGCGAATGGTAAATAATTCTTGGCCAATAAAATGATAATATTTTTCTTCATTTATTAATTTTTCTATTTGTAGTAAATAAAGGCTAATTTTGGTATAGCTGTAATGTCCAGTGGCACAAAACTGTGAATTATGTGCCTAATGCAGGCATGTGAAGCCACCACATTCCCATTCTTTTAGCTCGTACGAAAAGGTTTATTAAATTTATAAAATTTCAGTAAGGTCAAATACCCAAATGTTGGCACGTTAAGTCAAAAATTGAGACAATTTTGATATTTTCTCATATTTTTTTTATTTTTAGACATTTAATCTGGTGTGATAGATAAATTTATTCGTGAGCAGAAGATGTGGATTTTTTAAAAATTGTTAACATTATTACTTAATAAAGAATTAATCAATTTTTTACGGGCGGTTTTTCCACTAAAGGTTGACATACAAAAATAAAATAAAATATCTTAAATTTAATGTCAAACTTACTTACTAAACAATAATTTGAAAAATATGCGAACTACTCGTAGGAGCATTGAAAATATTTTACAAAACGTGAAATTGTTGAGTTTCAGACGATCACCAGCAATTATAATTTTTGGAGTTGAGCTTTTCTATAATTTAATTTAATTGTATGACACTAAAGTTGGGAAGTATAGCTGGTTCTCTAGGATCCCCCCCCCCCACTTTGTGGTGGTAATTAGCAATTACAATTGTACGTATGTATGTATGTATTAACATTCATTACCCTATGTGCAATTGTACAGTACATGTATGGAGTAGTGCATGCAATTGCGCTTAATTGTAATTCCAGCTAGAGCATACAGTAGTTACGGTAATGACACTGTATGCATATATGTATGTATTAACATTCATTACACTATGTGCAATTGTACAGTACATGTATGCAGTAGAACATGCAATTGCGCTTAAATGCTGTTACAGTTGCAAATATGATCGGATGATATTGTATGTATGTATGTACTAACATTCATTACCCTATGTGCAATTGTACAGTACATGTATGGAGTAGTGCATACAATTGCGCTTAATTGTAATTCCAGCTATGGTCATAAATATGGGCGGGTTATATTTTATATAGCGCAGGTAGTGCGGCATATGTGCGTGGAAGGGGGCGATGGTGTATATAACAGCGGAGTGGAGTTAGTGTATAGTATTGTGAAATTACATGTGCTGTGATCATAATTATTTCAAATGAGCATAATAATTATATAACTACTACAACTACCGACTGGATATTTAAATTCCTTGCAATGTCTTTAACAGTGGTTGATTTAAATAAACTTAATAGTATGATTAATGGTGACTTTGATAATATTATTGTAAAGTCAATTTCATCGCTAGATGTGGATCCAATAAACAAATTGTCGGTTGTGAATACGAGGTATGGGCGAAGTATTTTGGCTATATTGTTTGATAAAAAGTCTAAGAGTCACTTTAAATGCTTTTTGCCACAGGGGGTTCTGCGGCATTTATCTGAAGAAGCATTGAATAAAATGACTACACCACATAATATGTATTCATTAACTTATTTAGGCCAAAGTGTGTCAGCTTTTAAAGGTGCTAAATCTAAGGCATTGTTGAAATTTGGAATTATCAAATAATTTATTTAATAAGTATCTAGTCGTAGCTATTATGTATTTAGTATTTATAATTCTTATTATTTTGATCACATACACCGTAATTTATACATGCTATTTTAGACTAGCTCATATAAGGTTGTTGTTTATAGTCGACAGCGACGGTAGTTATTTAATAAACATAATGAAAATATGATAAATACTAATTGATATTATTTGTTATAGAAAAATTATTTCACGATGTGGATGCACTATTCTAGAGAAAATTGGACCGAAGCTACCGATATTCATGCAGCCATTGATAGACTTGGGTGTGAATTAAGTTCCCTGGCATTTGATCGTCTCCATGCATCTAACTATGATATGAATTACTGTTTTTTTTATGATAAGGTAAAAGAACTAGAAGATGAATGTGAGAAGTTTGAAACGGGTTCAACACTGTGTGGTAAATATTGTGATGGTGATTTACCATTCGATGAATTCTGTGAGGCCATGTTAAAAACAGAACTTAAACAATTCCTTGTTTCCAATTTTTGGGATTATTTACCAGGGGGGATAATAGAAAAATATCAATTGGTGCGAAAAAATCCATACAATGAATGTGATAATGAGGATGATGATGGACTGAATTACTAGTTATTAATAATTTGAATTATTGTATTTTTTGCATATATGTACACACATAAGAGGGCCACTCCCATGTATCTCGCTTAATATGCGAGACATGTCAAAACTCTTTAATTGTTTTTTGTTGCATTTTTGGATGCCTTTATGCTCGTAAAAACAAATTTGAGATCCATGGCCAACTTTGTGAGTAAAAACAAAAAAAACCTGTAAGTACCCAAACCTTAAGGCTGTCTAACTTTTTTATTTTAAGAGATAGAGAAAACTTATTAGTAATAAATTTTGATTGCAAAATTAATATCTTTCATCTGATATAAACAGATTTTTGAAATATCGTATGTGGTTCGCTGCGCCCTCTAGGCGGATAAAAATTTTTTTATTGAAGCAGGCTATGGCCACAAACAATTGCCTATTTTTTCGTCTTTCAGGCAATATACTACATGTTACCCTTATCTTTGGTATTTACTAATTTTTTTTCAATTTTAGTTAAAAAAATGTACCTAAATATTTTCGTGTTGCTCAAGATAATGTAGAACCTGTTTTAACGACGCCAACTGCAAAAAAATAATAAACAGAATGTACTTTTTATGCAAAATACAGATTTTCTTACAATATTATTTTATTAGTTTTCACATTAGAAGCAATTGGGTCTTTAAAATTATTTTGACACAGACAATGTAATAAAATAATATTATAAATCTGTATTTTACATAAAAAAGTACATTCTGTTTATTATTTTTTTGCAGTTAACGTCTTTAAAACAGGTTCTACATTATCTTGAGCAACACGAAAATATTTAGGTACATTTTTGTTTTAACTAAAATTGAAAAAATGCAATAAATACGAAAGATAAGGGCAACATGTAGTATATTGCATGAAAGACGAAAAAATAGGCAATTTTTGTGGCCATAGCCTGCTTCAATAAAAAAATTTGTTATCCGCCTAGAGGGCGCAGCGAACCACATACGATATTTCAAAAATTTGTTTATATCAGGTGAAAGATATCAATTTTGCAATCAAAATGTATTACCAATAAGTTTTCTCTATCTCTTAAAATAAAAAAGTTAGACAGCCTTAAAGTTTGGGTACTTTACAGGTTTTTTTGTCATTACTCATAAAGTTGGCCATGGATCTCAAATTTGTTTTTACCAGCATAAAGGCCTCCAAAAATGCAACAAAAAACAACTAAAGATTTTTGACGTGTCTCGCATATTAAGCGAGATACATGGAAGTGGCCCTCTTATGTGATACAGCCTGTATATTGACAAAATAAATGTTAAAAAACAATTATTATTGTTTTTTTTTATTTAGTTGTTATCAAACAGAAAATATCAATTGTTTCATATCAACATTAAGTCAAGCAATGGGCATCAGTGCCGATAACAATCTGCGTATGTTAATAAGATCATGTACTTTGTTTGATTTAAATTTTTTTATCAATGCACGTTATGCATAATGTTTTTTGTTGTAGTGTTTGAGAAAGGGGGTAATTTGAACTTAGTGTTATTACAATGGGCTTTTTTTACTGTACACATAACAGAAGATATTCTGAATTCATGTGAAAAATATACTGTGACATGGACCAAAACAATGTAATGTGAACCAAAACAAGTCGATATTTAAAGATACCATGTGGTAAAGCGTTAATCAAATTAAAAAATTATGTTGTAGTAATAAATACATAGAGTGTGTTTTTGAGTTGCTATAAGTATATAAACACAGTATGTCTACATAATTTGATCAATATCAAAATAAGTTTATCTATGCTGTAACAATAAACCTAATAAGTATTTAATAATTTGTTATAATTTTACAATACCTGATTTGTTTGCAATGTTTTTAGCATTGTTATACTAATAAAATGTATTGCATTAATTATTTTCGTCTTTTTGGTCGTGTGTGATGTGTTATGAGTAAAACAAATACATGATTTTCTAAACTTTTATTTAATTATTTGTATTTAATTGCTGACCTCGGAGAAATTGTATACGTAATGTAAAAAGATAATAAGATCTATAATTTGTTGGGAAAGGTTAGTTACGGTTAAGATTTCTCTGTATACCTAAAGCTTATCTACCAGCGGGGTATAACTTCAGACTTCCATTACATATGTATGGAGATAACATTGGCGTATGTATGTCATATTAAAAATAATTTTATAAGATATTTGGTTTTATTTTAAATGATAGATATCCTATATACCACTAAGCTCAACTTCTCTATGGCGATTAAGGTATTATACAAGCGGGTCATAAAACTGTTTTGTCTCTGTTTGTTATATTATGTTCTTGGATGTTTTAAATATAAACAACATACATTTACGTATTTTACCAATTATTATATTGTATAAGCAGAAGTTTTTATGATGTGTTATTGTATTAGTCGGTGGAAAGTCGGCTATTGTATATGTGCGGATGTCAAGCCCCAAACATCATGTTCGACGCTCCTGGTAAAAAATAATTTAAGCAATTTTGTGTGAAATGTGATACATATTAGTTTTACCATCAGAACTTAAAATATACACATCATATTCATTTTTTTATTATTATTTCCCATGACACAGAGCACACGCTGAATTTGTCTTATTGGTATACTATGCCCC
The DNA here is from genome assembly GCA_025584915.1 of Monochamus saltuarius. Classification (NCBI taxonomy): domain Eukaryota; kingdom Metazoa; phylum Arthropoda; class Insecta; order Coleoptera; family Cerambycidae; genus Monochamus; species Monochamus saltuarius. Next base: position 43,066,954 of record CM046721.1, on the reverse strand, counting down.
CAATCATATATCACACAAACAAAAAAACATGCCCCAACACATGCACTTTTTTAGTTACATGCTCAACATTTCACAAACACAATAAACAAACAAAATGATCTATTTAGTACACATTAGAATGGAAAGCCATCATTTACAACACGTTACACATCATCTTAAAAACACCCATTTTAGCACACACATGTGAGCACATTATATAATAATAATATCTCATTTACAAAACATTCATTTAATATGCATTTAAATTATTAAGTTTTCGAAATATGATGTATATATTGTGCAATTCTAGGGGTGGTTCGACCATTTATGCAAGTTCTAACCCTCGTTTTCGTAATCAGCGCCCCAAAAAACATATAGGATGGCTTAGTTTGCAAAACAACAAGTGCAGTCGAAAAACACCCCATTTTAGGGGTGTTCCAACCATTGCTGCAACTTTTAACCCTCATTTTCGGATTCAGCGGCCCAAAATACGTAGGGGACTAGTGGTCTCGTCGCGTGGGGCGTTTCCCGACCTTTTACCGTTACTTTAAATGTATTATATTATATATACACATATGTATAATTTAAATGATTTAATTATTATTTTATTAAATTAATCAACTAAATTACGGCTAAGCCAAATAGTTGATTGTTTGGGATATTAAAAAATGTCCTATTTACCACAAATATCCATTACTGTGTGTACTGTATTATCATTAGTGTTACGTCCTAACATTTATTCTTAGTTAAAGCAGACGTATTTTGTTTACCTGTTTACTTAAGTTTTATGAAGTAGACTAATTTGGGAAAATCCGAATTCCAAGGTAGATAATTATCCACCGTAATTTGCGGAATGATCCAAGGTATCCTTGATTATCTAGGAATTATTACGTGATATATTTAGAGAAGCTTAGGATTCGGAATTTCTTATTTACTGCATCAACCATCACATATGGTAACTAATCCTAAGGGCAGTATAAAAGCCCAAATCTGTACATATCTCACACTTACTTACGAACTTCCTTTAGAGATAGTCACTAGTGGTCATACTTGTAAATATAGTTAAGTGCAACATCTGAAACAATTGTATTTTTTTTCCAAGGTCTCCGAAACAAGAGACATTTCATGGTCCTTCGAGTCGCGGATGTTTTAGAATCTTTAAAGTATATTTTCTAAAATACTACTTCGTAAAAACAATATACTAAAGAAACAGTAACAATAGTGCAGTGATTCTTCAACAGGTCATCGGACAAAGTGCAAAAAATAGTCGCAATTTCAAAACGACGAACAGTGCAGAACTTTCACAACATTGTCGCGATTTTAAAACGGCGACAATAGTAGCTGCAACCGATGTCAAGGGTCAACTCGTCAGATAAGAAGTAGGCTAGCACCTTTCCATTCATCAAAGTGTTCAGTGTTGACAAAAAGTGAAGATTACTCCTCTGTATTTCAAGTTTTCAAGTAAAGTTGCAGCTCAAGTACCTTTCATTGGACAGCAGTGCAACAAGGAATAAGTAGTAAGTCAGAATTATCGATTTTCCATAAACCTTTTGTCCTTTAAAATTTCCAATCCTAATTCTTTTAATTAATTTTATACCTTAAAAAAATGCCTAAAGATATTTCAGCGTTAATAACCCAACGCGGTTTACTTAAACGTCAGCTCACTCGATTCGAAAAATGCCTAAATGATATCAATTCAGAGACTGATTTAGAATCTTTAGATTTGGAAGAAAGATTAAAAACACATTTATCGCTTTGGGATAAATTTAATAACATTCAAAGTGATATAGAACAATCAAAACCAAGTCTAAATACTTTGGAGGTGCAAGAAGCGGAACGCGATGAGTTCGAAAAACGGTTTTTTCAGTTAGTGCGTTAGCGAAAAAATATTTTAAAAAATTACAAAACATAAATTCAAACTTAAACCTAGAAACAAGATCATCTATTTCACTAGAGGGCTTAGAAAAGAACATTTCCAATCAAGTGTGTAGTTTCCAACTTCCAAAATTACAAACACCTGTTTTCAATGATTCCTTTGATAAATGGTTAAGTTTTTACGATTCTTTTAAATCAATGTGTCATGACAATCCAAATATTTCAAATATACAGAAATTTCATTATCTTAAGACATGTTTACGGAGACGAAGCAGCTGAAGTTATAGCTTCATTAGAGACTTCTTCTGAAAATTTCATAGTTGCATGGAATCTGCTAAAACAGCATTTCAATAATAAAAAGTTCATGGTAGAAAGTCATGTTAAAGCTTTGTTTGAAATACCAAATGTTTCAAGGGACTTCACGATTCAATCCCTGTTAGATAATATTCAAAAACGTCTTAGGGCTCTTGAAGTTCTTTCACAACCAGTTAAACAATGGGATACTTATACACATCATAAAGCAAAGGTTAAATAATTATACAATTGAAAAAATGGGAAGAGCATGTAGGTAGCTCCGAAGTATCTACCATGGGAGAGATGATTTCATTTCTAGAACGTAGAGCTCGTATTGAATATACTCATAATTCAAACAAAATATCTAATTTTAAAAAGGTACCATATTTTAATAAAGAAACTAATTTTCGATCCAATCATCGGTCCTCATAGGTCTGTATGAGCACAACTATAGCAGCAAAAAATATAAACTCTCAAAATTCGTGTCTATTGTGTTCACAAAAACATAATCTAGCTTACTGTAGCAAATTTCAGAATCTTAATGCATCCGAACGTTACAATGAAGTTAAAAAGTCATATATATGTCATAATTGTTTTTATTCAAACCATCGCACTATTGACTGTCGCAAGGCTCCCTGCAAAAAAATGTCATAATCGACACCACAGTCTGTTACATTTTGATAAAATTTCTAAATCTGAGTCCAATGTAGGTACTCAATTCCAAGTAGGTACTTCAAAAACTGACAATTTTGACTCTTTGTCAGAAGATAATAAGTCTACCATTGTTTTATCTCAAAAAATTGAGTTTCAGTCACATTCTCAAATTATTTTAGGTAGGTACAGCCTTAGTTGACGTTTTAGACAGCTCAGGTAATTATCGTACCTGTAGAGCACTTTTAGATGGCGGCTCACAGTGCAATGCTATGACTGAAAAATGTGCTACACTTTTAGGTTTAAATAAAGAAACTCTAAACATTCAGTTACAGGGTGTAGATAATTTAAAAACAAACATAAAATATAGTACTTCATCCATAATTAGATCAAGAATTAGTGATACTCAACATGAATTAACATTTTTATTATTCCAAGAAATTTCTTCACAATTGCCAGCAATTCCAATTGAAATAAAAAATATTTTCATTCCAAACAATATTATTTTAGCGGATCCTAAATTTTACTAACCTGCAGATATCGATATTTTATTAGGTGCTGAATGTTTCTACAGTTTCTTAGGGTCAGGTAAAATTCAAATCAAGAAACCTTCAGTTTCTCTGTGCGAAACCGAACTTGGCTGGATAGTTGTGGGTTCAATTTCTAATCAGCTAAATTCAAAATGCCCTCCTAAGATTTCATGTAATTTTATTAAATACGAAACTTTACCATTACTTTGGGAAATAGACGGTAAACACCCTTCAAAAAAATTACTTTCAGAGGAAGAACAAGCGTGTGAAAATCATTTTATGAACAATACTAAACGTGATAAATCTGGTCGTTATATAGTAAAACTACCTTTTAACGAAAATCAACAACTTCTTGGAAATTCATATAATTCAGCATTCCAACGTTTTCTGTCTCTTGAGAAAAAATTTGAACGAAATCATGAATTAAAAAATCAATACGTGGACTGTATGCAGGGATATATTGATCAATGTCACATGTTCTTGGCGCCTGACAAAATAGATCATAATCAAGGATATTACTTGCCACATCATGCTGTCATAAAAAATCAAAGTTTAACAACAAAAACTAGAGTAGTTTTTGATGGATCTGCAAAGACTTCCACTGGCATTTCTCTAAATGATGCACTTATGGTTGGTCCAAATATTCAGGAGGAGCTATTTTCTATTGTAATTCGTTTTAGATGTTTTTTATATGTATTTACCGCGGATATACAGCAAATGAATAGGCAAATTCGAGTAGATATAAAAAAACTGTCAATTTGAAAAAAAATTATGGCGTAAAAGTTCCAGTGAACCAATTCGGACATACTATTTAAACACGGTTACATTCGGTACCGCATGTGCACCTTTTTTAGCCGTGCGCACTTTAAAACAATTGGCCAGAGACGAATCTGATAAATTTCCTGGCGCAAGTAACGTTTTGTAAAATGACTTTTATGTAGACGATCTTTTAAGTGGTGCCCAAAACTTTGAAGATGCATTAAAATTAAAAAATGAATTAATTCAACTTTTACAGAAAGGGGGCTTTCATTTACGTAAGTGGAGTGCTAATTGCCAAGAACTAATTAGCGACATATCTGAAACTATGTCAGATTCCCACATGGTTTTAGACCCCACTAAAACAATTACAACGTTAGGGCTTTCGTGGAATCCTTCCAATGATTCACTTTCGTATAAGATAAACGTATCAAGAACTCATAAATCAAACACGAATAGATCAATATTGTAGCAAACTTCAAAATTATTTGATCCACTTGGGTTACTCGGTCCAGTCATTATTATAGCAAAAATTTTAATTCAAGATATTTGGAAAATAAATGGAACACGCCAGTACCAGATGAAATACAAAACAAGTGGTTAAACTTTCAAAATGATATCACACATCTTAATAAATTAAACATTCCAAGATGTGTCACAATTCCAGACACAATTGAAATTCAAATACACGGTTTTGCAGATGCCAGCGAAAAAGGCTATGGTGCTTGTCTCTATCTTCGTTCATCTAGCACTAAAGGTGAACATCTTACAACACTAATTTGTTCTAAGTCGCGCGTCGCTCCTCTCAAAAAAATAACTTTGCCACGGCTAGAGTTGTGCGCTGCAAATTTGTTAGGCCATTTATTTGATACAGTAAAAAAATCTCTTCGCATTCAAGTTAACAAGGTTTTCTTTTGGTCAGACTCTACTATTGTAATTAATTGGGTCAGAACACCACCACATACTTTAAAAACATTTGTAGCTTATCGTGTCGCAGAGATTCAAGCAATCAGTCAGGGACATCAATGGCAACATGTGCAGTCTAATCATAACCCAGCTGATTTTATTTCGCGTGGTCAGAATCCTATTGAATTTATAGAAAACAAAATGTGGTTTTATGGTCCGTCATGGCTTAATACAAATTCAGAATTGTGGCCTAAACAGTGTGCGTATACACAGGATGTCCCAGAAAAACGCTAATCTGAAGTAATTGTGTCATTAAAAATATTAGTCGCCAATGTAAATTTACTAGAGAAATACAGTCAATTAAAAAAGTTACAAAGGGTATTAGGTTACTGTATTAGATTTATTTACAATTCTAAACAAAAGGATAAATCAAAAAGATTATCAGGTGTACTTTCAGGTACAGAGCTTGATCTAGCTATGATTAAAATTATAAAACTAACGCAAGAAGAAGCTTTTTCAAAAGAAATTAGAGATTTGACACAAAACAAAAAAGTTAGTAACAAAAGTAGTCTTTTAAAATTAAATCCGTTCATTGATCAGGGACTCATTAAAGTAGGAGGCAGGCTCACACATTCGGATTTGTGTGATTCACAGAAATATCCTATTATATTACCAAAGGGGCATCATATAACAAAACTTATCATTTGTTCTATACACATCGCGCGCTTTCACCCTGGTTTAAATGCAACTTTGTATGGAGTAAGAGAAGTTTACTGGCCAATCGATGGTCGAAATGCAACTCGCCATATCTTAAGACAATGCGTCAAGTGTTTCAAAGCCAAACCTCGCGAATTTAACTATATCATGGGATCATTACCAAAAGAACGAACATCTTTTACGCGGCCTTTTACGCATACAGGTAATGACTATTGTGGACCTTTCTATATTAAAGAAAAGTCATTTAGAAATAGAGGTAAAATAAAAACATATGTTGCTATATTTATTTGTTTTTCAACAAAAGCCGTTCACTTAGAGCTAGTGAGCGATTTAAGTACAGATGCATCTATGTCTGTGTTAAAACGGTTTTTTGCACGCAGAGGCATGGCCAGTTCAATGCACTCTGATAACGCTACAAATTTTGTCGGAGCAAAAAATTAAATCAAGGGTATGTATAAATATATTCAAGAATAGAAAATAGTGACGAAACTCGAAATTTTTTTAGCAAGAATAGAGTGACCTGGCATTTTATTCCACCCAGAGCTCCACATCACGGTGGTCTTTGGGAAGCAGCCGTAAAATCTTTTAAAACACATTTCATACGGGTAGCAGGAAATACACTTTTAACATATAAACAATTAAATACGTATGTAGTTGAAATTGAGGCAATATTAAACTCACGTTCTATTTCCACAATTTCCTCTGATCCGAACGATATCCTTCCTTTGACACCAGCTCATTTCTTAATTGGTAATTCTTTGACAAGTCTACCAGAACAAAACATTCGTCAAATTCCTGCCAACCATGTAACCTGTTGGCAGCATGCTCAAAAAATGAAGCAGCACTTTTGGGACAGATGGTATCGTGAATATCTGAATGAACTAATATCTCGCAGCAAATGGAATAAAGAAGGTGATCCGGAAGTAATCAAGATTGGCACTGTAGTAGTAATGATAGAAGACAACTTACCACCTATGATGTGGAAACTTGGACGTATTACTGAACAGCATCCAGGAAAGGACGGTATTGTACGAACAGTTACCGTGAAAAACGCTCACAATGTTGTAAAAAGATCCTTAAAACATGTATATCCATTACCAGTATAAACATTCATATTAATTGATATTGTTTTAGATTAGGACTATAGTTAATTTAAAAATGTTCTTCTATTTGTAGTTAAGTGTAGGAAATTTTTGATTTGTACTATTATTATTTTTTAAATTACATAATTACTTGTTTTGAACATGACTGTTCAAAGGGGTGCGGCATGTTACGTCCTAACATTTATTCTTAGTTAAAGCAGACGTATTTTGTTTACCTGTTTACTTAAGTTTTATGAAATAGACTAATTTGGGAAAATCCGAATTCCAAGGTAGATAATTACCCACCGTAATTTGCGGAATGATCCAAGGTATCCTGGATTATCTAGGAATTATTACCTGATATATTTAGAGAAGCTTAGGATTCGGAATTTCTTATTTACTGCATCAACCATTTTATGGTAACTAATCCTAAGGGCAGTATAAAAGCCCAAATCTGTACATATCTCACACTTACTTACGAACTTCCTTTAGAGATAGTCACTAGTGGTCAACACATACTTGTAAATATAGTTAAGTGCAACATCTGAAACAATTGTATTTTTTTCCAAGATCTCCGAACCAAGAGACATTTCAATTAGCATATACTGCAAACTATGAATTAAAAACCATTGTGAAAGTCTTGTAAATTAATATATATCATACAAAACAAAATATACATATACTGAATTTCTGAAATATGTTGTTTGAAGACAGACGCTTGGGACTGTTATTTATGCACATATATGTGATTTAAATTATAAAAATTTTAAATTCCTGAAATATAGTGTAGATACATGGGGGCTATTTAAATGATTTGACTGATTTAATACACTATTTCACCTTATTCACGCTAACAGTTGCTGATGCTATTAAATTAAATTATGGTCAAAACAAATTAATGCAATATGGTAAATATCCATTATTAAGGGGTATGTACTGTATTATCATTAGAATATACCGCAAACTATGATTTTAATATTTATTTAAATCATAATATTTTTAAATTGTCGAAATGGTGTTTTAGAATAGACACACGAGGGTCGCGCATATGTATAATTTAGATAATTTGTGTGATTTAACACAGTGTTTCACACTAACAATTGCATATATATTATAATTGAATTTAACAAAATATGGCTAATCCTCTGTTAGTTGTGGTGGTAGCTTTCATGGTGGTGTCTCAAACATGCGCACTATCATAGAATGCAGTCATAAGGGATGAAGTTCACTACAAGATCTGAATATGTGAAAGGGGGTTCAGAAAGTTACAAAAGCTGATGCGGAGTCAAATCCTCATTCGTTTTCGTGAACAGTTGTTGTATCTAGTTCTACCTGGTTTAGTGCTTGTGTTTAGTGTCTCTTCTGGATATAATGGAGGTAAATCAGTGCTGCAATGGTTACACCTGAACCAAGACGCAACATTCAACGGTGTTATGTCGCAAAATATACAACTGTGGTGTTATTCACGCATATAAAAAGCGGCAATAGACATTCTATGTCCGCGATACTGCATCAGTCAGCTAAAACAGTGGTGGTGCAAAAAGATCAATGTGACTACAACACAACGGAGGTGGTTCCCGACGTTTCAGTGCCGGTTTTAAAGAACACAAAAGTCCCAGTGCTAACACCCTTACCTACCCAGGCATCTTGGTAGACATGATAAATTTTAAACCTATTCCAACATTATTTAATTAAAACATTTACAACAATTACTTAATAGCTACTTATCGAAGGGCAAATCGGCGATGCTCCAGCAGGTTCCAGTGATACAACTCAAGAACAACACAGTGCAATCAATATTGCGAGTGCTGTGACCACAGATGGCTGGCTTACGTGGTACACAGGCTACAGCAACAATGATTTTTTTTAAATTAAACACTGATTTAGTTTGTGTAATATATCTCACAATCATCAAATCGAAGTTTTAATTTTCATCACTGTCAATTTTTACAAAAACTGTTTAGAACTTATTCATCAAATCTAGCTACGGCAATTGTGTGTGTATGTGTAACTTAAAGAATAACACTCACGCGCGCACACACACACACGCAAGCTTTATTTGTTTGTTTATTTTTTGGTACTGTGACGTTCCTACGTCGCGATTCCAGTACGACGCGGTGTCACTGTGACGCCTGAGCTGCGGTGGCGGTAACCTCGGGCGCCGGTTTCTGTTTACAGTGAAGAAACACCACTACTCGGGCGGCTACAGTGAAGACACGGTATGTCCAGAGGGTCGTGAGGGAAGAGTTAGACTCATCCAGGAATAAAAGTCAGAACAAATACATATATATTACAATAAACCTAGTATACAAAACTAATACGGTTGGTAGCGGAATAAGCAACTACAAAGTCAGCTGAACGGTTACAAGCATGCAATACAAGCGGTTAATATATGCTAAATGCGAAACCAAGTAAGAGGAAGCGATCAAGCGAGCAAAGCAAAAAAACTAAATTTTAAAACTAAAGACTTGGCCACTATCTAAAATATATACATATATAAAAAACGAAATACAATGATACAGCTCCTCCCCTGGAATGCACGGCCGGACAGCTGAAAAGAAATAAGTACTTATTAGTCACGACCCACGTTTCAACTTATAGGAGGATGTTCTTCTATGACCTGAAGGCGTGGTGAGGTAAAGTCACCGGAAATGCAACAGCGGCTCCACCCACACCGTGGTACAGTAAGCGACGGTAAATAACGGCCCACGTTTCAGCTTATAGGACGGAATCCTATCAACTGAACGCGTGGTGAGGTAAAGTCACCGGAGTATGCAACAGCGACTCTACCCACGCCGTGGTACAGTAAGCGACGGTAAAGAACGGCCCACGTTTCAGCTTATAGGACGGAATCCTATCAACTGAACGCGTGGTGAGGTAAAGTCACCGGAGTATGCAACAGCGACTCTACCCACGCCGTGGTACAGCAAACAACGGTAAATAACGGCCCACGTTTCAGTTTATAGAACGGAATCCTATCAACTGAACGCGTGGTAAGGTAAAGTCACCGGAGTATGCAACAGCGACTCTACCCACGCCGTGGTACAGTAAACAAGCTGGAAGACAAAGTATGATTAGTACTCAACTAATAGCGGCCAAGTTTTCCCTAACAACCTCTTACTCACTTCCTCTGCTGGTCACGTCTAGTTGGCACGAGCGGTCGGCTGGTACTGACTCTGCAGTGCTCACCTTATAAATGTATCAGTCTTCTTTTTCACGGTTTTTTCGCGGTCGCGAACTGTAGTTTTGAGCTGATGGCGATGTTCTCGAAGGATCTCAGGGCGGCTAATGGTTCGGGAACCAATCTAGGTTGCCAGAGACGAGGTGGTGGTTTGGTAAAAGTTGGGCGCCAGGAATATGTTGAAATATTCCAAAGTAAAAACGGAAAAATCGTGCCTAGAAGCGGCGTAGTAAGAGTTTCTAGGCGTAGGTCGAAGAATATAGCGAAGCAACAAATCGTAGAATGCACAGGCGAAGAAAATAACGAAGCGAAACGAAGTGGAGCGTAGATATAAATAGATAATATATTCGAAGCACTGGTGAAGATAGAAAATATAGCTATAAACTCCCTCATAGGTCGGCTGGTAATGTTTCTTCTTTGTCGGTAGGCTGGGTTGGTCCAGGAGTCGCGGTGGGGCAGTTCGTAGCCTAGAATTTTTCAGGGTGATTCCCTGATAGCTGCGTTTTTTCGTGACCTCAAACAGTACAAGGCGTCAGGCAAGGTTAGATCCTAACTAACGTTTGGGTCATTCCTTGTTAGAATCCGCATGGTTTTCTTTAATTCTTGGACCCGTCTCTCCACCGGGTTAGCGTGTTGGTTTTCTACGGCTACATGTAGAAGCTATATGCCGTTCTCGGTGCAGTATCTCTCGATGCGGTTGTTCATAAACGCGTTTCCTTGATCTGCTATAATTTTCCTCGGGGGACCGAACCGGCTGATTATATCATTTTGTATAAATGTGTTTATTTCCAGAGCTGTGATGTTTGGCACTGCTTTTGCTTCCACCCATTTTGAGTAAATATCCTCACACATTAGAATGTATCTGTTTTTATTTCGAGTCTCAGGATACGGCCCGAGCGTATCTAAGCTAATGGTGTGGAAGGGTCCTGTAGCTAAGTGCGCATAGAGCGGAGCGGAGGGCTGAATTTGGCGTGATTTTTGTACGGCGCAGATGAGGCAATTCTTGATGTAGGCGCCTATGTGGGTGGCCATATGGGGCTAGTAGAAGTCCTAACGTATATTTCGAAGGGTCTCATCCCGTCCGGGGTGAGCGAATTCAGGTGCGTCGTGATACCGGTAGCACACTCTGGCATATTGACTTCGGGGGACGACGATTTTTGGGCCAGCGAGGGTTCTACGTTTAAAGAAGCAGTCTTCCACGACATGTTTGTGGAAGAAATCGTGCTCCTCTCGGTCGTGTGGCCTTGTTGTGTTGAGTCGTTCCCATTCGTGGATGCGGGCGGTTATCTTAGGTGATCGCCGCTGGGCGGCTCGAATAGTGTCGAAGATGCTTCCTCCCTGGATCTGCTTGATGCCGGTGATAGGTCGGGCTTCGAATGCGGGGGGCGTAAGGTTTTCGTGGCCGAGAAGTTCCTTTTGACCTATGTGTTCAGGGTTTCGGCTTAGGTAATCGGCCAATTCGTTATTTTTGCCGGGAGTATGTTCGACGTCGAACCTGTATGCCTGGAGGAGTAGCGACCAGCGTGTAAGCTTGCTTCTCCCGTCTTTATTTCGGTCGAGCCATGTGAGGGCGCGACTATCTGTCCGCAAAATGAATTTTGTATCCTCTATGTAATGGGTATACTGTTTAATTGCCCAGACGACGGCGAAGGCATCTATATATAGCATATATCATTGATGTGATATATTTTTTTATGCTTTGGTGAGTGTGGCACTGGCGTAGGAGATGATATGTTTCTCTTGGTTGTCACCATACTGGAAAAGTACGGCACCGAGTCCGCTGAGGCTGCCGTCTGTTTGCAGAATAAAGATCTTTTTGTAGTCCGGTCGGTGGAGCTCGAGGGGGCCCTCGACGGAGCGTTTGATTTCTTCGAATGCTTGTTGATGCTCGGGGGTCCATTTAAATTTGTCTCCTTTCTGTAAAAGTTTGGTTAAGGGCTGTATTGTGGTGGATACCCGGGGGAGGTACTCTCGAATCCAGTTTAGCGTTCCTAGCAAACTCTGGAGTTGCTTCTTTGTTCCGGGTACCGGGAAGTTCTTTAAGTTAAGGACGTGTTTGTCCAGAGGCGTAATCGAGGAACCTTTGATATGGTGACTCAGGTAATCAAGTTCCTGTACAGCGAATGAATATTTAGTAGGAGATACCTTGAGGTAATGGTTTTGCAAGCGTTCGAGAACTTTCCGTAAGTGACCAAGATGTTCCTCCAGGGTGACGCTATACACTAAGATGTCGTCGAGATATACTTTACAGAACTTATGTAGGTACCCGACGAGGACATCGTTCGCCATGAATCTTTCGAACGTTCCTGGGGCGTTCTTGAGTCCAAAGGGAAGAACGTTAAATTCGTAAATTGCCCCGCCCGGAGTGGCGAAAGCGGAATATTTCTTTGATACCTCGTCGACCGGAATCTGCCAGTACCCTGCTTTTAGGTCGATGAGGGAGTACACTCGCGCATTTCCAAGGTCTTTCAGATTTTCCTCGATTTTGGGAAGGAAGGTAGGTTCATCGCGGGTGATACTATTCAGTCGGCAATAGTCGTACAAAATCTGGGGCTTTTTCTTTCGCGTTCTATTATCACTGGCGGAGAGCAGTAATTTGACACTGAAGGTCTGATCACGCCCGCCTGCAGCATTTCGTCAACTTGTTCATACATTACTTTTCGTTTTTCTGAACTGGTAGGATACGGCTTGATTTGGAATGGTTCGTCCTTGATGAGATGAATGTGGTGTTCTGTGGTGGCAGTAGTGGCCTGCCGTAATTCTTCGCTGAACACTTCGGCGAATTCGAGAATTAATGGGCGGATTTCCTCGCGTACTCACGCGGTTTGGGGGCGAAATTCTGGAGCTTGGTTTGTCTTACTTGAGTGTACACTGCGCTGATCCCAGTAGATTGTCTTGCGGTTCGTGGTGCCTAGATGCAGGCATTGACGTTGGAAGTCCATTGTTGCTTCTGTGTTTTTAAGGAACTCGAGTCCAAGGATACATTCCTCGGACAATTCTTGCACTAGGTTAAAGCGCACGGTAACGTGATAATCGTGGCTCATGGTAATGGTTTTCTGCGCTTCTCCAAAGCTGGTCACTTCACTTTGTCCGCACGATAACTGCAAGGTTTTTGTCGTCCGTTGATGGCGCGGTGGCGCAAATTTTGAGTGAAGGTAATTTTCACGCGCGCCGGTATCTATCAAGGCGGTGACGTGATCATCGTCCAGCGTGATTTGGAGTCGTGGTAGATTCGATGGGGCGATGGCTTGGCACGAAGTGGGTGTTTCCAGAAAAGCTTCTTCGATATTCGTCTCGGCGAATGGGTCGTTTTCGATTTCTAATGCGCGAATCCTGGCGGGGGTTTCGCGATCTTCTGGAGGGACGGTATCGCACTGATTTAATTCGGAGGCTCTTCGTAGGATGGGAGGACGTAAGGGCCTATTTGGGTGGTTCGGGCACAATCGATGTAAATGAGCTCCCCCGCAATATCGGCATGGCGATGAAGGGCGAATCGGGGAGCGGCGTAGGTTTCTTGCTCTCGGCATGTATCGTAGACGGTGATAGTTGTGTCTGTCGTGGTCACGATTCTCGTTGTATGCGCGAGCAGGGGCGTCACGCCTGTCACGTCTGGGTTTGTCTCTGGTACGTTCGTACTGTTTTGGGCGGTTGTAGTCGTCTCCATAGCGGTTTGGTCTATATCTGTCATTTTGTCCACGGATTTGCGCTAATTTTTGTTCTACTATGGCGGCTGCTTTTATGAGTTGTTCGAAGCTGGTAAAAAGTTCAAATGGGATGCGCGAACTTAGTTCAGGTTCTAATAGGTTCGCCACGGTTTGCACTTGTTCCACTTCTGGTACGTTTTCACCCAAACGGTCGAAGAGATTTCGCTTGGTCGCGATAAATGGTTCGGCTGGCTCTCCTTGCTTCTGATACTCACTATAGAGTTTGGTTTTTGCCGCAGACCTGGCGGTGACGGAGTCGTACTTTGATATGAATAACGATTCAAATCCGGCGTAATTTAGATGCACAGAATAGTACGGTTTGAACCAACGTCGCGCGTCATCGAACAGTCGTTCGGCAGCGATGCTCAGCTTCTCGTCATCATCTATGATTTGGTATCGTATGAGATAAGCCTGTAGCTTATTCAAAAAGAGATGGGGGTCTTCATTCAGGTTTTCGTGGAATTTTACTAGGCATTTCGATCGCGGACGGACGGCTTGCCCTAACACTTGTACTAGGGTGGCTAGTAGCTGGTTAGTTGTTGGATCGGCGGTAGCTGGTGTGGCACTAGCACTCGCGGACACTTGGCCTGGCAGGGGATGGTGAGGCCTACGCGGTAGCGGTGTTGCTGGTTCCTCTAGGATTGTGTTGGCTAATATGTCCATAGTCGCGACGATTTTTTCGTCGGCTTGGATACTCGAGTTTAGTATGCGCGTACGTTCCATCACGGGTTTGTGGAGTTGCACTCGGTTTCTGTTGTTTCTGTAGGCTTAGGAATCTCACGTTGTTCCTGGGATTTTTTCACAAAGTCCAATAGCTGCGATAAGCAAATGCTATTTTCGAAACACGCTTCTTCTTCGGCGTCGGTGTAGGAGGTAGACGTGGCGTCCATAAATTTTTTGCACTTTTTCTGAATCCGTGAAATATTTCGCGGTTTTTCGATTGACTTTTTGACTTCGGCGGAAAATTCGCGGGTTGACTTTTTCCTCGCGGTTGACTTTTCCTCGCGGTTTCGCGGTTGACTTTTCGCGCACTTAGTCCTTGCTGTTCACTGTTCGCACCTCGCTCTAGCCCCACGTTCCGGGCGACATATAAACGTATCAGTCATGTTGAAATATTCCAAAGTAAAAACGGAAAAATCGTGCCTAGAAGCGGCGTAGTAAGAGTTTCTAGGCGTAGATCGAAGAATATAGCGAAACACTAAATCGTAGAATGCACAGGCGAAGAAAATAACGAAGCGAAACGAAGTGTAGCGTAGAAATAAATAGATAATATCGAAGCACTGGTGAAGATAGAAAATATAGCTGGCGAAGCGACGTGTTGCACTAATTGATGCTCAAAGGAGCTTGTAGAAATTTGCCAAAGGGCACTTGCACTATTCACACACTATAACGGCGTCTCGAAGTTCACTCGATGGAGCACGGAGAGCGACTGATGCTGAGGGCTCTGAAAGCGCGTTTTAACCCCTCAGGGGTGCTGGTTGAGTATATCTGGCCGGTTTAACCAATGGGGAGGCTCGGAATGGTTGGTGTGTCCTGATTGGCCCGTTGGCCAGATATAACCCCGGGAAACGAGCAAAACTCGAGAGCACTGCTCAGCAGCGCTCATTTCGACTTGAAACTCGCACAAAGCAAGATCTATAACAACCTCGCTAGGTCTTAACGTCGTGGCAGCGGAGTGGCGGAAGACTTGCGCAGAAGGCCGCTACTTTGCTTCGGATGGCTGGTGCGGAACAGGACTGGTCTCGATGCTGGCGGCTCAGGAACTAAATCTTCCACTTGAAGTTGGAAAGGCCTAATGCTGGTTCGGAAGTGGCGATTGCGCACTGGACGGTTTTCGGACTTTGCTATTTTACTCGAATGCCACTTTTGAACGATATTCAATTTTGTGGACTTGTAAAATTTCCGGTTCGTCCACTTAGCGACGGTTGACTTACTTGTCAGGAACACTGGAGACACGACTGGTTCGTCTGGTACTAAATCTGGTGTCTAGCGAGCCTTTCTTGGTGAAACGGTGTCGCTTGCGCACTAGACAGTCGGCAGATCTGCTGGGCAGACTACTGGATACGACGTTGCTCTCGGTGTGGGCCAGGACAGGTACAGAATTTTCTAAGTTTCAAAATATCGCTCTTGACTCGGAATCGGAAGCGCTGGATCGAGCGCGTATTCTACGTCACTTCTCCACAGCGGCAGAGTCTTCGATGCGCGGTTCGATGCGCATTCTATTCTCGCGGTTTCCCTCGCGTTAGCTGAAGTTCGAGTGTCGGCCGGCTTTCATGTATTATACGGGGCGGTGAAAAATCACTTCAGTTATATTAAACATACTAAATCAGTGTTTAATTTTAAAAAATCATTGTTGCTGTAGCCTGTGTACCACGTAAGCCAGCCATCTGTGGTCACAGCACTCGCGATATTGATTGCACTGTGTTGTTCTTGGGTTGTACCACGGGAACCTGCTGGAGCATCGCCGATTTGCCGTTCGATAAGTAGCTGTTGAGTAATTGTTGTAAATGTTTTAATTAAATAATGTTGGAATAAGTTTAAAATTTATCATGTCTACCAAGATGCCTGGGTAGGTAAGGGTGGGACTTTTGTGTTCTCTATAACCAGCACTGAAACGTTGGGAACCACATCCGTTGTGTTGTAAGCACAATGACCTTTTTGCACCACCACTGTTTTAGCTGATCGCGGACATAGAATGTCTATTACCGCTCTTTACATGCGTGAATAACACCACAGTTGTATATTTTGCACTAAACCAGGTAGAACTAGATACAACCACTGTTCACGAAAACGAATGAGGAATTGATTCCGCATCAACTTTTGTAACTTTCTGAACCCCCTTACACAAATTCAGATCTTGCAGTGAACTTCATCCCTTATGACTGCATTCTATGATAGTGCGCATGTTTGAGACACTACCATGAAAGCTACCACCACAACTAACAGAGGGTTAGCCATATTTTGTTAAATTCAATTATAACATATATGTAATTGTTAGTGTGAAACACTGTGTTAAATCACACAAATTATCTAAATTATACATATGCTCGTGTGTCTATTCTAAAACACCATTTCGACAATTTAAAAATATTATGATTTAAATGAATATTAAAATCATAGTTTGCCGCATATTCTAATGATAATACAGTACATACACCTTAATAATGGATATTTACCATATTGCATTAATTTGTTTTGGCCATAATTTAATTTAATAGCATCAGCAACTGTTAGCGTGAATAAGGTAAAATGGTGTATTAAATCACTCAAATCATTTAAATAATAGCCCCCATGTATCTACACTGTATTTCAGGAATTTAAAATTTTTGTAATTTAAATCACATATGTGCATAAATAACAATCCCAAGCGCCTATCTTAAAACAACATATTTCAGAAATTCATAATTTAAATGAATTGTAACGTTAAAAATTAACATCTTTATTATTTTAATTAAGTACAACCGTAGGCAACCATTAATTCAATACTTTATGGTCTTTTAATAATAGTTTCTGGCGTATATATTTGAAATGTACATCGCAACGTTTTTGCGAGTTGGAACAAAAGAGCGGAGCCGATAAAAAGATTACTTTTCGGGTCTTCGAGAATAGTTGAATCAATCAGCAGGTGTAATTTTTACAAATTTTCCTTTTAAACAAATTAATTGTTTCCTTGGGATATTAGGAAATTGTATCATTATTAACTGTGCCTATTTCGTTTGGAACGGTGTTAAAAGTGCATAGTTTCGGCTATATTGCTGGATTTTACTGCATCTGCATTCGACCCACGTGGTTAACAACTATATCAGCTATTACATAAAGAATAGCCCACTATCAAGCCACTCTTCAACGACGTAAGTTATTTTACTGTTTCTTGTTATCGGATTATTATTAATTACGGTGTAAATTCCCAATTTTAGGGCTTTAAATGCGTAGTGCATCCGCTGCAGCATTATTGCAAGTACTATTATTTCCACCAATAAGCTCTTGCATTACGGAAGAGAATACTGTTGATGTCTACAGTGCATTTGGGATATATATGGGAAAGTTGCAGTATACCGGCTGTCCGTAGTATACCGGCTGTCCGTAGTATACCGGCTGTCCTTCAATACCAAGCCGCCATTTTGTAGTCCAACTTCTGGTGACGTCCACAGAGATCAACGAACAGATAAGCTGTAGTTTTAAGACTTTTATCCTCCTCTTACGTAATAACAACGAATATTTTGTATTTTTTTCTATATTTAAATTCGTATGTAGTTTTCATAGAAACCTTGGGTAATTCTAATCATTAACTGGTTATTTAGGTTGTACAATACAAGGTGTTTGATATATTAAAGAAATTTTGTGCGCCACCCGTGATCACGAGCGGTTATACGATATTTTCTTCCTCACTATAATAATATTACTAATAGATATACATTTTCTTTATTTTGTTGCCGCTAATTATAATATACTTATTGTTGTATGTTTAATGCATATTTTTTTTCCCGTTGCATACTTGCTATTATTTAAAGTAAATGTACTTAAATTCTTGTAACCAGGTTTTAAGTGACTTAAGAAACGCTAGCGTCAATTGTTTTGGTTACTGGCGCCCTGAATGACAAAAGGTCCAACTATTGTCGTTCTAAATTTAACTCACGACCAGCTCCGACTAAGAGTTAGCTGGCGTTTCTGCCCAAAGACCTTAAGGACACCCCAAGATCGAGTATTCTTTTTTTTAATTATCAATGGATATTAGTATATTTTACTCATAAAATAAAACGTGGCAAGAAATTTGACGCCCAACGTGCTGGCCCGGGGAAAAATAAAAAGATATAGAAAAGAAAACAATTTTTTTTATATTTCAGTT
Organism: Monochamus saltuarius; assembly: GCA_025584915.1. Taxonomy (NCBI): domain Eukaryota; kingdom Metazoa; phylum Arthropoda; class Insecta; order Coleoptera; family Cerambycidae; genus Monochamus; species Monochamus saltuarius. The sequence goes on along the minus strand of CM046721.1, from coordinate 43,048,433 downwards.
TTCTGCAAGATATATATTTCTATGTATACAGCTTATCCGTTGTTTAGCAGGAAGTTGCGATAACAGTATTTAGTATAAGTTGTCATTTTTGTATTCATTGGCGTCGCGACGTAATAGACGTCTCATATTGCCAATGATATTATAGTTATTGATTTTAAGTATAGTTAAATAGGTATAGGTAGCATATTTAAATGTAGATTTAATTTAAATAATAATTTTAGAAGCCGTTATATTGCAACAATTACCTCTGTTATACGACGCCTTTGGACGCCTAGCGTCGTTGGTTTAAAATACGTATATTTCTACTTTTAAATTAATTTTCAGGTATATTTGATATAAATTGTCGATCTTTATATTTGATAGAATTTCGATATATTTTTATTTTCTTAATAGTCTAGTTATAATTTATACAAATTTTAGGTACTATTTAGTAATCTTTGGCATAACTTAAAAAGAAAAAGAATTTCGGGAATTTTGATAAAATTTCATTATTTACGCTTCATTGAATAATTTAATAATGTCGTAAGTTTATTTTTTTTAGGCATTGCTGTTATAAAATCGCTAGTATTTGCTAAAGTTTAATTTTATAGTTAAAATTTGGGTTATAGTTAAGCACATTTAAAGTTGTAGTCCTAAAGCGTTTAGAGCAACACTCATTTATTTTTAGATCTTTATTATTGCCTTGCCGGTTGATTAAATTTTTTTTCCTAATACTATAATTTTGGTTGTAGAGTTAAATAAAGATAAATAAACAAAAATGGATTTGAAATATGAAATAAATAGGTTAGATAAAGATGAATTAACATATGAACTGGCCTTTCGTGGTATAACTGATAAGAAAACTGTAGATGACATGCGGAAATGCTTGCGTGCAATTTTACGTTTGGAAAAGACCGGCTCTTCTCTCAAATATCCCAAGTATCCATTTACTTTTGAGGAAGATGCTAATTACATAACAACTAAAATTCAGGAATTGCTAGTATCCATAGAGAGTTTTACTGATAGTGAAGATAGTGCCTTATTTTCAAAAATTTCATCTAAGCTTGTACATATATTTAGAAGAGCTGAGCGAGCTAAATCTAAAACGGATGCAGAACATACACAGCGTTCGAATTTTATGTTAGAAATTTTGAATTTACAAAGTCAGTTAAAGTCTAAATTGAAAAAAATTAAACGTATGAGTCGTAACTTAGATTTACCAATGGAACTTACTACTATCATGTCCTCCACAAATCTTTCATCTGATTCAAGTAGTAGCAGTTCAGATGAATCCGATGTTGTCAGTAAGGCAGCACCGATTGTAGCTTGTTCTAGTAATTCAATGAAGTCGGTACCGGTTTCGAAATGGAACGTGAGTAAATTTTCAGGTGAAAACCTTAACTTATCTTTAAATGCCTTTCTGGAAAACGTAGATGAACTTCGTATTTCTCGGAATGTAACTGAAACTCAACTTTTAAATTCTGCTAGCGAATTATTTTTGGGAAAAGCTTTGATATGGTTTCGTTCAATTCGAAGTAAGATACAATCTTGGTCTCAACTGGTAGATGAACTACGTATTCAGTTTCAGCCGCCTCGGTTCAATGAAAAATTGTTAAAGGAAATTAAACAGCGAACGCAAGGTTTTGAAGAATCTATAGGTATTTATATTGCAGTAATGAATAACATGTTTAATCGTTTAACTATATCCGTTACTGAAGATGTTCGGTTAAAAATAATTCTACCGAATCTCGCACCATTTTACCAGAGTCAGTTAAGTTTAATCGAAATTACCTCTATAAATCAATTATTAACATTAGGTCGAAAATTAGAAGCACATAAAGAATCAATCGAATCTTTCGTACCTCCACCCAGAAATAGGTCCTCATTAATGGAGCCTGATTTAGCATACGTGTATACAGATACCGAGAGACCTTCGACATCTGCTGGTGTTAATGAGCTTGTCTGTTGGAATTGTAAGTTATCTGGTCACAGATCACGTCAGTGCACTAGTTCCACTAAAAATAAACATTGTTTTCGGTGTGGCAATCCTGGTTATACAGTGCGAAGTTGTCCAAAATGTAGAAATCAGTCGGGAAACGCAAACCGGAGACGTTAGATGATCGTATAACGGCCTCCTCGTCGGTTGAAACGGTCAGTGGAACACAGTATACTCATTCTATGTTCAAACCAGATTCCTCTCAAATCGCCATTTTAGATTACATTTTAGCACATGCTGAGGGCGACGAGCGACCATATTTGGAGATATCAATTTTAGGTAGTAAAATGTTAGGTTTATTAGATTCCGGCGCAACTAATACTATTATCGGTGGTAAAGGTTGGAAAATTTTGAGTAACTTAAACCTCGAGTTAAATTCCAAAGATATAACTTCGTGTACAGTAGCTAATGGTAATAAATGTAATAGTATAGGTTCTTTGATCCTGCCCTTCCAACTTCAAGATCGAGTAAAGCTCATTAAAGTTTTAGTTATCCCATCGCTTTCTCATACACTCATTTTGGGAGCTGATTTCTGGAAAGCAATGGAAATTGTTCCTGATTTGCGGCACGGTGCGTGGAAATTTTCAGATAGTTGCGATAACTTTGTTGATTCCGTGGCCTTACAATCTCAAACTACCCTATCACCGTATGAATCGCAACAATTGCATGAGTTAATCGAAAAATCATTTTCTGAAATGGGTGACGAATTAGGATGTACCACTTTAATTGAGCATGAGATAAAAACTTCGTCTTCTCCAATTAAGCAGAGATACTATCCGGTTTCACCGATCATGCAGTCTCACATTGACAAAGAATTAGATAAATTAATATCTCAAGGCATTGTCGAGAAATCGAGTAGTCCCTGGTCATCACCTATTATACTTGTTAAAAAGAAAGATCAAAGTTATAGATTCTGCGTCGACTATCGGAAATTAAACCGAGTAAGTGAACGTGATGCTTACCCGTTACCTATGTATCTGCAACTTTGGACAAATTACGCGATGCTAGGTATCTATCTTCTTTAGATATAAAATCAGCGTATTTTCAGGTCCCTCTCTCAGAAGCTTCCCGTCCTTTAACCGCATTTACCATTCCAAATCGTGGATTATTTCAATTTAAGCGTTTACCTATGGGTTTAGCCAATTCTCCGGCAACATTCCAAAGATTGATTGATCGCGTCCTTGGTCCAGAACTCGAACCTCACGTCTTCGTCTATTTAGATGACATTATTATTGTCACACAGACCTTTGAAAAACATCTTTCTATTCTCGCAGAAGTTTTTAAACGCCTTAAAAATGCTAATCTGACATTGTCAAAAGAAAAATGTTTTTTCTGTAGACCAGAATTACGGTATCTTGGGTATGTCATTGACTGTAACGGATTACACGTGGATCCTGATAAAATTAAAGCCATCATAAATATTCCTCCTCCAACCAATATTTCAGAAGTTAGGAGAATCATTGGATTAGCCTCTTGGTACCGTAGATTTGTGCCAGATTTTTCTACCCTCACGGCACCTATTTCTAATCTACTCCGTAAAAATAAACCTTTCATTTGGGACGAACTATGTGATAATTCTTTTAAAGCATTGAAAGAACATTTAATTACCGCTCCCGTATTGTCATGCCCAAACTTTTCTCTTCCCTTCACGATACAAACAGATGCATCAGGTTTCGGCATTGGGGCAGTTTTAACACAACAACATCCTGAAGGTGAAAAGGTTATATGTTATCTTTCTCGTTCTCTCACTCGTCCGGAGCGCAATTATAGTACTACGGAACGCGAGTGCTTAGCTGTGTTGTGGGCAATCGAGAAACTTAGACCATATATTGAAGGCTCTAGGTTTACAGTGGTTACCGATCACTATAGCCTGGTGTGGTTAAATAATTTACAATCCCCTACCGGTCGACTTGCGCGATGGGCAATACGCCTACAACAATATGACTATGTTATTGTACATCGAAAAGGAAAGGAACACGTAGTTCCTGACACGTTATCTCGATCAGTCCCTATTATTGATACTATATCCATGTCTAACTCAGTCCCTCCAAAAATCGATAATTCATCTTCTAGTCTCCAATCATCAACGGAAGATAAGTGGTATAGCAAGATGAAAGTAAAAGTTACGGAAAATCCTCGAAAGTATTCTGCTTGGCGAGTATTAAATGAGAAACTCTATAAGCATGTGGATCCTCTATATCCTGAGCTGACTAGAGAGTATGATTGTTGGCGTGAAGTAATACCGCGTAACAGTCGTCAGAAATTAATTAATGATATCCATAATACTTTGTGCCATCCAGGAGTTTATAAGACTTTCCACAAGGTAAGCGAAGATTACTACTGGCCAAAAATGCGCAGCGATGTAGCATCCTTTGTTCGTCATTGCAGAACATGTCAATCTATTAAGCCTGAACAAAAACGTCCTGCAGGTCTTATGTTAAGTGCACAAACTAGTATTTCTCGTCCGTTTGAATTACTCTGTGCTGATCTGGTAGGCCCATTACCCAAATCTAAGGCGGGCTATCAGTATATTTTAGTCGTCGCCGACTGTTTTAGTAAATTTCCTCATATTTCCGTTGCGAACAGCAAAATCTCCTAATATCGTCAAATTAATAGAAGAACAAGTATTTCTTTTATTTGGAATTCCTAGAGCTATCATAGTAGATAATGGGGTGCAATTTAGGTCAAAAGAATTTGTAAAACTTATGAAGTTGTATAATGTCACAATTAAATATACTGCCTTGTATCATCCTCAAGCTAATCCTTGCGAGAGAATTAATAAAGTCTTAAAAACTATGTTACGTTCTTTAGTATCCGAAAATCATCGAGAATGGGATATTCATTTGGCAAAAGTTGGTTATTCTATTAGGTCAACGAAACATGAAGTTACCGGTTTTACGCCCAACTTTATTAATTTTGGTCGAGAAATTTCTTTAAAAGGTAAACCCTTGAATGATGAGGTCCCCATCCAATTTGATCGTTCTTTGATCAATGATCAACGTTCGACCGGATTTGCTCGTATCTATGCAGATGTAAAATGTCGATTAGCTAAAGCATATGAGCACAATAAAAAGTTTTATGATCTTCGTCGTAGAGCCACTCAATTCTTAGAAAATGAATTAGTCTGGAGACGTAACTATGTACTTTCTGATAAATCTCAGTATTATACTTCAAAACTCGCTCCTACATTTTTAGGTCCTTTTATCGTTGCTAAACGTATTTCGCCATGGACATACGAGCTAAAGGATTCAAATAATAAATATTGTGGAGTTTGGCATGCCAAAGATTTAAAAGCACACCCGCCTGAAGAATAGTGCTTATTAGTTTTAGATAGTTTAGCTATAAAAGATTTTATAGGATAAAATCTTAAAGTGAGGGGAGAATTTGTAACGTTAAAAATTAACATCTTTATTATTTTAATTAAGTACAACCGTAGGCAACCATTAATTCAATACTTTATGGTCTTTTAATAATAGTTTCTGGCGTATATATTTGAAATGTACATCGCAACGTTTTTGCGAGTTGGAACAAAAGAGCGGAGCCGATAAAAAGATTACTTTTCGGGTCTTCGAGAATAGTTGAATCAATCAGCAGGTGTAATTTTTACAAATTTTCCTTTTAAACAAATTAATTGTTTCCTTGGGATATTAGGAAATTGTATCATTATTAACTGTGCCTATTTCGTTTTGGAACGGTGTTAAAAGTGCATAGTTTCGGCTATATTGCTGGATTTTCTGCATCTGCATTCGACCCACGTGGTTAACAACTATATCAGCTATTACATAAAGAATAGCCCACTATCAAGCCACTCTTCAACGACGTAAGTTATTTTACTGTTTCTTGTTATCGGATTATTATTAATTACGGTGTAAATTCCCAATTTTAGGGCTTTAAATGCGTAGTGCATCCGCTGCAGCATTATTGCAAGTACTATTATTTCCACCAATAAGCTCTTGCATTACGGAAGCGAATACTGTTGATGTCTACAGTGCATTTGGGATATATTTGGGAAAGTTGCAGTATACCGGCTGTCCGTAGTATACCGGCTGTCCTTCAATACCAAGCCGCCATTTTGTAGTCCAACTTCTGGTGACGTCCACAGAGATCAACAAACAGATAAGCTGTAGTTTTAAGACTTTTATCCTCCTCTTACGTAATAACAACGAATATTTTGTATTTTTTTTCTATATTTAAATTCGTATGTAGTTTTCATAGAAACCTTGGGTAATTCTAATCATTAACTGGTTATTTAGGTTGTACAATACAAGGTGTTTGATATATTTAAGAAATTTTGTGCGCCACCCGTGATCACGAGCGGTTATACGATATTTTCTTCCTCACTATAATAATATTACTAATAGATATACATTTTCTTTCTTTGTTGCCGCTAATTATAATATACTTATTGTTGTATGTTTAATGCATATTTTTTTCCGTTGCATACTTGCTATTATTTAAAGTAAATGTACTTAAATTCTTGTAACCAGGTTTTAAGTGACTTAAGAAACGCTAGCGTCAATTGTTTTGGTTACTGGCGCCCTGAATGACAAAAGGTCCAACTATTGTCGTTCTAAATTTAACTCACGACCAGCTCCGACTAAGAGTTAGCTGGCGTTTCTGCCCAAAGACCTTAAGGACACCCCAAGATCGAGTATTCTTTTTTTTTAATTATCAATGGATATTAGTATATTTTACTCATAAAATAAAACGTGGCAGAATATTAAGTGAAGGTTTAGTAAATGATATGTAATGTGCTAAAGATGGTTGTTTATCTGAGTCCGTATATCCTAACAAAAATTAATGTTTTAAATTCCTAAAATGTAATAATAAAGCATCATTTAAAAGAAAATATCTATATGTTATGTGATAATAAAATGGCTACCAAGATGGCCGTTTCATATAATAATACTACAGTATAGGGAGACCAGTAGAAACACTCGGGCCGAAATAATAAGTCGCGCATAGCAGCTCGCGCATTCATTTCAAGCTGCAGAGACCTCAGTTTACATCCAACTCTGGCAGTGCGAACATCGGTTATACAGAGTCGTATTAAAGCAATATTTTGGGTCTGATCAAGGAACGAGTCGCTGCGTAGCAGTTAGATGTTTAAACATATCATCTATAAATAGTAATTTAAGCTTCTTTAAATTTCCTAAATACATAAATAAGTAATAAGTAATCTATAATATACTGTACAAACCATAAATGATATTTGACTGCTATTGCCTTACCAATTAACTTATTTCTTAAGTATAACATTGGAATATAAATACTTCTCATGAAAGTGAAGTTTCAAATATACATATTTATAACTTTCACAAATACAAATTTTTATTTTAGAGCAAAGTTCTGTGCAGTGACTTCTAATAGAGAGGATTTATTAGAAAAGCTGCTCAGGATTAGTAATAGTTCATACAAACTATGTCAAATACATTTTGAAAATAATATGTTTTCTAACGATTTGCGCAATAGATTACGCAGAGAGGCCGTTCCAATGTTTCCTGCACAAGACGGCTCATCTTCAAATTATGTAGATGATCATATTTCTTGTAGTCACTATAATGAGAGTAAGTCTCAAAACAAAATAATAAAAAATATTTTTTTTCCAAATTTACTTTTTACTGCACTTTTATCTCCAATTTAACAATTTTCAAAGTTAAGTAGGTAAACATAATTTTTCTGTTCTGAAAAATACTTCTGGTTTACATTTAAGACAAAAAAAATCATAATAAATTGTTTGTCCACTAAACAAATTTTAAATTGAAAAAAAATATATCCAAAAAAATTATTAATTATCACTAATAACAAAAAAAATAAGTAAATAAATAAAAATGTTTTGTAGTGCAATAATATATTTTTAAACTCTTTTTTTTAAAGAGGCCAAAGAAGTAAATCGAATTTTCACACTGTATGTTAGGAGCAGTAAGTGATAGTATATAATACATGTTGAATTATCCATTTATAACTGTATAATGAATTATTACATAATGTGGATAGATATAACGTAAACTTTCATGTGGAATAACTACGCTTTCACGACCAAATAAAAAATTCTTATTCCGGTCCTGATCACCGATTCTGTAAATTCCATCGGATGCGCTATTGCTCTCACATTTCGAGGTCACCGCAGAAAACTGAAGGTAGTTCAAAGTGCCGACAACGGAGTGAAACTGCTGGTCTACCTATGCTGTGATAATACCACATCCAAACCATATTTTTTGCTTAAAATTATATATAGGTATATGTATATTTTGTTTTGTATGGTGAACTAATATTATTTTACAAGACTTTCACGATGTATTTTAATTCATAGTTTGCAGTATATGCTAATGATAATACAGTACACACACCTGAATAATGGATATTTGCGGTAAATAGGACATTTTTTAACACCCCAAACAATCAACCATTTGGCTTAGCCGTAATTTAGTTGATTAATTTAATAAAATAATAATTACATCATTTAAGTTATACATATGTGTATATATAATAACCCAAATAGGTATATTTATATAATATACACCATATTTCAGTAATTTAAATTTTTTGTGGTTTAAACACATACCCAATGACAGTGTGAGAGGCAGTGTTTTAAATAATTTAAATTGCACTATGTGCATAAATAACAATTCTAAATGTCTATTCTAAAACATCATATCTCGAAAATTATAATTTAAATGCATATTAAATGAATGTTTTGTAAATGAGATTATTATTATTATTATACACTGTGGAAGAAAAGTATGGAATAAATTCATTATTTCTAAAACAACGAAGTTTCATAATTTTTTTAGAGGACGCAATTTTATTGTTTAGATGTGAGGGGGGGGTCAAAAAAAGCATAACTTGACGTTTGTGGGGTCGCAACCCTCCAACTTCGGCCGCCATCTTGGAAAAAGGGGGTTAATTGTTTTTAGCATTTATCAAGTAAATTTTTAGTCATACAAAAAAATTTTAAAAACATTTTTTATTGCAAATTGAATCCTCTACAAGTTTAGTCTAGTAACTTTTTGTTGTAAAATAAAAAATAACAAAGATATTAAAGAAAAACAATCAAAATTTTTGGACAAATATTCTTTTGGACGCCATAATTTATTTATTTTTTTATTTAAAAAAATGACATCAGAGCATAACAATATTGAAATGTTTATAATAAAAAATATTATTATAAAAATAATTAAAAACTATGCCATATCACTGATATAAATTTATACTTATCAGTAGGGAAAATTAGTGTTCACTTCACAGCGCTGTAAAACCCAAACTAATGAATATAATAAAAATAGTATATAATAAAAATTCTTCGTTGAAAACTACTCTACAAAAATTCTCTGATGTCATTTTTTTTCTAAATAAAAAAATAAATAAATTATGGCGTCCAAAAGAAAATTTGTCCAAAAATTTTGATTGTTTTTCTTTGATTATTATTATTATCTTTGTTATTTTTGATTTTACAACAAAAAGTTACTGGACTAATTGTAGAGGATTCAATTTGCAATAAAAAATGTTTTTTAAAAAATTTTGTATGACCAATAGTTTACCTGATAAATGCTAAAAACAATTTAACACCCTTTTCCAAGATGGCGGCCGAAGTTGGAGGGTTGTGACCCCACAAATTTCAAGTTAAGATTTTTTGACCCCCCCTTCACATCTAAACAATAAAATTGCGTTTTCTAATAAATGCAACCCCAAATGTAACTTCAATGGACTACTAATCAGAATTGACATCTGTCAACTGCAGCGTTTATTGGATCCGTTATTATTTTTTTCTCGGAAAGTTGAAGGAATAAAGTGTTGAAATTATATATTTTTGAATTCAGAAAGTTAAGCTCTACAAGAATCTGACGAAAAATATAGGGGTTCTATTTAAAAAAATATCCGATGATGTTATCACGCAAAAACAAATGAATGTCGGAAATGCGTTGATATAGAAAAAAGAGTCATTTTAAAAAGCAAAATCGACGGGTCCGAGGAAATTTCATGAAACTTCGTTGTTTTAGAAACAATTTATTAATTTATTCCATACTTTTCTTCCACACTGTATAATGTGTTCACATGTGTGTGCTAAAATGGGTGTTTTTAAGATCATGTGTAACTTGTTGTAAATGATGGCTTTCCATTGTAATGTGTACTAAATAGATCATTTTGTTTGTTTATTGTGTTTGTGAAATGTTGAACATGTAACTAAAAAAGTGCATGTGTTGGGGCATGTTTTTTTGTTTGTGTGATATGATTGGGGGCATAGTATACCAATAAGACAAATTCAGCGTGTGCTCTGTGTCATGGGAAATAATAATAAACAAAATGAATATGATGTGTATATTTTAAGTTCTGATGGTAAAACTAATATGTATCACATTTCACACAAAATTGCTTAAATTATTTTTTACCAGGAGCGTCGAACATGATGTTTGGGGCTTGACATCTGCACATATACAATATCCGACTTTCCACCGACTAATACAATAAGACATCATAACAACTTCTGCTTATACAATATAATAATTGGTAAAATACGTAAATGTATGTTGTTTATGTTTAAAACATCCAAGAACATAATATAACAAACAGAGACAAAACAGTTTTATGCTCCGCTTGTATAATACCTTAATCGCCATAGAGAAGTTGAGCTTAGTGGTATATAGGATATATATCATTTAAAATAAAACCAAATATATTATAAAATTATTTTTAATATGACATACATACGCCAATGTTATCTCCATACATATGTAATAGAAGTCTGAAGTTATACCCCGCTGGTAGATAAGCTTTAGGTATACAGAGAAATCTTAACCATAACTAACCTTTCCCAACAAATTATAGATCTTATTGTGTTTTTGACATTACGTATACAATTTCTTTGAGGTCATCAATTAAATGCAAATAATTAAATAAAAGTTTAAAAATCATGTATTTGTTTTACTCATAACACATAACATAAGACCAAAAAGATGAAAATAATTAATGCAATACATTTTATTAGTATAATAATGCTAAAACTATTGCAAGCAAATCAGATATTGTAAAATTATAACAAATTATTAAATACTTATTAGGTTTATTGTTACAGCATAGATAAACTTATTTCATATTGACCAAATTATGTAAACGTACACTGTTTATATACTTATAGTAACACAAAAACACACTATGTATGGGGGGTGAATTGGGGGAGAAATGGCAGTGTGCATAAAAATCGCTCCAAACTTGTTACTCGGGGGTTTTCGGGGATGCCGAATTCAATTCTGGCATTGGAATTACCCGAGGGAGCTCGGGGGCGGCTCTGTGGGGGTGCGCGGGGGGTGAATTGGGGAAGAAATGGCAGTATGTATGAAAATCGCTCCAAACTCGTTACTCGGGGGGTTTTCGGGGATGCCGAATTCAATTCTGGCATTGGAATTACCCAGGGGAGCTCGGGGGCGGCTCTACGGGGGTATCTGTGGGGTCATACTGGGGGGAAATTGCATCGTCCATGGGAAGCGCTCCAAACTCATGACTCGGGGGTTTTCGGGGATGCTGAATTCAATTCTGGCATTAGACTTCCTCGAGGGCGCTCGGGGGTGGCTCTGTGGGAAATGCTAAAGGAGAAAGTGAAAAATCACAAATTATGAAAATAATACTTTAATCAAATAACAAATATTCATTTCTCCCCAATCACCCCCAGATACCCCATAGAGCCACCCCCGAGCGCCCCCGGGGAAATCTAATGCTAGGATTGAATTCAGTATCCCCGAAAACCCCCGAGTAATGAGTTTGGAGTGCTTCCCATAGACTATGCAATTTGCCCCCCCCGGATACCCCCGCAGAGCCGCCCCTGAGCGCCCTCGGGTAATTCCAATGCCAGAATTAAATTTGGCATCCCCGAAAATCCCCGAGTAACGAGTTTGGAGCGATTTTCATGCACACTGCCATTTCTTCCCCAATTCACCCCCCGCGCATCCCCACAAAGCAACCCCCGTGCATCCCTGGGTAATTCTAATGCCAGAATCGAATTCGGCAGCTCCGAAAACCCCCGAGTAACGATTTCTGAGCGATTTTTCCGAGTTTCCAGTCGTTCCTATAATGGTGTAATCCATTTTCCGGCCCAGAAGGCAATTTAAAAAAAATGGCTAAACCAGACAATATAGACTTTTTTCCTGGGACCTTCCTGAACACAATGCAGAAAACCGCATCTCGATATCTGCTGTGCCTAAAAATTTCCGCTATTTTTCCTAACTTCCCTGAACTAGTAATATCTATTCTAAATTACAGAGTAAAGATGAACTAAATAGTTTGTTTTTTCCTAATATAAATAATTTCAGGCAACTTTTAAAAGATTTATACGTTTTACAAGATATAATATCCTCAGGTAAAAGATTATACATTTTGGGTCCGAGGTAAGAGTAACATTTTGTAAATTTTGCAGTATTTGGTTTAGGCACTTGGAAATAAGTTTCACGTTGTCTGGTGTTATAATCATGTTCTAAAGGTTTTAATTTGTTCCTGTTTCTATACAGGGTGAGTCAGTCATAATGTCATTAATTTTAACCACGTATTCGGGAGGCCTAGTAAAGGCAGAAAATCGAAAAAAATTTTTTACTCGACCTTTAAAAAAATAAACAAATCACCCTATAAAAATCAGTAACACGACGCTCCTGGTGCGCTACGAACTTTCTGATGACGCACCCATACGAGAATCGAATACCGTATCAAACCATCGATGCCACGTTTACATACATAATATCGTCTAACACATCAGCGTGTTATTCAAATTTACCTCCATTTAGCACTCTGCATTTCCCGCATTTCTCTCCCCCCAAATTTGTAGATCATGCCACACATTTGGAGGCAGTAGTTTGTTTATTTCGGTCTCACCTCACGTATTTGGCGTAAATTCATAACGCATAATTTTACGAATTTCGAATATGTGGAAATGGTAGTGTTATACGGAGAATGTTTACGAAATGCGACTGACCCTAATTTTATTAATAAAGTGCTATGGACGGATAAATGCAGTTTTACTTGAACTGTGAACTGTAAACAGGTTAGTGCCATACTACTTAAAAAACAATAAATTTCTAGGACTACAAACTGAATAATTAATTGTATTTACGAATAAAACTAAAAATTCATATTTATTTATAAAATGTAGTGAAAACGTAATATCAAAATTATTAAACTGTAATAACCTAACATTCGAAAACATTTATTTATTATCTACATTTGTTTTTATTAACAAATAAATCAATATTTAAGGAAAATTCATTCATGTATCTAGATTTAAAAAAATTGTTTTACTCCTTGTCGTTAAATAACAGTACAAAAACTAGGTAACTGGGTTATTGACCTAATAATACCGTAGGTCAAGATAAGCGGCGTGTCATTTCGGTCTTGGACAGTTTTCTGTCGACAACACGATGGTTTTTTTTTACTTAGTATTTAAACACTAAACACTTTTCAGCTTCTCTTAATAATTTACCCATTGGGTATAGGTTTTTTTATGTAATGTACGTAAATGGTTTATTACTGGGTTTATTATTAGACATGTTGGAGTGTTGTTGCAGTCATAACAGCTACATTTGCTCAGAGAAAAATCGACACGCGAGTGTACGGGTATCGTTTGATTGGGCCGTATTTTCTATCGGAAAACCTGAGTGGACCGCGTTACTTGCAATTTTTAATAGAATTATTTGATTTTATTGGATATTAACATTTTAAATTATTATTGGCTGAAGTTGAACTTAGCAAGAAAAAATGATATTCTAAAATAGTCAGTACAACCGTTTATTTGTGATGTCTAAAACCTAGGTAGGTAGGTACTCTATAGAAAAATATTACAACTTGACAACATTGCATCAGATCGACATCGAATTGAACTGTGAGCTGTAAACGACCAAGGCTGTCAGCCAGTGACAGTCTGAAAAGGGGGTTTAAATAATGATTTGAAAATATTTTTTTTCGGCGTAAATATGCATTTAGATTTTTTTTTAATCACGTATTCACATTATACTCATTATTACCTATCTCCTCTTAAAATTAATGACATTATGACTGACTCACCCTGTATTGCCTAGTTAAAATTCTAAAACAAAACAGTTTATTAATGCTTAATATAAAATTTTCAATTGGTTTGTATTGTAGTATTTTGCTAAGTATTTAAGTTTGTATATAACAAAACGCAACCTTAATTATATGTGCACAGTGGCGTAGCCAGAAATTAGACATGGGGGGGAAAGTATTTCAAACTAGATTTTTTTAATAAAAAAAATAATTTTTAAAAAATTGAAACATTAAAAAGTAAAAAAAAACAATCTCATCATAAACATGTAAATAATAAACAGGTACGTTTGATACCAAAATGATAAAAATAAAATTAGAACTTAGTTGCAGGTGAACCCTAATGTAAGGTGCAGTAGATCTAGTTCACTGACCGCATTGCTAAATCTTGGCGAATAGAGTGATTGCAGGTTTGTAGTGAGACATTACCTATATGACCCAACCAACCCAACCCATGGGGGGGGGTTCTGACCTCCAAACCTCCCCCCCCGTGGCTACACCACTGTATGTGCATCCCATTTTAGGTGTAGGTCAACGTGGACTCCAAGATATTTTATTGTGGATGCTTGATGGATTTCAACAATTCTTCCATCGACATCTATGTAAAGAAATTTGTATTGAGGTAAGTTAGATGAGTAAGAGGTAAAAGTAAGATAACGTGTCTTATTAGCGTTCACGGTTAACAGTCTACTGTCAAACCATTGTACCTACATATAATACTTGAGAAATCCATTTGTGCATTTTTTTAAGATTCTTCCAGTTATCTGCTTGATATATAACTGCAGTATCATCTGCAAAGCTTACTATATTCTCAGTTGTTTCTATTTGATATAGATCATTTAAAAATCAATTGAACAGCACTGGACCCAGTACTGTCCCTTGTGGGGTATTTGATCATCAGAAAGTCACTCATTGTATCATCTATTTTTATACATTGTTTCCTGTTAGATAACTTTCCACAGCTTATATGAGATTCCTCCATAAGATGCGTATGACTAACGGTGTCAAAAGCCTTCTTTAGGTCGACAAAAATGCAAAGAATTGGTATGTTTGAGTTAATATTTTGACTAATGATATTTATTAATTATAAAATTGCATCCTGTGTGAACTTTCCCTCGCTAAAACCAAATTGCTTGGTAGAAATTATTTTGTATCGGTTGACAATTTATAATTCTTTCTATAAGTGACTTAAAAATTTTTGCAAGATTTGACATTAAAGATATAGGTCTTCAGTTCGCTATATCAGATGCGCTTCTTGTTTTAAATATGGGGGTTACCATTGGCACTTTAAATGCGTCCGGACCCGGACATATACCATTCTCAAAGGACATGTTAATGATGTATACAAGAGGAGTTGATATTTCGGAGGCAATATATTTCAAGTGCTCAATTCTTATTCCATCCACCCCAGGAGATTGTTTTTTTTTATAATTTATTTTGGGCGGCTGCTTGTTGAATTTCTTTTTTGGATATCTTTTTCCATTTTTTCTCCAATATTAGTAAAAAACCCATTAAACGTTTTGACTATTTCTTTCTTTTCTCTAATTATGATATCTTTTTCATTTAATATGTCAGTAATAGTTGTTTTATTTTTAGTTTTATTAGTAATTTCATGTATTGATTTCCAAAGATCAGTTGAATTAGTTTTAATTTTTTCTATCTCTTTTTGATAGTAATTTTTTTGGCTTCATCAACAAGTCTTCCAAAAATATTTCTATATCTATTATATTTTCTTTTATTTTCCTCTGTATTGTTATTTTTCATTTTAATATATAGTAATTGTTTTGTTTCTACTTCATCAAAGAGTTGGTCATCCCCGGATTTCTTTTAATTTGTTTCTTATTTATTTTTATTTTATTAGTGCTGGTTTTTATATTATTTTGAATTTTTTCTATGACTACATTTGTAACCTCGTTCACATCTGATGAAAATACATCTAACCAAGTTTTCCTTTTAATGTTCTGTAATAATTTATTTTTGTCTACATATAATTTGTAATTATTTTCATTATGATGTTTTTTTTCGGTTTCAGGTACTATAATCTGTATAATTGTTGAAAAATGCTCTGTTACATCCGATTTCAATAATCTGGACTTGTATTGTCATGCATTAATAGCATCTTTAATAAAACAATGATCAAGGCATGTCTTTGATTCACCACAAATTCTTGTATATTTATTAATATATGAAATATAACCGTAGGCACTCATTAAATTTAAATATAGGTTAGTAATATCAGAATTATCTTTTTTTATTTCAATATTGAAATCTCCCATGATTATATGAACTTCATTTTTAGGTTTACAGCAAATTAAGTAGTCCTCCAGATATTCAGAAAATTAATTTTCGTCAGAATTAGGTGACCTGTACAATGAGGAGATAACAACTTAACCTCAGCTCAATGATTTTAATGTTATGTCGTAGAGTTACTATTTTATTTGTAAATGGAAGATTGTCTCTTACATACACCACATATTATAATTTCCAAAATTATACATTTCTTTATAACCTCTAATACTGAATAAAGATAAATTTTTACGTACACATGTTCATATGAAACAGTTTTAAGGTTAAGTTTATGCAATCTAATAAAGTATTTAGTTCATTAGGCATTCTAACTAACTCTGTATCAACATTTTCTAATTCGAACTGATTAATATAAGTATTCATTCTATTACACTAAAAAAAATTAATTTACTATAAATCTAAAAAAATTATACAATATTGTTACGTATTGTTAAAATATAACTGACAAACAAAACAAAATATTAACAAAATGTGTACAAAGCAAGGAAGGTGTCTAGTTATTTTTACGGCGGTTTGTGGACCTCAATATTTTCCTTTTCTTGGTGGGGTTTTTGTTAGCTCCACCTTCAACTGGTTGTTCTTCAGCGTCACTATCGCTGGTATTATTAGATATAGCTATTATTGCCCTTAGGAAGATTTAAGTCAGGTATTCTCAATTTTAATTCACTCACTGTAAAAGACTTGTCTCTGAATATTTTAATAGTGATTTTATTATGTAATTATCCATTGTGTTAAAACATCTGTTTTTTAAATTGTTTTAACTGTTTTATCACTTTTATATTGATTTTTTTTAACTAGTCATTTACAAAACTGGACTATTGCTTTGTTTTTGATGTGTGTAAGCATTGTGGTATGTGTGGCATGAACTTGCATCACCAGTTGTTCAACTTATATGTATATGTAGATACCGATTAATAATAGAAGAAAAAAACCAATTTCATAGGGTCATCAAAATCAATGGCTAATAATAACAGTAGGTACAACGAATACATTAAATGGGTACTATTCTCCTACCATACCTTACATATTTCAAGCGCAACAAGAGCTAGTGTTGCCAGCAAAATTAACTGTTGAGTACAAATATGTGAATATGCATCTCTTAAGGCATGCAATAGAGCAATCAACCACTTGACGAGGAAACGTTGTCGTCTAGGTGGGGATGATGAGTGATGGTATCCTCTGCGAACATCCCCCGTGGTTTTATAATCAATCCAACGGCCAGGTGTCAAGTCCTCGTTTATAGAAGCTAAGGTCCTGAATAAAAGAAGAGACGTTCGCTGTGTTAAAAGCCACGCAGTTCAATTATTAATCTGCTGCTTGACCCGACCTGCAACATCTACTCAAATATTTAATTGTTCCGCCACTCACCAACCTGTGATTTGTTATGTCAAACGCTTATTTACTCTGCAACTAACTTTTACGTGGACATTAACCATTTACTTAACATCTAAACTGCATTGCAAAATTTAAGTCGGTAAATGGATAAGCATTATTACACAACATTCCAAATAAATCCATTAATTATGATCAATGTTAGATTCATAAGATTAAATCATAAAGTTTTAAGTATCAACAATGCATGGGAGCCCAATAAACTGTAACAACTTGGAA
The DNA here is from genome assembly GCA_025584915.1 of Monochamus saltuarius. NCBI lineage: Eukaryota > Metazoa > Arthropoda > Insecta > Coleoptera > Cerambycidae > Monochamus > Monochamus saltuarius. The sequence continues at coordinate 43,030,501 of CM046721.1, read as the reverse complement.
TTACTAAATAATCTAAAACTTCTATGAAATAATAATGTTCAATCGATTTACACTTATTTTTTGAGTGAATGGTACCATGTTGGGAATTAAATATTCATATATTTTATTAGCTTCACACACCAACAAAAATATATGACAAAATGTTATTAAGTACCTCAATGAATATTAATTTAATTTACTTATTTTTTGTTATAACTACCTTTTAAAGTGCTATACAGAGAGAGACGTAGACATCTGTGATATTAGATCTTTGTACTTTCATTCCTTGTCCTTGTATACATTTATATTTAAAAGGGAAACATAATGTAAATCAAACATGTATTGTAGCATGACAAATCAAGTAGTACAAACGCCATTTAGCTACAAAACCATTGTCTTAAGATTTTCATAACATCTAGCTCCCAAAATGTACATTCTGTTTAGAATTAAAAAGAACTAAACATTATACAAAATGATCCTTCCTTTGAAAAACTACATAAAGCTATTATTTTTATTCCTATCATTGATTAATTCATAAAAGTAAAACATGGCTCAGTAACACTAATGTAATATCAATAGATGAGTTATCTATCTTCTGAATTTTAAACTTGCAGAAATTAATTTGTGCATTTTTCTATTGTCTTATTCTATTTGTAATTTTCTGTGAACTGCAATAATATATCAATACGATAATTCAATATTAGCCTTAATTTATGTATATATGTTCTGTGTTAAAATTGTTCTTTTATTGTCGGTATTATTATTGTAATTAAAGCAAAAACTGGTTAATTACAATTTTCTCAAGTACTCTATCACTACATTCTTTTAACAGAAATACCGAAAGTTATGCCGAAATTTTATAGTATTTGGTTTGAATAGCACACTTGTAGCAAACGTTTTCAATAAATAATACAACCTCATTTAAAATAAAAACGAAAAATAACAGTAGTATACTGTAAATTAAAAAAATAAACAATACGTATTACAAAAATTATAATATATTGTTTGGGGAACAAACAAGATGAAACTTCACAAAAATTTTCTGTTTCGTGAAAATTGACATAAATGCTAGTTCAAAATACAAATTGTGGCAGACCTTGCTACAATATTACTAGAATGTAAACTACAAATTGTAGTTAATGCGTGATACATAGTACATTCTAGTAAGGTCTGATACAATTTGTACTTGGAACTATGTATAATATGAGCTACAATTGCGTTAATTTTCACAATAATGCTTTTTCCAGACCTTCCTGTGTAATACATAATTATCATAGTATCTAGATAAAAAATAAATTGGTCTACAAAAGGTACCTATATAAAATTACTAAACACCACCAACAAAATTTTATTGTACACTGAGGGAAATAGTTAGTTCAATTATCAACTTTGTCTTTAAACTTTAATTTTACATTAAAAAAAAGTTACAAGTAAAATTGAAAATAAGTCCTACTTGGACAGAATTGATCAACACTCGTTTTTCACTTCTAACTCCTTTAACATAAAACAAATTTGTTTAAGTTAACGTTAATAACTAATGAACACGAGCATTACACACACTCTGATGCATTGTGTCTGTATTATTCTTTTTTATACTCGTATAATATTTTTTAGACTTCACATAATATATAAATATTACAAGATCTTGCTGATTATTATCTATTATTAGAGATACTAATATCTATTCCTTGTGTATATGTTAATGAATACGAAAGACGACAAGCGTCTCCTTCTTGTTGTTGAGTTGTTGAGGACAAAATGGCTATGTATTCGTACTGTAGTTGTCTTGTAGTTTTTTTAGTTATTAAAAATGTTTGGTCATGCTAAAGTTGAGTGAAAGACGGTTGCAGGATCTTTGACCCGTGTGTTATTGCATTTAATGCAAAGTTGCAAATAAAGGATAGTGGCAGTACGTGCGTTTGCGTAGATTAGCCGCGATTAGATACCACGCACTAACAAAATGTCTAATACTGTTATACAATTTTTATTTGACGCAGTTTCAAGCCTTCTAATCATAAGTTGTTATTTAACCATAATCCTCAGTTAATGTCAGTTACCTACTGCCATAAGTTATCTTAGTTATCTTTGGTAGAAGTAATAACAGAAAATATGTACCTATTGAACATAAGAAGTTGCTCTATTGTTTTAGCAAAATGCCGACTTATAGTAGTAAAATCATGTTAATAAAATAATTTTTATTCGATGACGAATACATTTTTTAAGTTGATTCCCTAGTTATCATATGGTGTCAGATCAGGCCGATACAAACGCTACTATAATCGTTGAATAAGTCCCGTCACTGGAATGATACTGTTCATAAAGGAAATACGGTGGTACTTAAAACAGTGTATACTCGCAGGATGTTAGGAACATTGATAATAATTTTGGTGAAGGTGAATAAATTAGACTATAGCTCCAGTACAAGCAGTCCCACATGTGTGGGTTAATAGGTAATAATATTTTTTATCGAATTTTATTTTTAATTTATTTTTAATTAATGTAAAGGTACCGATTATAAATAAAATTGTATAAGGGTGTCAATTTATAATTGTATGCTATATAGCTCACAGTAAACATATTTTCTAATATGATATAGACTTTTAACGCTCAAGAACATATTTGTGTATTTGAGAGATTTCCGGGTGGTAAGATAATCAAATCACAATTTGGTGTAAAAATATATTTTCCTTAGACGTAGTAGGTACAATATTTTCTCTACAAAAGTTCTCATAGAACGCCATACATCGATATTTATCAGATTGTTACATACAAAAAAAAAGTAACAAAAAATATTTGCTAGCATGAGCTGTAAAATATATACAAGGCATTTAAAACTATATTTTACTAAAATACATAACACTCCGCCACCAAAATGAGCACACATATATTTACATTATGTACAAGAGTACATTACGGAACATTATGGAATCTTAACTTAAAAATATATACAACTAATACATCAAACGATTAGGTTGTTTCATATGTCTTTTTGGTCTACTGGTAGATGGTTGAATATTTTCATCATTCGCGGTTAAGTGATCTCCGCCCTGAGGAGAAATTTCTTTATAATTTGAATTTATGTCTGGGTTTTTTAAACCACTCTGGACATTACTTTTTAATATTTGATTAGTGTGACGTTTCCAAAAGACATTTAATTCAGGAATTTTTACCAAATATGTACACTTGCCAATGCGTTTTTCAATAATTCCTGGAATCCAAGTAACTTTATTTACAACACGGTAATCTTTAACAATTACTTTATCGCCTATGCTGAATTCGCGCTATTTGATTTTTTTGAGAAGATTCAACTCTCTTTTTAACTTTTTCCTTAATTTCAGGTTTTACTAAACTAAATCGAGTTCGTAGATCTCTGTCAAACATAAGCATTGCTGGTCAAACACCAGTGGTGGAGTGATTAGTATTTCTAAAATCAAATAAAAAATTATTAAGTGCTTCTTCAATATTTAAGGTTTTATTACGACCTAATGCATTTTTTAATGCATTTTTTACAGTTTTAACTGCATTTTCCGCTGCTCCATTTGATTGTGCAAGGTCGGGAGATATAGTAACATGTTCTATGTTATATTTTCCTAAAAATTGTTTAAAAACAGAACTGGTAAAGCATTTAGCATTATCCGAAACAATAACTTTTGATAAACCGAATCTAGCAAATGTATTATGTAATGCTGTTATTGTAAAATCGGATGTAATATTGTTAGTTGGAAAAACTTCTATCCACTTTGAATGTGCGTCAAGAATTATTAAAAAATATTTGTTTAAGAATGGACCCATATAGTCTACATGGATACGTTCGAAAACTTGTTCTGGCCATGTCCATGGATTTATTTCCACCTTTGGACTTGCCTTATGGACTGAACAATTTTCGCAACTTTTTGCCAAGTTCTCGATATCCTTGTTTATTCCCGGCCAAAAAAAATGAATTCCTGGCCATATTTTTCACTTTAATAATTCGTAAGTGAGAAATATGTAATTCTGAAAGCATATGATTTTTTAATTTTTCAGGAATAACAATTCTATTGTTCCAAAACAAAACATTATGTTCTATAGTTAATTGATGACGAATTGTATAGAATTTTTTAAATCTATCATCATTTTTATATTTTTTCGGCCAACCATCTTTTACACATTTTTTTACTAAATTCAAAATTTTGTCTGACTCGGTATATTTTTTAATCGTTTCAAAATTTGTTAAAATATTCGCGTTGTTCGAAAAATAATTGAAATAATCAACATCATCTGATTCCCATACCTCATTTTTATCATTTGTTATCGGTAAACGTGACAGAAAATCGGCATTATTTTCTTCCAGATTTATTATTATTAAAAATTGCCAATAGGGGTTTATTATCGCTAACTAAGGTAAATTCTTTAGCATACAAATATTGATGAAATTTACACAAACCGAAAATAATTGGGTGGCCTTCTCTTTCAACCTGTGAATAATTTTTTTCAGCTGGGGAAAGAGTACGCGATGCATATGCAATTGGTTTTTCTTGACCATTAGGAAGTACGTGTGTTAATACACAACCCAACCCATATGGACTAGCATCAGTTATTAATTTTATTTCATAAGTTGGATCGTAATGTGTTAAGATTTCAGCTGACATCAACATTTTTTTTACTTTATTAAAGGCTTGATTACACTGTGGTGTCCAAGACCACTTAACATTTTTCTTTAATAAGCCATATAATGGATGCAATAGAGTAGCTAAATTAGGAATAAATTTTCCGTAATAATTTATCGTACCAAGCACTGACTGTAATTGTTTAACATTTTTGGGTACTGGAGTATTTTTAATAGCTAAAATTTTATCATCTGACATGTGTAATCCGTTTTTGTCAATATGTGTAATCATATGTCCTAAATAATTGACCTTATCTTGAAAAAAACTACATTTTTCTTTTGCAACCTTCAAACCGGCATCTTGCAAACGAGATATCACATTTTCTAACCTTGCCAAATGTTCATCACTATTTTTGCCACAAACCAAAATATCGCCCAAAAAACAGACACACCCTTCAATATTTTGAAGTAGAGATTCGATAATTTTTTGAAATTTGGCTGGTGCACTTGAAACACCGTAAGGTAGTCTCTGATATTGAAATAAACCTTTATGTGTGGAAATAGTAACTAACTCTTTGGAACGGTCATCTAAACAAATTTGTGCGTATGCCTGTGATAAATCGATTTTGGAAAATATTACACCGCCTTGAAGTTTACTAAATAAATGATCAATACGTGGCAAAGGAAACTGATCAATTTCTAAAACTGGGTTAAGTGTAACTTTAAAATCACCACATATTCTTACTTCTCCAGACTTTTTTATCACTGGTACAATTGGAGTAGCCCATGCAGAATAATCTACCGGTTTAAAACATTCATTTTAACTAATTTATTTAGTTCTTTTTCCACTTTATCACGAATACCGAATGGCAGAGGTCTAGCTCGAATAAATTTAGGAGTAATAATATCATTTTTAAGTTTTAATGAAACGGTGCCTTTGTTAAAAGTTCCTAAACCTGGTGAAAAGACACTGCTATATTTTTTAAACAGATAATAATTATCAATGTCATCTGATGGAACGTTACAGAAATTTATTTGGTTTAATTTGAAGTTATATAACTGCACAAAATCTCTCCCTAAGATTGGGGGACCACCATTCCTAATGACGAAAATATTCAAATATTTAAAAATATTATTGTAAACAATTTTCAAGTTACATACTCCTATGTAAACATTGTTTCACCATTATAAACGTTTAACATTTTATTAGCGGGTGATAACTTATACTTGGAAAAATTGTCTTTCCAAAATTTTTCAGACAGCCGAAATACAGGCTCCTAAGTCTAATTGAAAAGTATAACTAATATTATCAATTTTAATATCTAACATAAAAGCATTGCTTACTTGAACGATTTCATTTATAGTAAAAACATCAGAAGATTCAATAAAATTCTGTACATTTTTCTGCTTAGATTTAAAATTTTTACCCATCCTCCAATCTTTCTCCTTAGGGCACATCGGAGCTAAGTGGCCTTTGACATGGCACAGGTTGCACTCGTAGTCACGGTACCGGCAGCATATTCATAACTCACGTATTGTATCGCAGCTCGGATGTATCCGAAACTCTGTTCATAAACCAGGTGCGTGATCGCAAGTCGTCTTCGATATCCGACGTGGAATATGACAGAGGTACAGCAGAATTTATTTGTTATTATAACTGACCAACTGTATAATTAATTATTGTTCAGAAAATATTATGTACTACCATAATATATTTACAGCAGTTTTAATTACGTACATGCTTTTCCAATAATAATGACACTCCCTCAAAACAGTTTTTGAACTGGAAGTTTTGAGTATAAATTTTATTAAATGGTAAATAAATAGGTGAGTGAAACAACTAAGGACTAATGTTAAAAGTTAAAAGATTTCACTACGAATACGTCATTTCAAAGGAGTGTCATTAGTACTGAGTAATCCTTTGTAATAGTAATGACTCATTACTATTACAAAGGATGGTACGTATTAACTTTGTTTTAACTTTATTATTATGGATTGCAAAGAAACAGTTAAATAGGAAGGTAAATAGGCTGTCATTCGTTAGGTGAATGTTTTTAATATAGTTTTGTTTATCTAACTAAGGCTCGCTACAGACTAAGCGTGTATTTGCGATTCGTTGTGCGTGATTCGTGATATGCGAGAAATTCGCGAATAGTGTGTAGGGTCTTGTTCGTTAAAAATCCATTCATTAAAACCCTACACACTATGCACGAATTTCACTTACATTGCGTTTAGATAGTGCAGCAGCACTACATATAGTGTGATTATGTTCTCCTGAAAACTGTATTATATTGGGTCAATTTTTGACCATATCATCTGGAAATTTGGACCTTGATTTATTTTTTGATATATAAGCTAATGTAACTGTCGATATGGCAGGGCAGGATGTATTTCTTGAAGTATGATTTTTTTTCGACGACCAGTCAAAGATGTTAAAGTGACAGTGATACAGTCGTGGAAAATATGTTTTCTAGCTTTGCAATGCAGCGTTCTTATGTCTGCTTATTGACCATGTTACTTTCGATAAATTCAAAAGTTCGGTAACCCAATTCTGAAATAAATAATAACTATGTTACCAGCACCACCACCACCATTCATTTGTTAAGAAAAAATAGGTACCAATTTTACTATTTGCTCTCACACTCTAAAGTCTGCGCATTAGAAGCAATTAACACTAAACATACATTTTTTGACACTATAAAACCTTTAAAGAAGATAATTTTCCATAACCCCTTAACCTTTACCTCTACCTCTGTTTTACATAGAAAAAATTTAATTTCAACATTAAAATGAAATTTCTTGTCCCCAAAAAAAAAAACTAGAAATGACAAGGACATACGATGGCTATAAAAAAGTTGAAAAATATTTACGTATTACGATGGACGTCTATGGAAATATGTAACGTAACGTATATTTATTTCCCACATTTCCATCGCGATATCTCTCAAAAAGAATACTACCCTATCTCTCTAACAGCCAAACCATCACACGTTTGCAGGTTATAATTATTATGAACACATCAAATATACTTATGTACTTCAATTTCACTTTCCGTCGTAAATTTCGTTCTAACTAACTCATCACTAATTTTCAAATAATTTGTGTTAATTTGAGTGATAACATCTATCGTATTCGTGTTTACTTATTAAGTATTCCTATCTGATCTGTCTTAAAAGCGCGGCAAAGAGCAAAATGGATGCAACTTGTCGATTTATAAACCACGTAGCATATCGCAGCCTCGGGAGCGGTCTCGCACGTGGAATATGAGCCAGCTTCGTATTACTTCGGATTGCGAAACAATACGTGAGTTATGAATATGCGTACCGGCAAGACTTGTCCTCCGGAAGATGTGGAAGGCACAGATTATAAATCAATTTGTAAGATTCTTTATCCAGGGCGTTGATTAGTATTGCACGTTTCTTGGCTTCATCACTAATGGCGTTGATCATAAAATAGTTGTCTAAACGACGCTTGTAAATTACCCAATCACTATTTTGAGAATTAAATTATCTGATTTGTCCATAATATGATGGATTATCTGCCATTTTATAGCACAATTCTTCACTGACAATAGCACTTACTCGTTGTCGCGTTTTATTGTAAAATTTTCCTCGTCGCCACTGAGAGATTTCCGTGTGGTAAGGTAATCAAATCACAATTTGGTGTAAAAATATATTTTCCTAAGTCGTAGTAGGTACAATATTTTCTCTACAAAAGTTCTCATAGAACGCCGTACATCGATATTTATCAGATTGTTACATACAAAAAAAAGCTTGCTAGCATGAGCTGTAAAATATATACAAGGCATTTAAAACTATCTATTTTACTAAAATACATAACACATAATAATATAAAATGCCTTGAATAACATTTATTTTTTATTTCATACATGTTACATATCGGTATAAGGAAACATTGTTCGAAATTCTAAGAAGCGTATTTTCCCATGGCATTTCATATACAAATCGTCCAATAGAGATGAACTTTAGATGGTCTGTGCGAAGTCAACGTCTGCTGGGAGTCAGTAGAAAGTCTCGCGACTCCCCAAAGTGCCACAGGATCAAAGGGAGTTCCCCCATATATTTATTTTATTGTCATGTACACATGCACTTGTGTTAAGATTGCTGAACACAGTTTCGTGTAAAATAGACATGTGGGGGAACGTTCTTTCTTATAAAAATAATAACTTACCGCTACCTACATGCTATTGGAAATTTTATGTTCATTGAAATATTTCGTTTCCTAATACAGTTCGTACCAGAGAGACTCCTCTTTTTAGTAACCATTTCAATAGCTTTCTAATAAATATTGTTGCTAATCAGTAGACGACAGGTTAAACGATTTATGACTTTTACTTATTTTTGTTGCTGAATAATCGAGATATTCGACGATAAGAATATAATTCTATTAACTGCTAAATCTTTAATTTATAAATGTTATAGCATTAATTGTACTTTATGGTTAAATTTTGCTCAGATTTTTATAACAGAATATTAACAGCTGTTAAAAAACCTCATACTAAGAACGAAATTGAATTGAAAATTAAAAAATATTATGTAGTGCATCGTTTCAAGTTCCTATACAGGGTTAACTATGACTAAGTATAAATATTTTAAGAGAGGATATAGAAAAATAAAAATTAACGAATTCATCATATTACACCCCCTTTTTATCGGCGACTATGCGATCCGTCTGCCGTGAAATTATTTACTTCGTACTTTTAGCCAACAACCAGCAACACTAAACGGTAACATTCGTTGTCACAATTAAAATCCTATGTTTACGTTGTGATGTTGTGTCTTCCTTCAGTTTTTAGTGATTTTTTCAATTTTAAATTTTTTATAGTTATTAAATAAAGGAATTTATGTTAGGTGTAGACATTTCCCTAGAAAACGTTCGCGGTTAGTTTTTTAAGTTATCGGACACCTTTCGTTTGATTTTCTTTTTATTAATGGGCATTCTATTTAAGTGTATGCAAAGTGTGCTTTGCTAGTAGTGGGTAATAATTGTAATAAGTGAAAATATAGTTTTAACAGTTTGGAAAAAATAATGAAAAACAAATGCAGATTACTACAACTAATCTGGTATCTATCTAATCTGTATTATTATTAATAAAAATGTTAATTTTCATTCTTTCTATACTTGGATTTGCTGTACAAAACGACCTCATGGTAATTGACAGATCTAGTCCATCTTGGACGATGCTGATCATAGACACCGATTTTTCGAAGGAAGAGGGTTTTGCCCCATTTTTTAAATATTGTGCTATAATTACGTAATATTTTTTTTATTGTCTTTTAGGCTCCCTGAACATATGGTTAAATTTTTTTTTTCTTTTCCATAAATTTTTTAACCTATAAATTAGTACTGGGGTAGAAACGCCTAAGAGTAGGGTAAGAGTCGCATTTGTTTTTCTTAGTAGTTGGCAAAAATTGCAAAGGGAGTTGATGGGGTGTTTAGGTTAATATGACTACGGTAGGTGCTGGCTTTAATTGGAAGTCCATTGCACAAGTACACAAAACTTATTTGTAGTTCAAATAAATATAATTTCAACTTGATTGGTAAGTTGTTACAATTACGTAGTTGTTGGTCAATAATCATGTGGGAACTTTAAATGCAAGGTTCATTTTTAGTAATTAATATTAATAATTATAAATAACTGTATTATTTTAGATTGTAAAAATTTTGTGGTATATCTATGTGGGTACTGTTAGGTTAATACAAAAAATTGGAAGAGTACATTCGTAATTATGATGATAAGGGCATTGAAACTTATATATGAACATCAGAGGAGTGTAACGAAGTTTATCAGATGAATAAAGGTACCTCTAATTTTAAAGTTCATGCATCTTAACATAAGAGGTATAGCAAAAAATTTGGATCAGTTTAAAATATTTCTGGAACAATTTAATTTTTATTTCGACTGCATCATTCTAACAGAAACCTTCAATATTAATGATAAAGAAATAAATATGTTTGGTATGCCGGGGTATGAATTGGTTTACAGCAATGGTACAATAAATAAGAATGATGGTGTTATAATATATTATATTGATAATATTAATTTTGAATGAATGAATGATATTTGGTTTAATTATAATGACTTCTATAAAAAAAAATTATTCTCCCTGTATATTGAAAGTAGCTTTGTAATTATTTAATTTATAATAAATTGTAAAATTTTGAATAAAATTGAAAGTTTGATTTTGATTATTTGTTGGTGCGCCGTTTATAATAATACACACTTGGAATATTTACCTGTAATGCTCTTATAATGATGTCGGTAGAACCAAGACTCCACTGTCTCTAGGGAAGCGGTTACATTGTGGCTTACTATACTATGTATTGGAATTATTGTTTTTAATAAAATGTATCTTTTGTTTACAATTTATGTTTAATCAAATTTTCAATCTTTAATTCAAATTAACTTTGTTAATATATATTCTTTTTTTACTAATAAAGAATATAATTTGTTTTATTTTTGACTGATTTAGTTACTAGGTAATAAAAGAATTTCAGATTCAAGCTTCAACAAATTCTATTAATCTATAATTACACAAATTTCAATGCACAAACATTAATCTACTACTTATCCTAAATATTAATCTAGTATACATTTTTGATTATAGAGCTCTTTTTTACTTTTCTTTAATTTTTTACTTAATATCTATACTGTTGATATGAATTATTTATTCAAATATTTTGAATTCTAAAAATTTAATTGTGCACACTTTTCTTTATAACTAAACTCAAATTTGTAAAATATTTAAATCAAGAAATTGCAAATATGGCCAATGATCATTTGAAAACCTTTTATACATGCATGTGTAAAATTTGTTGCTTGCCTTCTACTCCTCTGGCGTGATTTGACTGCAATCCCGTTGTAGTTGAATCTCCCGCACTTTCTAATATTTGACCTCGTTCTGCTCCGTTGAAAGTCTGGACTGGAGATGATCTGCTTTGAAGTCTCCTATGGCTCAGCAATGTTTACCAATGGCACTAACTCACTGCTTTTTCACTACGGTTTACTTAATTTCTTTTCACTTACGCGGCACAACTTTTTAAATTTCTAGATCACTAACAGTTTACTCAGTTGGTATGGAATTTCTCATGACTTGTCACTTTTGACATTGACATTTCACAATACTGTCACTTTGGTAGGTATCGATATTGACTAAAACTTTTTTCATTTGTTTTGCTTGCTTTCAGGCTGAGATGTTCAAAGTTTGTTGACCTACTGCCGAAAATTCTGACGTTTCTTATTTATATGTGTGGAGAATTTCCCCTTGTTGTCATGACTACCAAAAGATTTTGACAATATGAAAATATAAATCGAAATTATGGAAATATGTTTGGTTTTCAGTCTAAATTAGGTACAGTTCTGTGTTCCTGGCATGATTCCCATTCTTACGATATCCCATTTGTCTGTTTTTGAGAGAATCCCAACCTTACATTTGTCTTGTCCTTTTTATTTATTTTCTTATTTATTTACTACACAAACCCAACAGAATGTACATTCCATTTACAGGGTCGGAATAACAATATAAAAAGAAAAAAACAAAAATTACATATGACACACATATACAATTAACTAAATTTACAGGATAACAACAAAGAAAAGCGCAAATAACAATTGGTTAAAACAAAGACTAAATTTGTTTTAACCAATTTCCTTATTCTACTATATATGTTTTTACCTAATTTCCTTATTCTATTGTTACCTTTTTACTAAGCACAAACCTACAGCAGCACTGGGGAAGGAAGATTTTCAGCAGCTGACGCGTGGTCAAACTTTTAACCTCGTTGCACCATTTAACAAACAGGCAATGATTCTCCATAAATCATAAAGGTACTATCTCCAAACAAATCCAAAAATAATGGGGAATCAAGACACACAATGTCGATGATAAATCCCTTAACGGATGCTTTAGAAATAAAGCGATATTTTCACAAAGTTGAAGCAACGACCTTTCCCATAAGCTTGTAGAAAATGAAGGCCAACAATGAATTTGGAAAACCAGTGATCAATAGAATACAGAAAACTCATAGGCAACGAAAGCTAATAGATCATCGATTCTCGTAGGATATTCGGTCATCACTGTCTATGATAGTATTCTCGTTATCTAAAACTATAAAACACAATAGCCTACTTTTCGTATAAAGTTGGGCAGTGACTATAATTCAACAATGCGGGGTATGCCTGGTTGCACACTGATGATCGTGATTATTAGTGAATAAAAGGTTAAAATAAATAAACATAAATAAGTGGTAACACATATTCGACATAATTTATACTAATTATAAAATACATAATAGACATAAAAATAAAACCGTAACATAACACATGGTTTGTTGTTCTCTGGAACGTGGAGAAGGCATTGTTGAGGCCAAAGAGCATCCTAAGGAACTCGTAATGTCCGTATCCGTTAAAAATGCTGTCTTCTCAATATCTTTAGGATCGATTTCTATTTGATGATATGGATGGCCACTAGCCAAATCTAATGTTGTAAAATATTGACTTCTTCCTAGTTTGTCTAACACATCATTTATATTTGGTATATGGGAAATTTATCTGGAATTCTAAACTTTATTTTTCCACTATTATCCATGTTTTTAGGTACAATCCATATAGGAGAGGACCATGGTGAAATTGAGTCACGTATTATAAGTAGATACGTTATGCGGATTCGGGCTCACACCCCTAACGACCTACCCCTAATTAGGGTTGAAACTGAAGACCCCAAATTTTCGGTCTTCTCGATTTTTTTTTAAATTTTAAAAATATATTTGTGGTTTTAATTAGACGAAAAGAGGATCATCGTTCACACCCCTAACGTCTCACCCCTAATTATGAGGCCCCCAAATTTTCGGTGTTCTCGATTTTTTTAAAAATTTCATAAATATATTTGTGGTTTTAATTAGTCGAAAATAGGATCATCGTTAACTCATCTTCATTATTTGGATCACCACCTAATTGCAGCGGGTCCTCAGCGCCAATTTCGGGCGGGGTCTTCTCGATTTTGAAGAAGACCTCAAAAATATGTTTGTGGTTCCAATTAGCCGAAAATGGGATCATCATTAGCTCATCTTCGTTAATCACTAGTCAAGTTCCTTAGCGCTAACACCCAAGATAAGCTACTGATACAGTCTGAGAACGGCTTCTTGTCCACACCTAGTCGTTGACCTGAATGTAACCACAGTCATTTGTACCCACCTTTCAAATGTGTAGTTTAGAAAGCAAATATTTTTAAAACTACTTCAGGTAATGTATGCAATGCAAGTAACCTTAATTTAGATTTTCTAAATGTATCTGCATACGCGCTTGCATTCTATAAGCAAATAAAGAAATAATAATGAGGCTATTCGAGTGCAGTATGTTTAAACTTTCAAAAAAATGCCTTTACGTTTGTGTATATAAACAGAGAATTGTATCGACTGAAATCAAAGTATAAACAGTTCTACGCAACAACGTATTATATAGTCGTAAGTAAATATGCATTTATTCTTATATTTATATATATATTATATATTAATATTCAATTTCAATACCGTTAATTGATATTAGTTAATGTACAGTTCACCTTATCCACTGCTTCTTGAATTTCCATTTTATATGGTTGAAATATTAATCAATAATTAAATCAAATTTTGTTTCAGCATGTCACAAAACATGAATACGGAAAATGAAATATCCAAAAACCAATCGGCTTCGCCTCTAGAATGCAACGCAAACCAATCGACTCCGCCGCCGGAAGAATGCTGGGACAACGATGACTCTCTATCGTATGATCCCTTGCCATATGTTATAAAAAACATTATTATTAGTGTTTCTCTATCAGGAAAATCTAAATCCGAAAAAAATAAATTTAGAAATGAAGAAAGACTACGTCTTAAAAATTTAGATAAATAAAATTTAATAATTTAATCTAATCTTTTTTTTCACGAAAAAGTATGCCGTAATCTGGATTTGAACCAGAAACCTCTAGACCTTCAGTCTAATGCTCTCCCATTGAGCTATTTCGGCTTATGAAAATATGTTAATGCTATACTAATTTAATATTGTATTTTTAAATAAATCTAAAGTATAAGTTAAATTTTATCAGTCATGAAAAATGAATGAAAGAGAAAGATGTATTGCTGAGAAAACGTGGCAAGCTATTTATTCTCACATCAAGTTAAAGTGTTTATTAAAAATGGATTTGCAACAAATATATTACTTACCGAAGAACTACATCAAAACAATTAGTGTATGTGATCTAGAAGACGGATGGCATTTATTACTCGATTACATACAAAGTGACCCAGTGATACAGAAATATAAATCTTGTAAAAAACATTATTTATCCGACACCCACAATGATTTTATAGACGGTCCACCCAAAAGAATTATTAACTGTGAATATTGTATTCAAGAAGAAAGAAAAAATTAGGAAAATGCGTAAGTGGTAGATATAGGGTGAACAAAGAAGAATATTATTAATAATTGTTTTTTAATAATTTACATACAACAGTTTACATGTGATAATTATATATATTTTCAATATCACTAAGAACTAGATTTTGATTAAAGGTTATGTACTCAAGCAAACAATAACTTTGTTCACATTTGTTTAAGCAACATAAGTTCATTAGTTTATCTATACATGTTTCTATCGAACAACCATCGCAGTTAGTAATATGAAGTAAAGCATTATTATAAACATTTTTGAAATCTAAGTAGTGTAAATATTCTAGTCTATATTCAATAAGATGCTTAATATTAATAATGTTTTTAATGCACTCATCGTCGAAATAAAGAACTGCTTCACCACTCCTCAGCACCAATATGTGTCTATGTTCAATCAGTTGGCTGGATAGCATTAAATTTCCAAATTCCACAACGGTTTCAACAAATCTTTTTTCTTTATCATTATCTGGCATAATTTTAATGTTCGATAAAATCGTACCAATCCACATCCATAAGAGAAATTACATCACTTGAATATGTGACATTTTAAGTACCGGTTCAGAACCGCAAGCTGAGCTAATTCCAGTGGAGAATTGAATTGTTGAATTTGGTGACCAATATTTTATTTCGGTGATTAATCGTTTTTCGTTAATCGTTTTATATCTTCTGCATACTTGAAAAGGACGTTGTTCACATATGTCCAGTGAACAAGAGATGGACAACTTGAACTATTTTCCACACCAGAATCCGACAATGACATTATTAAAAGAAAACAACACACACCGTCTTAGTCGTTAGCTAACTAATTACTAACTCGATAAACCGGTCATAAAGTTATTAATGTACTAAGAGAGGGGTTCAATTTTTATATAGGAGTTGCAGTTTACTCCCAAGGCGCCTTCTATATATGAGTATTATAATTTATAGATACATATTACCCAGAAACACTTCAACATGTTTCAACATGTGGTCAAAGAGAAAGGTGACCTTCAGCGAAAACAAAAACCAAGTATATCTAACGCTGGTCTGAAGATACGTCTACCATTCTTCGAGAAAAAATACTGGGAGATTGTTGTATCTATCATATTAAATTCGATTTTAGATGTAAATCATAAACGTAAAGTATTTAATGAAAGAATGTTGTGATATAAAATAATACACATATATACAATAGAAATTATTTATTAAAATATATATAAAATACATAATATTAGTTCTTTTTTTAACCCAGCTATTTCGTGAGCTGTCCAGGCCTAACCACTTTACTAACACCATATTCCCTCTCTTTCGCAGTATCTTCTCAACCAAATAAATATCATTGTACTTAGCATGTTGCAGTTCCTGAGTGTAAAATGATCCCTGAACTTCTTGTCCGTCTTGATCTTCTAGTAGATAAGTTCTTAGGTAGGTTAAATTTATTTTTCGTATTTTGAAGATTTCCGTACTCCAACTTGGGACATATTCTTTTCTGAATGCTTCCCTGTGTTTACTGATTCTTACATCATCGTGTAGTTTAAACTTGATACGTTCCGGATCGACAACTTTTATGTGACTAAAAACTGTTTGCAATAATTTTTTAGCGTTGGTTCGATTCACTTGGCTGGGTTTCAATCTAATAGTCCTATGTTTGGTGTTGTTATACTGATGTACTACATCTTGTAACATATTTATCCATTTATAATTTCCCTGAAGACTGAACCGCTTCCCCATTAAATGTTTCAATGTTTTATTCACCCGTTCAACGGCATAAGCTTTTAAATTGGAATAAGTGCTGTAGTGATTTTTATATTTATTCATCAATTCCCCAAAGTCTTTGTTATAAAATTCCTTTTCCAAATCAGTCTGAACATTCTTGGAACTAGTACTCATTTTTTTCAGAATTTTATGCATTGCATTAGTCACATCTTTAGCAGTTATTCGTTTTACTGATTCCGCCCATACAAACTTGCTAAATACGTTTATAACTACAAGAATGTATCTATATCCTTTGTTAATCCTAGGATATGGTAACATTTCGACTAAGTCTGCCTGGGTAAAGTCGTTCAAACCCTTTACGATGACGTGTCTCCACGGAAAATTTTTTCGAGCTGGTTTGTGAAGCTCTTCAACAAGTTGTTCTCTAATACTAGACAGTTTTTGTTATGGGACACTGTAAAACTATTTCCACATACAAAGATGGTTGTTTCGATAGTTATAAAATTTATCTTGTCTCCTTTATTTATATTTGTGCCAATAAGTTCATTCGACGTAAGAGCGGTGCCTCCATTTAAAAACATTTGACAAGTAGCTGGCTCAATTTCCAAACTTTCCAGTTTTGGGAAGATATATTCATCTTTATTGTTTTCCAGAGTGTATATGCCGTATTTTGCATAATGTCCCCTTAATTTTACCACACACTTACTGTGATGTAATTTAGGTTCATAAATATAAAATGGAGAGGAGTCAAGAGATGTTATTGTCGGCGGACAATAAGGAACTGATCTGTCTCTCAACATATGACGACCAAACTTATCGATAGGCATGATAGCGATATGAAGTACAGAGAAAAACTGATTATTTATTTATGACATCCATTATTTAATTATTTTCGATTCTCTCATTTCTTCCAAAATAAACAAAATCTCATTACTAAGTGAGTCGTTATCTGCTAATTGCGTCCACCCGTTGTATGATGTTTTAATGACTGCGTTCTACGTAACGGTTTATTGGGTGGGGGAGGCTTGGAGAAAGATTTTGGAACAGATGCAGTTTTCAATATTCCTTTTTTATCAAATATGGCTTTATAATTGTCCTGTACTTCTGAGATAGGGTTCCCTGTACTTGTTCGTCGGCGCTATAGTGTCTTCGGTAAGCATTAGATCCATTCAGAATATCCATATAATTATCCAAATCCGATTGTTTATATCCGGTGGGTTCTTTTTTAAACAACAACTCGTACATACCTGGTGTTCCAATGTATGTTATTCCATTTACTTTCAAATCTTTTCCAATAATTTCTAAATCTGAGCCTCCAATTTTAAACTTTTCCGTGTCAGTGTCATGCTTCACCCCATACTGACTATCATTATCGGTTTCATCTCCCCTAACAGATAAATCTATATATTGTCTCGGAAGAGGCTCGTACGCCTCGAGATACTCTTGGTACGCTCGGGTGTTTGAAAGGTCTTGAAGAAATAGACGGCTTTGTTCAACTTCTCGGTTAATCAATTCCTCACTGGACGAACAATAGTTCGTTCGTTTCATTTTTTTCTTCCAATTCATATCGATATGTATCTTCCAAAAAACTGGGCATGTTCATTGGTAAATATTTACTGTATATATCTATACTGGTTCTTTTAGGTGTAGAAATGGGCGATTCAAATTTGATTTCTTCGGTGGGTTCTTGTTTGATGGCTACATCTGTCTTAATTGTGGAAAGTAGTTTTTGTAGCGTTTCAGTTATAGGTCTCTAATTGAGACCTGGATTGAGCTATGTCAGATTTTAGACTTTGATATTTTTTCTTTAGTTTTTTTGGGTTTTTTGCCACACTTCTGAAAAAATAATAGAGATTAATTAAATAAGCCCTTGCGCCAAACGGAACAGTCAAGGGTTATTTTTGAAACTATGTTTGCCTAACCAAAAAATCTCACACTGAAAAAACAGATAAGTAAAAAATAACAAAAATCACATCACTATCGCGCACTTCCGTGTTATTGACGTTTCGAAAACCTCTCTGTTTTCGTTCTCAAAATCGTATTAAAAATGTTAAACGTATGTCAAGTTTGACAGTTTAAAATTTATTTATCTGCTTCCATAGAGATGTTAAATGATTTTTATTTTATTGTTACTTACTTCTTCTTGATACAACTGTAGCCAACAAGGATCGATGTTCACTGAACAGTTTGACACACACTTATCTCCGTTCAACAAAATAATCGCGGTCTCTTTTAATTTTCTTTTTGTGTTATCTTCCTTCTCTAAAATTTTTGCCGAACCCCATTGAATTAAATGACCGTTTTCCCAAGCGTGTTCGCAAATTTATGTAATTTTTATGTTCCTCAACTCTAACATTCATAGGCCGAGACGTTTCTCCAACATAGTGTTTATTGCATTCACAAGGTATGCTGTAGATGCAATTTTTTGAATTTTGTATATCATTTTTTGGACGCGTTTTAGACAAAAATGATCGCAAAGTATTAGTTGTCTGAAAAACTGTTCGAATATTAAATTTATTACCGATTCTTCTTAACTTTTCTGATAATATAGGAATGTATGAATGATATTTTTGTTTCACCGATTTTCTGGTTTTAACCAACTGCCTTGCTAATTCCTTATTCATGGTTGCTAGAGAAAGATAAATACATCAAACCGTTTTCTATACCTTCCATTCGACAGAGGAGAATCTTTATCTATAAGTAGGAACCCATATTTATCTTTCCAGCATTCGGCACAGATATTTTTAAATTGTTCAAAAGACATATCGACGTTAACGTGATCATCGTAAACATGTTTTAGGTTAGTAGCGTCTTGTTTGAAAAGCACTAAAAAATTTGCATTATCTCGTATTAGTTGTTTTGGAATGGATGAATATGTTTGACTTAAATAGAAACAGTCGGTATCTTTGTGACGAGCAAAGCAAAAATAAACTCTCATAACACTCTGCTTGCTGTATATTACGTCATCGAATATTATAACGGAATTAGGTTTTATTTCGTTTGGAGGAATTACATCGTTACCATCCTGATACTCATAATATCCAATCTCTTTTATAGGTTCCAATAGAGGTTTCAGGTACTCATATTTCGGTTGATATAAAGATTTTGAGTACACGTATACATTCTCAAACCGTAGACCATTCGGATGCTCCAAAAGACTTATGACGTTCGTTTTATCACTTCCACACTACCTCCGGCTATCAGCGAGCGTTTTGATGAGCCTCCCAAAAGTCGACCGTGTTTTTTAAAAGCACTTAATGAAGTATCATCATGATTGACTACTGGTAGTGAAGTTTTCTGTTTCTTGATCTTCATTCTTAAAGTAAATCCGATTCTGTTCGATTCACGAATATAAAAAGTATATATAAGGTATAAGCTTTCGAATAAATTCAGTTATATTTTTAGATCACCCCGGAACATATATAAATGCTTGTGCTTAACTCGTCTGTAGTTAATCGTCCAAAAAAGAGTGTAAAGAAAGGATCTGGATTTGTTAATACGCTTATATATATGGCTATAATTTGTGCGGACCCGGCACCAAGCTTGACAGACTTACCAGAGGTGATCGAGGAATTAATCCACTGGATAACGCCTGTCTCGCTCACGACATATCTTATAAAGACAGTTCTAATTTAGAAGACCGTCACAAGGCAGACCGTCACTTTGAACATCGTGCTTGGGAGAGGGTAAAATCTAAAGACGCCAGTCTTAGAGAGAAAACTGCGGCGAGGGCAGTTACCAACATAATGAAGGCTAAAACTAAGCTGGGAATGGGATTACAAAAAAAAGAAGTTCAGGAAACGCCGGGGTGGAGCTCTAAGTTTTAAGCAAGCAATACAAAAAGCTCGACTTGGTATGCGGGGTAATCCATCTAGTAACCTCAGTGAAATGGTGAAGCAGACTCTGTCATCAATAGGAACAAGAAAGATAGCTAAACCACGAAAGCGGAAAATTCCGATTTCAAAAGCTGGCGGATTTCTTCCTCTCTTCTTCCTCTCATTCCACTATTTGCTGCACTAGGTGCACTTGGAAGCACTGGGGGAGGAGCTGCTGCGATAGCTAAAGCTGTGAATGACGCGAAAGTTGCAAGGGAGAAGATGGAGGACGAAAAGAGACATAACTTGGTTATGGAACAGGCTACTGTGGGTAAAGGTCTATATCTACACCCCTATAGAGAAGGAATGGGATTGTACTTAACGCCTTACAAAAAAAACTCCCAATAAAGCTACCTCGTCGTGCATTGACTAATGCCGACTTAATCAAATTTGTTAATAAGTTGGGTATTCCACATTTCCGAGAAGTGTTTATGGAGGATGACTTACCAAGAAAAATAAGGGAAAACGAATGTGGTATCGTTAATTTGGATATTTCATCAGGACTAGGCACTCACAGGACGTCTTATGTGAAGAAAAACAATATTATAATATATTTCGATAGTTATGGGAATTTAAGACCTCCAAACGCGTTGACAAAGTATTTGTATAGCGATGGTAGCTCAAATATATTTAAATATAATTATGATAAATTTCAGCAAGAAAATGCAATAAATTGTGGAGACGTCTGTTTAATTTTTTTATATAATGTGTGTAACTGATAAAACTGGTTTATTGTAAATATAGTTCTGAGTTAAGCAACATGTCTTTTACTGTTTCTCTTTCTGGTAATTCCTCAATATTAAATGCAGATTTCAATCCGCCGATCTACCTGGATGATGACTCAGAATATGTAATTGGATTATCCAATTTCGAAACTTTTAATGTAATACGAATATAATAATATAGACGAAACAAATAATAAATTTTATTATGGTAAATATAACAATTTTGTGGAAATTCCTACGGGTTATGAAATTACGGATATAAATGATTACCTAGAAACTCACCTCAGAGGAGTATCCAGTAGTTAAGTCTTCAGAAGAAGTACATTTTACTGACGATTTCATAGGTAAATTATTGGGTTCTAAAAATCAAATAATTCCTGCAAACACATCAATTGAATCGGATGTTCCAGCGAAAATCATCAAAGTGAACGCCATCTGTGTCGATTGTAATTTAGCAGTGGGTTCATACTCTAACGGGAAACCAGATCACATCATTCATCAGTTCTTCCCTACCGTGGCACCCGGATATAAGATAGTTAAATCCCCTCAAAACATCCTGTATTTTCCCGTAAGTGTCAGGACGATTAACAACTTAACCGTTGGAGTGCTGGATCAGAACGGAAATCTAATAAATTTTCGAGAGGAAACCATCACAGTCAGACTTCATATTAAAAAGCTCTAAACATGGTTGTTCGTTACAATTCAAGATGTTACCTTCCAAATGAGTCTTGGACAAAACATAGTTATAAAAGAAGATCTAAAAAATAATCTTCGGTTAGTCTCAAGAAGAACGTTATTAAAGTCACACGTGAAAACAAGAAATTTCTGGAGTCTCTAGGTTTTGAAGTTCTTATATAATGGATATACTAAATCTTATGCAACAACCTCTTGTTGATAATTCCATCGTTGAATTGATTCCAACAATTATCAACCTTTTGTGACCTCTAAATTTGACTATAATGATGAAGTAGGGATATCACTTCAAGAATTAGACATATACACTTTACCGTGCGAGAGCTTGCTATATTTAGAGGGAAATTTAACTACAGAGAATGGAAAGCCAGTTACAAAATTGCAGTTTATAAATAATGCCTTCAATTTCCTCTTCAGAGAAATTCGATATGAAATGAATGGAGTAGTCATCGATTCTGTTCGAAACGTAGGACTCACGACCACGTTGAAAGGATATCTAGCGTACAACGAAAGTGAAAGCGTTAAACTGCAAAATTCCGGATGGTTCGTTAAAGAAAGCAAAATCGAAGGTGATAAGTTTAACGTATGCATGCCCCTTAAAATGGTACTAGGCTTTTTTGAAGACTACAGAAAAATCATAGTAAATATGAAACAGGAATTGGTTCTAATTCGAAGTAGCAGCGATTTGGAAGCAGTAACGGCAGTCGATGAAACGGAAAAACCTAAAATAAATATTGAAGAACTCTATTGGAGAGTGCCTCACGTGTCTGTAGGAATACCAAAACAACTAGCTCTTACTAAGCTTTTAGATAAAAATGTGGAGATACTGGTTCCGTTTAGAAGTTGGGAGCTCGTCGAGTATTCCGCTCTTCCGCAAACCACTCGTCATAATTGGCCGGTAAAAACCACTACCAAGTTAGAGACCCCTCGTCACGTTATCGTCGCCATCCAGACGGATAAGAAAAATAAGGTGTCTTCGCACATGAGTAAATTTGACGATTGTAACCTCACAAATATAAGAGTGTTTCTAAACTCGGAAAGATATCCATACCACGACTTATTCCTCGATTTCAAGGCCAACAAATTCGCCACGTTGTATGATATGATTGCTAACTTTATAAAATCGTTCTACGAACTGGAAAATGGATCCATATTTACTCCGAGGGAATTTAAATCCATCGCCCCAATTTCTCATATCGATTGCTCGCATCAGAAAGAAACCATCCAATCAGGAGCAGTCATTTTACGAGTAGAATGGGAAACTGCAACTAATGTTCCGAGTGAAACCACAGCATACTGTTTAATTTTGCACGATCGCATGTTCCGATATAACCCACTAACGAAAATTGTTAGACAAGTCTAAGGTATTTACTTGAAAGTTGAAGTCCTAAGTGTAAAAATGCCGCTAATATTGGATATGCAGGGATTTAAAGTTGATAGAAATAAATGTATCATTAAAGAGTTAGAGGCTTACGATGGTACCAAAACAGCCCACTATATTTTTAAGGCACCATTTTCTATGAAGCTTTTATCACCCGACTTACAGAAACAAGCCATATGGTTGTCAAATAATCATCATTGCTTAAACTGGAACGAAGGATATACATCATTCCACGATTTCTCAATTATTATGCGGAAACTTATGGGAAAAGAAGATATCGTATATGTGAAAGGAAAGGAGAAGGCCGAATTTGTTAGAGAATATTCATCGACTGTAGTGTGCAAACTGGACGATTCCGCTCCTTCAACTTGCTGAGTCTCGATGTTTTTATCATAAAAAATCACCGAGCATGTGTGCTTTAACGAATGTGTATTGTCTTTATGAAAATTTTATTATGACATAATTTTTATAAAATAAAAAACGATAAATGTATCAATTTGTTTTATTAAAATCCATCACAAGCTAATTTCCATGAAAATTATTATTTTATTTACAGAAACAAGTCTCAACTTGCAACATGCAGTGAGAGGAATATGGGAACTTCACAATATTAAAAATAAATATATATTACTATATAAACAATAACATTCCGATACAAGTGTAGAAATTTCAGTAAAAACATTAAAGTGTTGAATAATGTCCATATGGCAAAGTGTCCGTACTATTTTCTTTTAAAATCCTTTTATCGTCAAATGGACTTAACGCAAGTTTAATTTAATATAAGAGTGTTTCTAAGTGTTTTATTGAATAAATTTCATGTAAATAGGATCTAATTAATCTCAGTTCTATAGACCTGTTTAAATTCTCTTAAGGTGCCCGTATCTCTCGCCGTAAAATGATCAAATTTGTGGTGTTTTTTAGGTACTGAAATCTCGAAAAATAAAACTCGTAGAGCAAAAGTAATATCAAAAATAGAATTATTGATGTTTTGTTTATCCACTTTTACTATTTAAACTTTCCTCAAATAATGTAATAACTTTTAAAATGCATTTATATGACACACATAATTTCGCTATTCTAACCCCACATTTTAACAATTATTTTCACATACTTATAAACAAAAGTGAACAATCTTATATGCAGAACTATGTAAGTTTATGTTATAACAATGTTTACATCTATAGTTGAACTTAAAAAATACGTATTTTGAAAGATTTCAGTACCTAAAAATTCATTGGATAGATCGCTTTCTGATGTTAAATATTGATTTTACTTCGGTACCTTTGAATATTTGCAGGTAGCACGAAATAACATCCTTGTTATTTGCTAAACTCTATATTATTCAGTTCTTAAATGTCTAAAATTATTTATATTTGTAGAAAACACTTTTTCAGGAATACGGCGCCCTTAAATAAGTCAAGTATTCAAATTTAATATGGTTTTTTAAAATATTCTTTTTTAAGCCTTTAATTTTTTTAACGCTACATATTTCACCACAGTTGATGCTATACATCTTTGAACGCAAGCCAACGAATTCCGTCATAATTATTTCATCCTTCATTAAACCAACCACTTTTTTATTTTTTCGTTCAGTCGAATAAACATTATTTGGTTTATAGTCACTCGTATCAAATTTATTGTAATTTTCCTTAATAATTGCATAAAAATCATCACAACGGACATCATATATTAGACTATCCGTATCGGTATATAGTAATTTACAATTTTCAATATCAAATTTTTTTAACATAAAGTTGTAGTGAAAGTCGTACACACATGTTTTAGAAATGTCTGAGATGCACATACCTACATATAAAGTTTGTTAAATATTATTTCCGTTTTACTGAGCTCTACCGCTACCAAATTTTCATCGAAAATCGAACTACTATGAAAAGTGGGACTCGATATGTAATTCAAAATTCATTCAAAATCAACTTAAACAATTTTTTTTCAAATTCAGTGCTAGCTTTTGCTCTAAGCGATGTATTTAAATCTACATACTTCTTTAACCAGGCAGATTGTTTGAACTGGAGAATTTTATGAATTTTTTTAATTTTTATTCCCAATTTGAGACACTGTTTCAAATTTCTGTAATATATTGTATTGTGTTGCTTATTATATAAAGTTGTCATTAATTTTGGTAATTTCGAATTTGGTGGAGTTCTATGCTCGGGACATAAAGGTAAGTCTCTATGTAAATCATGAATATTATTCGGATAACTTAAATCAACCTCCAATATATAACCAGTATCTGAGTCATCAGCTACTGAACATACATCAAAATTATCAATGTCTTCAACCCATTGAAATTGTCCATATGGTAAATATTGTGACATTGCCCAAGCATAAAGCCCATTTACATCAAAATATAATAATTATTAAGTTACTTGGATCGTAGTTAGACATATATTTATTGTTTGCCTTTGCATTCTAATACAACATTGACTTACTCCCCCACGAATTGATTTTTCTAAAAACAATAACATATCGATGTCGTGCAAAAATTCTAACTTAATATCTGTGTATTTTAACATACAATCCCATGTATATCCCGGAAGAGTGTAGTAATGTGCAGGGTCTAAACCATACGTATTGAGACACCTTTCCCTAAAGTTTTCAAAAATATCTGCCAATAGCAAAACATCAGTCTTTATATATAGTTGAATATACTCTTCAAGATTACCGATTTTAAAAACTCTCCAAACATTTTGACCGTGATTATAGTCATCTTCTGAAACATCCTCATCGTTTAACTTATTATAAAAATCAGTCGAACTAGGAAGTGATGTTTCTTTTAAAACTTTCATTGAATATATATAGTCATATGGATATATTGCCTTTCGAGTGAGCATATTAAAAGAATCAAAATTTAAATGGGAAAATTCAGTTTTTAATATTTTTAAATCTTCTTTCTGTAATATGCTAACTTATCTAATGGAGATGCTAAAAATCTAAATGAATCTATAAATCTAAATTTAACTGAAGAATTTGGAATGTGTTTGGTAAACGAAATGTATGGTTCTTTATTGTTCGCTAACAGCGTTATACGGCCCGGACATAGCGGTGCTAAATCTTTAATCAACAAGTGGCTGTCATACCCCGTTAAGTTGTGAAAAACTACGGGAACAATAAAGGTATTTTTATAATTCAAGTTGCAAATGGAGTGACTCCACCCCCTAAATTGGCCTGTGAAATGTGAATGGTCACGAACAGGTTTATCATCTTTATTAAAAGGTTTGGTACATATGTGACATCAATTTGTTTTCTTTAATTCATTCTGAGCTTCATCAGAACTGATTTCCATGGGAACTATAAACTTTAATTTTTCCTCAACAAATTTTCAAATATTTTCAAGTTCTCTCACAAACCACTGCACACAGTCTAATCCTACATAACTTTTATAGTACGATAAATTTTTATCATAATTACAACAGAAATAATAACCCGCCGCAAATGCTTCATGTTTTTTGATACCTCTTCGTACTACTCTCACTAATATCATTTACTGGTTTCAATAAAGCTTCAAAATCACAATAAACAACAAAAGGAGCAGGTTCTTTATATTTAAAATTTTTGAAAAATAAATATTTGTCTTCCGGGAACGAAATTTTACAAGTATTAACTCGCTCACATTCTACAACATATTTATCTAACTTTGGTTTACTTCTAAAGTAATTTAAATACCTGTCACAAATAAATAATGCACTCTTATTTCCAGTAAGCTGCTTCGAAACTAATCTTGAAAAATGTTTAATCCAGGTGAAATGATATTTGATTTCAAATTTTTTTTATTATTATTATTCGTATTATCATTATCCGAACAGTATTTGTTTTGAATCATAAGCAAATTTACATGCCTCGGTAATTTTTGTTTTCTAATATACGCAGGTACCACGAAATATTCTTTCCCATTTAATTTCAATATGTACACATTAATGGATATATTATTTGATTTTTCAAATTTCGGTATTTGTTCTATAGTCACCTAAAAATTTATTCCTGTAAAATTAAACACAGTATGAAAATCGGGATATGAACTGATGCGATCTGAATTTCTTTGTGCGGGATGCAGACAACTTTCAACGGCATAAGCAAAACAGAATTGATCGGTGTTTTTGATGTTTATCACAGCACTTTTCAGTTTAATTTCTTGTGGCAATTTGCTGTACGCTGTACCTCCTTTAGAAAATTCATATTTATTAATGTTAATTTCTAAGCTTTCAATACGATTGAGTGACCATCCACTCTGCCCCTCATGGAATTCCGTAAATTTATTCATTATTTTATCACTAATATTATCTCTATACCACTGACATAAATCGGTACCTAAATCAATTAAATTATTTTTCGTAATAAAATATTTAAATTCCCTAACTTGCTTATCTTCATCAACACTTTCTTTAACAAATTTACAACATAACACCGCATTGACTTTAATTGTTGGATCTTTTTTTAATTCATTTAAAATTCTAGGTTTAAATAAAAGAAAATGAATCCTTTAAAAATTCCAGTGGATCGGTATGAAGAATATTTATTATTAAACCGCTTCGAATTCTACTGGCAAAGGCAGATTTTCCATCTTCCCACCGAATTCGTTGACTTCGCTTTGGTGTTGACTTTATTTTTTTATTTTCAGATATACCGCCACCCAAATAAATACACAATTCGTTAATTAAACACTTCTTTATTAACTGCTCAGTACACTACTGACTACTAATTACAGGTCAACTAAACACTTATTTAATTAATCGTTATCTAAATCGCTTTGATTTCTCTAACTAAACACTTCACTTCAACACTGACTGACACACTGACACTGACACAAGACTAACTAACTCGGCCGTTTATTCTTCTTTTATAGACCCAACGAATATTCCAAGTACCTTCTAGTACCTCTAGATCCATTTTCCCGTACGACTCGAATGCCTCTCGTCGATTCCCGATTTTTCCAGTCCCATCTCGATTCGCGGCATTCTGTTTGTTTAACAGAATCGTGTAGGGGCGATCGGGGCAATCTTAGCATTTCGCGATACCACAGTCGTCGGTTTGGGTGTGAGTGGGGCAAATTCCGTGACAATATTATCTAGAGATCTTAGCAACTGTCTATATTTTCTCAAGTGACCGATATTTGTCGACATTTTAGTTTTTAGCGAAACATTATTTTCAACATTTGCAAGGGCTTTATTCAACAATCTAATATTTTTATTACAATAGGTTATATATTTTAATAAAGTTTCTTTTGAATTATTTTTCGAATTACTTAAATTTAAAAAAAATTTCTCGAACAATTTTAACTATGTCATCACTTGCGCTGTCCATCTTGAAATTTTATATATTAGATATTTTTCACAAATTCTATCGCCACTGTCTTTCAAAAATTAGATGTTTTAACAATTTTCTCACCATGACTTATGATGCTATATTGATGATTCTCGAATTCCTCCAAGTGGTCTCCTATTTCTATCATCAGCCGATTAGGTAGGAAGAATTGACAATCCTCCAACTCTGCCACCAAGCTTTCTCCATATCTTGTAGTCACTTTTTTGATTTTGCAA